>NW_015149063.1:65649-202250 GCF_001465965.1 Polistes dominula | reverse complement strand
ATATATATATAAATTCTATGAACCTTATACGTGTATTAAGATAAATAATGTATATCTCTGTGCGGTACAGAATTTCAGATAATAAAATAGCCCTATGTTGCATACAAAATTTGATTACGTTTTAAAATGAAACAAAATTTAGATATTTTTTTATTAATAAATATATAACATAATGTAAAAACATTACAAAAAAAGAATTAATGATCAATTGTTTTGCATAAATAAGATGAAATAGAAACTTATGAGCACGTGTTGTAGAAATTGCAATAATATTTCGAGATGGGATTAAAAATGTCCCACCGTGTTTCAAAGAGATATATGAAGATACTAATAATGATTATTTTCATAGAATATTTTGAATGTTAAATGAACATATACATGAAACCATTCGATTCGTATCCGTTTCACAGAATTATCGAGGATAAATGAATTAACTTGGCAATATCGGTATCCATTCGCAAAACCAGTCACACCACCACGTCCGTTTCTCTTACAAGAGAATCGAAGTGAAAGTCTTTCAGTCTGTTCTCAGATAATTTGCAGGCTCCTACAGGATGCAGATGTTGGAAATCCTTCTTTCTTCGGTTACTCGCGAAGGAAGGAAGGTAGGAACGCCTCGAGGTTTTATATGGAGCATATCGTATCGTTGCAACGAGTGAATATAACATGAACGTTAGTATATCGAAATCATCTATAGTATTTCTAGTAATGTTCTAGAACAAATAAGTTGATTCTTTTATTATGAATGAATTTCAAGTATTATAGAAAGCGTCAGCTTTTCCACTCGGCTTATTTTCAATTCAATTGAATTTATTTAATATTCGATCGAACAATATTACTTAAATAAATAAATTACTCTCAGCTTTATTATTCAATTTATTATCTAATCTATAGATATGTACGTGTTCGTCCGATATTAAATCTAATCAAAATAAATGTGTGTATTATCGTTTAAGGAAAAATAAAAATTGGAAATTTGCAATTGCAGCCATGAAATGTGTATCGGTGCTACATCCGTGCAGAAATGAGTGTTATAGGAAGTTACAACTATATTATGATATACGATTTAGTTGAGTTTTTTCTTTTTTTTGAAAACGAAAAAAAAACCATTAAACCGTTCCAGTTCCTCTGTATAATTAATACATTTTCTCGGATAATTTAAAAATGTAAATAAATAAATGAAATCAAATGAAAAGGGGTCAATTATACCGTGTTCCGTTATAAAGAAGTATTAGACTCGGTCGAATCTTTTTAGTGCGCAAAAGGAGTTTTACGTGGCACGAGCTACCTAGACGATGAAAATCTTACGTAACGACAACATCCTCTCTTGCGATACCTACCTTCTTTTGCTGCCGTCTTTTGCGTGTAAGTACGGTATGGTAGTGTGTACTTGCGAACAGGTTCCACCATGAATTCGCGTCCTCCATTTAAAACCACTTCATGGCGCTTTCTTTACACGATTTCCGTTCGCTCGCCGGAAATCATTCTCGCGACAAATTGTCGACCGCATTGCCCTGATTTCATCTCGAATAAAATTCTAATAGCAATTCAATGGACCAAACCAAACAAGTACTTTTCTTTTTTTTATTATCGTTAGAACCATTCAAAATTATTTCAATTTATCTCATACATACATACATACATACATGGGACAAGAATAAAATTACAATAGTGAAAAGAATTTATTAACAAATTAATCATATTTATATAATAAAAAAAAAATGTGCACGAGTGAGTTACACAAGTGATGAAATTAAAAGTACTCAGATATTTTAATGAAATTGATTGACTGACGACAGTAGATGGTCAGATTGACTCCTTGGTTTCAAATTGACTCCTTTAATTGTTTCTTGTATTTTTATACATTTTATATAATTGTTGTCATTAACTTTATTAACGTTAATGTTAATCCTTGAGTCGGTATTAAATGAAAAGGTAATAATTACGCGTTAAAATAATACTTAATGTTACCTTAGATTTTGTATCTGTGTGTATGTGTGTGTGTGTTTAGATAAAAGAATGTATTTACAGGATGATATATTGCGTTTGAATCATTTTTCTCTTTGCTTATGAATACATAGAAGAATAAAAGGAGACTCTTAAATTGATTTAAATCGTGTGTAAATACGACGTACATGAACACGCACAGAGACACACACAGACAAACAGTTTATCTTATATATATGTAGATGAAATAATTAACATTAGCGTGTAGAGTGTGTTAGATACGTGTGTTCGTGATAGTAGCAGTAATAGTAGTTTCTAGTTAGTATACTTTGTATAAGAGAGAATGGTATACACAAAGGGCCATGGCGAGCGTCAGGAAAAGCAACGAAGATACCGATCCGTGAGAAAGAATACGAAACATCTTTTAACTTTCAACAATTTTTTTAACTTATACTCTTTTCTCTTTATAACAATTTTCTTTATATTTGACACGAAATATTTTAAATTACGTTTACACCTCTTTGCACTGGAGAAATTTACTCTCGGTCATCACTCGGTTTTTAACCAATTGACTGTGGAATTTAGTTTCAAAAGATCACCACAGGGTGTTGGCGAGAATTAAAAATAAGCAACGACGTGTATACACGTCGTACGCAAAACAAATGGTATTATTATACATTTTACGAAAAATGAGGAAGGATTACATTTTTATTCTAACAATTCATTTCTGAATATTCAATAATTCTTACTAAAAATAATAATCAAATACATAAAGAAGAAAAATAAGAAAATAGTTTAGAAAATTTTAAGCTGTGTATGTGTGTGATATGTTTCAAAGTGTGCACGATACTACGCAAAGTGCGACTTCATAGGTTATACACCAAAACCTTGTTTCCTTGCGTTTTCCATTTTTTGAGCAAACAGCACAGCATATAAATAACAATAAATTAAATAAATATAAATAAAATACATTTAATGTACTTTACATGTAATTTTTTATTTTACACGACGAGTATGCAAGTCAAACGCAACACAGTAGAGATTTGGTCCGCACTTAACTGGTTTAATTCGTTAATTCAAGTTTGAACTCGACAGTTGTTGCAATAGAAATATTATTTTCAAAGTTACCAATAATCATGGAATACGATGAAGGAATCAATTCAAATATTACAAAAATGAGTTTGATTTTTTATAGATGATATCAATTATGTGAAAAAATCATCTCAATTGTAAAGGATTATTATCCTTATATCTATACTTATATACACATGTACTTTCGTATGAATCGTATCATTATATTTATTTGGATCAGAAAGGAAATGATAAAAAAAAAACGTCTTAGAAATATTACTTTGCAAAGTTATTATTAAGAAGTTGGTTATTTTTTTTTACATAAGAATATCAAAGAAGAAATGCGTGTAAGTGCGGATAATAATGTTCGAGGCAAAGAGATCGAAGTTTTCTCAATCCTTTTGCGGTATTCGTGTCCCTTCGTGTCGTGAGACAACGTTCTCACGTCAGCTCGCATTACGGCTCGCATTTCTTTGCTTCTCTTTCTCTTCTCTTCCTTCTTTGCTCCATCTTTTTCTTCTTCATCTTCTTCATCTTTTT
Source organism: Polistes dominula (assembly GCF_001465965.1). Next base: position 198,692 of record NW_015149063.1, on the reverse strand, counting down.
CTTCTTCTTCTTTTTCTCTTCTCAACGTCCTCTCCTCGCACTTATGTTGGTAAAACGCCTTGATATTCATCGACAAGTTCTTATATACCATGTTGAAAGAATTTAAATGATCGTAATTTAATTACATTGAAAAAGAATGTTATTTGGTGGAAAAAAAAATCCATCGCGTACCATCATATTTCAAAAGAACGAAAATATATTGCAAAATAATACGTAATTTTATTTATTGTTTTATTCTAATTATTAATAATTTTTTTTATAATAGTAAAGAGAATTTTAATTTTGTTTCTCCTTTCCGATATGTGTTTTAATAATAATAATAATAATTAATAATCTATGATTTACACGAGTAAAAAGAACAAAAGTGCAAAAGTAGTGCTCAATCATATATACGATCTTATTTTATTAAATAACTTCCATAGATTTTCATGCACTGCAATAATAATTATAATAACTTATTTTTCAATTTTCATGTGTTATTAATCAATATAGAGAGGCAGAGAGAAGAAGAAACACTTATCAATTATCCGAAGCAGATGTTTATTACATTTACAGTCAAGCAATTGTTCAAAGTGAAGTCTTTTGTTTGCGTTCTTGTGATTGTGAATTAATCAAACTGATTCGTTAAACGCTCATAAGCGATCTTCTTTCGAACTCGTTTGATCGACGATAGGTTGATCGTATAGACTGACTCGTCGTTTTAATTATAAACGTTCATTAACCTTTGAAACCATTCAAATTTACGTTAGAATCAACTAAATTTAACTTTCTGATAATTTCTTCATCAGTGCGACGATTCGATACAATACAGAAAAGAAAAAAAATAAATACAAACCATAATCGATACTTGATGCAATTTAAAGCGTAAATTCCTGTACTTTTGTTTTAGCATTTTATTTAAGGAAACGTTAATGTGCATTGCATATTTTTTCATTACTATTAGGTTGTTCGGAAAGTCGAAAGTCGTTTCGTTTTTCTTTTGTAAAAATGATGATAATAATTTTTGTTTCGAGGCCTAAACCTAAACCTTTCCAGTGATTATAAATAGTTGATTTTGATAAATTTAACCCTCTCGATTGATCTCATGTGTTACTATTTGTCGGGTTTGTATCAACTAATGCAACCATTATTGCGTCAGAAAAAAACGAAACGACTTTCCGCACCACCTAATAAAAGTTTTTAATCGTAAATTCATTTTTGTTTCTCTTCTCAAACGATAGTAGAAAATATTGAATACCTTGTAAATCGTGCTTAACAGAATATTTTTTTTTACGTAGACAATATAGGAGACACATATGCACACATTTTTTTTCCCATATCATATTTCGTACTTTAGAAACTCGTGACAGTTTGCAAAATTGACAAAAAAAAAACTGGTTACAAGATCCAGAATTAGAAATATGAGATGTCGTCTTTTAAAAAATCCATCATTAATTCTAGAAAGGTATACTGTAAAAATTTGTGACATTCGTTAAAAACGTTCTATGGAAAATTACCACCAGTAAATAAAATGAATCGACGAGGAGACACGTATTTTCAACTTCAGTGATCAGCGTCATTGTTTAAAGGAATATTAGATGTTTGTATTCATTTGAAACAATCGTCAACGGATCTATAAACATAATTTTGCATAGTAATTGAAAAACGATCGATCACAAATCGATAGACATTTGCATAAAATATTCGAATTAATGATAAAAGAAAAAACAAAAAAAAAAGAAGCCAAATATTCGTCTAACAAAAATGTAGAAACACGAATATAAATGTATTATACAAAGTAATACTTATTTTAGTTTTCGACGTTTCCTCTATTAATAAACATTAAATCGTTCTTCGATATTTTAATAAAAGCATAATATAAATTACAATTAACATATATTACCTAAATTACACATTCTTACTTGTTGATATCAATGAAATTTATATCTATCAAATGAATAATATCAAGGCTCACACATAAAGAGACACACGTATGATATTATTTTTAAAGCATAGATTGAACGGTGTTAGTTAGATGGAGGAAAGAAAAATAAACGTTAGTGCCGAGTGAACTGTACGATCCATCGGTCAAAACCACAAACCGCAAATAGAAAGAGAATAGACTAGTATTAAATTGAATTACCAATGTTTACTTAGTATACAAGAATGATAGAAATATTCAACTTTAACACGTTCGTCGCCATGGCACCGTATACGGTGACGCTCTTCTTCTTGAAGTTATAGTATTTTTCATTGAAATAATTTATCACATTTGCCATTTCGAAAGAAAATTATTTTCGATAAATAAAATATAATAATATAATAAAACCATAATATTCAGTTCGCATTGTTGATATTTCTACTTATCGCTTCTTTACGTTACGGCACGCCGATAGTCGAATTTTGGGCCTGGCGAGAAATTCAACCGAAACGGGCTGGGGCAACAAACGTGTTAACCTTTCAACAAATAATTATTTTATTATAATATTGTTCAAATATTATTGAACATCTTGAACTTTTTTTTAGTATTAACTATGACACAATATTAATAATTAATAATAAATTATCTTATATTTTTAAATATATACTTACTTGACTTTATTCATTTTCTTATTAAATTGTAATAATAATTTTCACCTAGATAGATCGATTCAGGTTAGAAGTAAGATTTCCTCGTTATTATCAAAGAGAGATCATCCGGTTCTTGATAATCATCGAGAAGGTATGATATTACAGATTGTATCCTGTATCTATTTTATTTTTTCGAAGCACGTGTCTATAAATGACCGGAAACGGTGTCATTGTCCTTCCGATGAGAAAAAAAGGGGTTTGGAAATGGTTGAAGGATCCTCTAGGGATGATTCTCAAGGGTTGGTTGGTTGGTTCGTTGGTAGGTAGGTAGAAAAGGGTAAAGGATTGGAAGGGAGGATAGGAAGGAACACCTTGATCCATCCTGTTTCCCGATGGTGTGTTCCTCTTCTTGATCGACGAGTTTGGAAAGTTTCGATGGGAAGATGAATACGACACTCGATATGACGAAGGTGATGGTGTAGTTAGGTACATATATGTATACTAAGTACATATGGGGAGAATTTTGGATGAAAGTTTTTTTTTCCCTCCCTTAGAGAAAGATGAAGAAGAAGAAGAAGAAACACAAGAGGCGTCGTACTACGCCCACTTTTAAAAGGAGTCCAACATTTGATGCGTTTGCGCTCTTGCGCGTCTACATGTGCGCAAGATCAGAGCAGATGGTCTCCGTCGAATCTAATAGTGTGTTATTCACAGATATGAGAATGCTTGATCGTGCGAAAGAACAAGAAGAAGAACAAGAAGAAGAAGAAAAAGAAGCTTGTTTCGAGGAAGGAAGAGGAGGAGGAGGAGGAGGAGGAGACTCCGTGTCTTCTCTCAAGAAAACAACCTTTTATTTTTTTCTTTTGTATTTCTCATATTAAAGTCCCAATGATGGAAAATTGTACGAGTTCATTTAAACATTCATATTATCCACTTGATTTTGTTTTGAAAGAAAGAATCGTTAAAAAATCTAAAGATCTAATGGATTTTTAAAACGAAGCAATTTGAACGATCATCATAAATGGGTCGGTCTTGAGAATAATACTTCTTAACGTTTCTTCGGAAGCCTTCTATCGAGTATATTTACGTATGTATGTAGACGACAAGAAACAAGGAATTAATATGCATAATTTGTTGGAAACAATGGCGAGAACGAGGCTCATTCTCGAAAGTGGGGTCTCGAGACCAAGCCAAAGAGGCAACGTGGAAACACCGAGAAAAACGGGCCTCTTCTTCTTCTTCTTCTTCTTCTTTTTCTTACCGTGGAAAAAGAGATTCAATCCTTTTCCAAGATCATGTGAAAATGTCGGATTTTCTTTGACTTGTTTTTTTTTTCTTATTTTTCTACATGATTAACAACCTCTTTCTTTTTCCTTTTCGAGAAGAATATTGTTCTTGTTTTTCTTTTTTCTTTTTTGTTAAGCTTAGAATAAGGTCATTTGAAAAAAGGATGACTTGAACATTTGACATTTACGAAGGTTCGGTATTCCCTTCTTCTACGCATCGATATCTTATCCATGAATGACACGGAATAAAGTATTACGAGCGTATAAGACAATGAGGTCGCCATATTTTTCTTATGTCCTCGCATGACGACCGAAAGAACTCTGAAAGTCAGTGGTGTATAAGACTGCCGTCTTGCTTCCTTCTACTTGAACGCTCTCATCCGTAACGCCCTACCTTCGCTTGCACATACATACATACATACATACGTAAAACGAATGGTTAAATCTACTTCGAATATAATCTCAATTCGTTTATACATACATTCTTTCATTTCTTAAGCGATCTTTACGTAAGATTAAACTAATTTTCAAAAAAAGAAAAAAAAGAAAAAAAAAAGGAAAAATATATAATTAACTCTTAGTAGTAATATTCCTTTTGTTCTTTTTTTTTTCTTTTTCTTTTTTTATTATTTTCTCTTTTCTTTTACTTTCTTAATTACGTACAAAAAGAATGGAAAGTACGCAGAGTAGAAAGTAACGGTAATAAATAATAATGCTTAGAAACGGTAATGAAATTGAACGAGATAGAAAATACTTTCCAAATTCAATTAATCACCAATTGTAATACTTTCATAATGAACCATTAATGATTTTTAATTAATGTAATTTAAAAAATTTAATAGCGGATCATAATCTACTTTACCATCGTTGTCGGTAAGAGAGATCTTTACTTACTCTTACCGACTCGTAGTAACTGATGAATAAGTCGAACGTGGAAGTTCTACTATACCGACTCAAGAGTCGACGTTCTAGTTCGTTACTTTTCTGTTGGCGTACCATTCCGTTAGTTAAAATGAGGAAAAATAATATTGAAGAATAACAAATTGTTATGAGATTACAATTTCCAAAATTACTATATTCTACAAATAAATAAAATATAAGTTTTTAAAACTTTAATATTTTCTATAATCATTATTTTAAATAATAATTTGAAATAAAAACATTCGTCATCAATTTTTTCGAAATAACAATAATATTTAAAAACTTTCCAAAAGCAAATGTCTACCGTACGCAAAATACCAATCCTTTTGTTATAATATTTTGAAAAGAGAAAAAAAGAAGATATAACTCGACTTGTTAATTTATCATTTTTCCTCGACACGAGTGGTATGCGTATTATCCGAACCTTTCACCATAAGACCTCTCAAGCAGTGCCGATACACGTTGGGCTCGATGGAAGAACCGTGTGTTCTTACCTGGAGTTTGCTCGGCTCAAGACAAATATTGAACCATAGTATGCGCGAGATGGAAGGAAGGAACTTCAACTGGTTCCAAGAAACTTCGACTCGTCTAGTACATAGGTATACATACATAAATACCTGCCAGCAATGAGGAAAGATTTAATGACGATGTTCAGTCCATCGCATTCCAAAGTATATAGATACCTAGTTCTTTCTTTTTAAGTTAAAGAAAAAGTTTTTGAACAAAATTTTTTTTACAAAAATATATTGACGTTTATCTTCCTTTTAATATTAAGTTAAACAATGGGTTTTTTTTTAAATTAATATTATAGAAGAAGAAGAAGAAGATAGGATTCAAAAAAAAAAAGATAATCCTGCTTTAATTAAAATACATATATGACATCATCGATTTTCGTGTATTAACGTACCGCTGATATAACAGTACTTCGAGAAGAGAAAAAGATGAAATAACAGAGAATGTTCAGAGATCAATGATTATACTAAAAAGAAAGACAGAGATAGATAGAGAGAAAGAACTCGCGTGTATGGCAATACCTTAAGAACGAATGCGGGAACGCGTTGGATCAAAAATTCTCTCCTCTCCTCTCTTCTCCTCTTCTAGAAGCTTTTACATTTGTATTTAAAGAGAAAGAAAGAGAGGAGCATATATACATATATGTGTGTGTGTATAAAGTACGTCCGAAGGTACGTCCACTAACGTCGAGGTCGACGGCCTTTCTAAGGATCGAGCAACAGCACGTCCAGCATCACCTATCGGACGGAGAGCGAAACTTTCATAGTAATCCGCATTCTACGAGGAGAAGAAGAGAAGAACGAAGGAAGGAAGACCCGTTACTAGAAGAGAGATTTACAGCGACTTCGTAATAACGATGTTACTAGGCAACGTAAATCCTTTAAGACAAAGTCCAACATTTTTCATCTTTCTTTTTAAATCTGTTCAAAAATTTCTATACTGGCTTTCTTAATCTTTTTACAATTTAGTAATTCGCTTAAAAATACATAACAAAAAAGAAAACATAATGCTCGATGTCGAAGGAACGAATAGAAATGAAATTATATAATTCTATAATTGTATTATTGGATTAATTAAATTATTGAACCTAAAAGAATTCTCAAAAATTAGAAGAAAAGATTGGATCCAACGCTTTTTATTTATTCTTCGTTTTTTCATAAATATTTTGATATTATATGTTAAAGATCGATAAGGAACGCCCTTTCTAGCGCGTGTACCATTACGACAGTGGATAAGTTCTGTCCATGTAAGGCATTCTGTTCTCCAACCTATGATGCATGCCTAATTGCCTCTAATGGCTACTTTTCGAAAGTAATTCCCTTCCAGTTTGACTCGATACACATACAAGTATATTTATATACAAATGTATACACGCGCGTTCTCTTCAAACAAAATCGCATTTTACCAATTAATATAATTATTTATTACCACCTATCCTATCAATTTCTACTTATCTACCTTTCTACGTGATTCTTTGTCCCTCCCCCCCCCCTCTTATTCACAGGTGTATAATTATACTTATTTACATGTATTATTAAACATAATTTTATCGTTCTCATTAAATACCATTTTAAGGGGTTCTTTTTTTTTGTTTACATTGAAAGTGTAAAAACATACGTACATATTTGTATAATTGAATGCATTTTGACGGACACTTTTCATATACAGAAATGTTACTCCTTACCCCTCTACCCTTTATAATATTTATATTGCTTATTATATATCTCTGGTCATTTTTCTTCGTACATAACACAAACATACGTTTTCCAACAAGTCTCTGTTGTATCATAAAGCATGGATAAGTTTATATATACTTATTTATTTAGAGCCCTTATCGTATCGAGAAGAAGAACGTAGTAGTAGTAGTAGTAGTAAAAGTAACTTTACTTAACTTACATTTAATAAGACGTTTGATTCGTCTCGAGGAAAAAGAAAATATCGCGATAACGATAATCAACTCTCGTTGAACGATTACCAATGATGATAGTCTTTGTTCAGATATATTTAATGACACGTTTGCAAACGTCATCGATGACAGATGAAAAATCATTTCAATATTTTCTCTTATCCACAACTTCGTATGCGTTAGTTCAAAAACAAATGATTATTCTAATAAGTTCTTATCGAAATGATCTTAATGTCAGATTTATGTTAAACTAATTTAACAATCTACAATATCTTGTTGTTTCTTTTATGTTTTTTTTTTTTTTGATACTATCAGAATCGGGACCCATCAATCTTATTTTATTTTTTTTTTTATTTTGAAATGTAATTTCCCGCGTGGTTATGTAAAGAAAGATAGGATATCGCGAAAGAGGTTTCTAAAAAAAAAAAGGAGGAACTTTCTCTCAACTTTGTAGATTTCCTTGGTCCGCAATCAATGTCAGGATCGTTTGTCGAGGCCGCATGGTGTATTAACTTCAAAATTAAGATGCATCGTAATAATCCATGACTTTCTTTACAATATGGATATAAAACGAAAGAAAGAATGAAGAGAAGAATCCTCAGTTGGTTCCTCCTCGTAATACTTCGATGGGATTATAATGAGTACACGTATTCTTTCTCGCATGAGATCGCTCAAAGCAACAATTTCTCCTTGGTAATCCTTCCGAGGTTATCCTGATGGACGTTTATGCGAGTGATTCATCTAACATCTTTAGTTAGAGCTTTGTTTGTTTTTTTTTTTTTCAAAAATTCATTTCAAGTACTTCCTGTTCTTTCCTATTTCTAAGAAGTTGGAATATTAAAACAATAAATATACGTATGTATGTTTTAGTTCATAAAGGTTAATCGTAATAAAAGAAAAAAAGAAAGAAACTTCAAAAGGAAGCCAAGTAGTATAATACATTCTTATAAAAAAATGTTAGTTAATCGTTTTTTATATCTCGAAATCGTCCATAAAGATCATACGTTTAGAAGTAAAAACCTACTTGAAAAAACAAAGCTTAGTATTTTTGTTATTCCAACACCTTTGACATTGAGTATCAGGTCCGTCCACTTTTAGACGTGTTTATGGTCATGATTATCCTAAAAAAACAGTAGAACTGGTCGTATTTCAATTTCAGCTCCATATATCACAGCTAATCCAGCAAAAGTGGTCCTCTTCTACTACCTCGAATCGTTGTCGTCTGTCCAAAAATGGGTTGGCTATCGACTTATACGAGAAAGAGACAAAGGTAGAAGAGAATAACGTATACAACGCAAATTAGGCTACCTGAAGAGCGACATGCAAGAAGTATTGCTCGCGATTAGCGAGTCGTCTTACCAAATTTAGCGAGTTGCCAAAGAGCCGAGGTTCCTATCGGTAGTCCAAATCACTAAAGCCGAATCGTAACATGTCACGACCCTTTCCCTTCCTTCCTTCCTTCCTTCCTTCCTTCTTTCCTTCCTTTTAGTCAATTTCTATACCACCCTGGCGAACGCTTTGTTGGTCTTTAAATTTCAAACTACAGTCATTAAAAAAAACCTTGAATAGAGGATGGGCTCTAACAAATTATGCGTCCTTCATCTTCATTATGTTTATTATATTAATGAATTAACATATTAGATAGTGTTTCATTTTACCAATGCGAATGAATAATATTTAGATAATATTAATCTTGAAAAAATGAAACAATCATCGTGCCGATCTAATTGCAATGGCACGCGATGCAATTAACGAAAACTCGTTAAGATAAAATTGACTAACTGGTGAACGAACAAAATAATAAAACAAATCCTAGATAATTACAATTGAAAGGTGAGGACAAAACCAAGTCGATTATCGAAGTTGGTTGCACCTACGTGAGTGCTTGGCTACAGAATTGCATTATCGTTCATCGTTTCTTGTTTCAAACGTCGCGGCCAGATGAATGGCCCTTATTGGTACGACCAAACGTGACTCGCTTTGGATCACCTCAAATCAACTTGAGAAACAACTTCGATTATAACCATCGTTTAAATTTCCTTAGTTAACTAACTTACATTTTATTTTATTATTGCGAAACGCTTTCAAGTTCGACGTCTATCCATTTGCAGACGAGTTCCTCCTTAGGATTCCCTTTAATCATTTTTTAAATTATTTATACAAATAACGATATAATTAACGAATATATCGTCGTATTTTTATTGTATCTGTTAACCAGACGCCTACTTAAAAAACCAAACAGAAAATGTACTCGTTTCTCTCATCTCCGGATCTTTGAATATCCTCCAAAATTATCATCGTTTCGTTGTAAAAGAAAAAAACACACGCGTGGGTTTATCCTTAAGTCGATAAAAAGCTCATTTGTACATTCAGACGACTCCGCAGGTAGTCTCACTAGTTGCTTCATTTTAATCAATTTCTCTTTGCAATGAGTTTCTTATAACGGAACTAATCTCTTTCGAAACCATTTACGACGAGATTGATTTTATTTCTCATTTAATGTTTAGGTGTTAAAAGCATGGATGGACAGGTTGCTCTACTTTTCGTTTACGGATATCATCATTATTATTACGTTAGATAAATTCTACGTGTGTTTCTAAAATATCACGACGAAATTTATCTAATCTCCTTCGATATCGTACTATCTTTTAATCTTACGAAAGAAAACAAAAAAAGAATCGAAACTATATTACTTATTTATGTTTGTTTCATTTGATGCACGAGATTTTTAGCAAATCTAAAAACAGAAACGTAGTATTGCTCGACAGCTGCACCGGCTGTGCTAATATTTGGCAGACACCTCGCATTTACTCTCGCATCTAACTCGAACAAAAAGGTTTAACTGCATTTCAATCTTTCCAACTGTTATTCACAACTACAACTCTGTTTCTTTTCTTATCTAATATTACTGCTATTATAATATAATTGTATAATAGAATATTATGTGTGTGGTGTATTCGTTTTGTTTCGTACTATCATTTAATTTCAGTATTAAATTTGTACTCTCTGAAAAGTAATTATACTTCTTTAGAAAATAATTGTAGAAAAGAACAAAACAAATCTTCTAATTTCCATGAAGATTAAAAGAAGTAAATGACTCTCCCATTTTGATGGAAAGATACTTTCTAGATTCTCCGACTTTCACCTATCGTGATAATCGAAGGACGTTATGGTGTGCTTTTAACTCTGTAGTGAAGTTCATCTAGAAACGTACGTGAAATGTACGAGATGCCCGAGAAATAATAAATCTCCATTAGAATCGGTCGACGAAAGTCCATCGAACCCGTTTGCTCCCAATCCAAGGAAGAAGTACATTTCTTCCTTGCTGACCACGTTCGAGAACCAACCACGTATTCCGGACTAACGAGCTAGACGCCAAATTCATTCTGATTTTGATATTATCTTTCACATTTGATTTCGAATTTTCTTTGGAAAAGAGAGAATCCAGTCATTTGCGAATTCAACCTTTGCATTCGAGATTTCACTCGAGTAAAATTTGATTCTAGACATTGATCTCAATGATAGTTTGTAATTCTTGTTCTCTAAATAAAAATCATTGCACGTTCAACGATTATTATCTTTGAGTAATATCGCATAACACGACAATACTTAAAAATTTGATCGAATTTTCAAAGAACTCGATTAAACGATTAATCTCTCTGCTTCGATTCATCGAAAGTCTACTAACATAAGAGCAGCAGCAGCAGCAGCAGCAGCAGCAGCAGCAGCAGCAGCAGCAGCAGCAGCAGGAGGAGGAGCAGCAGAAAAAGATGAGAAGAAATGTCATTAGTCGGTTAGTCCGATCGAACTAGATAACCTCGAAATAAATCATCGATGAAATGGAGAAACGAATTGGAAAGTTACGTGATATACGACATTTTATAAAAATGATTGACACGAGTGAGAGGGAATCCGTTAGAATAATCTAGTCAAGGTGTTTACGCGGATATAACGCCCACTGATGTTAAATAAAATGTCACAATCGACGTGACAAATTAAAATTAATTATTTTTAATCGAGTAGAAAAATAATCCGTATACTTTGCTATTCACAATATTATTTTATATTACTAAATATAGTCAGATGACGTAAACAAAATCAATTAACGAATAAACTTCGATGACGAAGGAACGAATATAAGATCAATAGTTTAATCCATTTTGTTGAAACTTCAAAGCTTCAGAGGGGAAATTGTAAAATCGTTGGATCTGTGTACGATCTCGCGAAGAGTGGAATCGCGAAGGATCCGAGAAGGACATGCGGGCAATCGATAAGGACCTTCTTCGTCCCGAGCGTGACCACAAATCAATGCGGACGTGGACCTTAGCGATGTGAAGGGAAGGGCCGTCGCTAAGGTAAGGGGCCATTAAAGCGCGTTCTCCATAAAATATTTTATCCGGTTTGCGGATCGATTTGAAATCCGTAGAGCTCCTCCTTTCTCTCTCTCTCTCTCTCCCGTGTACTCCTCGGGGCCCAATGGGCCTCCTTTTTCGGTGCACCAAATTCATAAATAATGGCTAAAGACCGGCCCTCCATCGTGTATCACAGCCTGAATTTGTAGTCTTTAGACCTTTTAAGGTTTTTGCCGAACAAACGTGCTCTCCTCGCCCGGTTCTCTCTTTTTCCTCACTTTCCTCTCTCTCTCTCTTTATTCGATGTTGTAATATTCGTGCGATTATCAAACTAACTCCTTAGAATAAAAATACTTTTTTGAAGAAATTGAAGTGAGCATCGTAATGATAAGGATTGTTGATTTCTCGCACACTGGAGAAACCAAAGAAGGATTCGTTAACATTCCAATCGCGATGCGGTTCGCGGTGAATCCCAGTTGCAATCTTATTTCTTCTCGTCTATGCGTTTACTCTCCGACTTCCTTTCCTCCTCTCCCAATGTACAAACAGTTCTCCTTTCTTATTTCTTGAAAATGATAGGAAGAGGAAGAAAGAGGAGAAGAGAAAAAGATAACATGTAACAGGTAGCTCGGACAGATAACGGTAGTGACGACTGACAACGCTGACGGAACATTTCTTTCCTTTCGTCTTTCTCTTCTCTTCTCCACTCTACTCTACTCGTACACCTTTCATCTTCTTTTTCATCTACGTTACAATCACAATCCAGGTAGAAAATGTATATTCTATTAGAAGCATTTCCTCGTATACGTATTATCTCTCTCTTTCTCTCTCTCTCTCGAACAGATAAACGTTCAAAGTGACACCGATAATCTTATTTTCTTTTCCTATTTTTTCTTCAAACCAGATTTAAAAAGCAAACAAAATATCTGTGTGGTGTTCTATCAACTTGTTGATTCATTCAATACACTTTTAATTCATAGTCACGTTTTTTCATTTTATCTTTTTTTCACTAATCCAATTGATTCTAATTTTCATCACTTCACATACCATGGTATATCTTATTTTTTTGGAAATGGAATTTTGAGTATACTAGATAGAGAAAAGAAGAGAAAAAGTGTTAAGTCGGTAAGGACCCTTAGTAAGGCTCATGGTATAAGCTCGAAACATCTCTGACCAACCAACCATTCTTGGACAGCCTTGGCGCAGCAGTTATGATGTTCTTGTTATTAATTTGTTTTGCGCGCTACCCGCAACACGTCGTGCGGAAACCAGTTTCTCAAGAGACGTATAGGATTACAGTGCTCTCGTGCGCGCACGAGCGCACACTATACGATCCTAACATAAGAGAGATAGAGATAGAGAGTGAGAGAGAGAAAGACCAAACAGCTTTCGAACGTAACAACGTCACGATGCTACGACGAAAGCTCTCTCGTCGTACTTCAAATGATTTGAAACTTGTCTTTATCGCTTTTCAATCTATCAACCAGTTTTTTGGAATTTTCAACTAGACCGATACCCCAAAGAAAGACAAAGCAAACAACCCCTGCTTTCGGAATTCTTCAATCTTGAAAATATTTCGAATATATTGAAGATATTTTTATGAAACATTTAACAAAATACATTATGCAGTTTAAAACACAATTAATGTACGAACTTTTGCTTCACCCTAATGAAAAAGGAAGTATATAGTTGACGATTCTTTATCAAATCATATTACTATTTGAAATAATTAATTAAACATACTTATAGAAGAATTATAAAATATTTGAGTCGAAAGAAAATATAACAAGTCATTCTATTCGTTAATATTAGCAAGCAAACGTGAGTCACACATATCGTTTCGTTGTGTTCGGTCTTACGTCAGACGCAAATCAACGATAGAAGAAACAAATGACGCGTTGTAACGACGAGGTAATACACCGTACGCTTTCCGACTATCGATATATCGCTACTGGGTCACGTAAGCCTTGATAATACTGTATTATATCCGTACATACATACATACATACATACATATATAGCTTAACTCTTTATTTATGTTCTCCTTTTTCGATTGGTCTCAAAGTATATGAAAAGTAACGTGTGGGTTATACGTTCAAAACGTTCGAAAAAGAAAATGTCAAAGGTAAATCATGCTACTTGAGATCACAGGAGGGAGAGTACATATTTCGATCTATTTGACGTAACCAACATTAAATCGATCACTCGCAATTCAATTGACACTAAAATCCTATTCTTATATTAAGATACGTGTTTTTTTTTTTTAAAGGTAAAAATAGGTATATTGGGATCTGTAGCACTTGAATACGCTATCTGGTGGCTAAATTCAAAATTAGAGTAGATAGGTCGAATTGCTACATTACGTGGGATCTTTAGCACTTGAATACGCTATCTGGTGGCTAAATTCAAAATTAGAGTAGATAGGTCGAATTGCTACGCCACGCCGCTGTCAGAGATCCTAATACGAAGTGTATTAGTTTAGTGTTTAACATATACACATGTTCTACTGTAAAAATTAGTGTTTTTTACAAAGAGTTGTAACTACGATGAAAGAAATGAATCTTTAAGAAATCCACGAAGAATATAAGTTTAAAAATATATTTACAGTTCGTATGTGTAATGTAAATTACAGCATTTCCACAATTTAAAACCACATTGATCGTTGGAATGCAAGTAACAATGCTTGATTATTGGTAAAAAAAAAGAGTCAACCCAATGGAATTTTAATGAAGAAAAACACAGGTTACTCTCATTAAATATTTCGATCGCATCATCTCTCGCGTTCGTAACATCGATCTTATCTCTCTTCCATCTTTCTCAATCGATGTAGATCAGATTTATATCGCTTGTTTTAACGGTAGTATCGAGAACGTACATCGATTTTCTTGACATCTGTCAAGATTCGATATAAAAAAAAAAAAAAAGAAAAAAAAACAAGAAAATAATCGTACGTTTTAAGTTGTATTTTGAAAAAAAAAAAAAAAAACGAAAAATAAGACGGACCTGGGAAATAATGAACATGATCCTTGCTTTTCTGGACAATGGTTGCTGAGTCATACGATATTTTATACTTGCCTTGAATGTTAACCAATGAACTCTTTGCTATCGCGATCGAGAAAGATATATTTCGTGAAAGGATCGAGATCGTTAATTATACTTGGCTATATAATAATCGAGTTAATAATACAAGCAAATATGATTGATAATGAACAATTATTATATTATTTTTTATCTATTGGAAAGATAAGATTATTTCAAATTATTCTAATTATAAATTTTATTGGTAGTTACGTATTAACGCCACCGCAGCAAAATTCCGCTAATGTAATACGTAAATAATACGTAAGTACCATTTTATTTAAACAATCAATAAAATAATTCTGAAAACACGATGAATTAAATAATGATATCTAATCATTAAAAAGAACTAATAATTTACATTAGAAATAAATATATAAATAATTGTAAGAAAATTGAAAACAAAATAGAAGTCATTTATTTAGCAACACCTCGTACTTAGTGGTTTTGCGAACGAGTCGCGAAACGAATTATCCGTTCGTCGCGGGAGTATGGAAAAAAGAAAAGAACAGAACAGAAAAGAAAAGAAAAAAGTGTCGAACGTATTGAATGAATGAAGTTCTTGAAAAAGGGACGGTGACACCGTTCGCTTGCTTGCTTGCTTGCTTGCTTACTTGCTTACTTGCTTGCTTGCTTGCGACGGTCTTCGACGAGTTCTTCCGCGAAAGAAGAAAAGAAAGAAAAAGAGGAAGAAGCGGTTAGCATTCGAAATTAATTACCCTCACGACTAAACGGTGGGAGAGAGAAGTAAAAAAAAGAAAAGAAAAAAAGGAAGAAAAGAAAAGAAAAGAAAGAAAGAAAGAAAGAAACTAAAGAGAAAGAGAAAAGGGTGGGAGGAAGCTAGAAAGGGAGACAAGAATACGGTTGTGCGTGCCACCCGGAACGAAGCGTTCTCAGGACGTCGTATTTGCATGCAACATGACGGCAGAATGCGGTACCATTCGTCGCTCGACACCGATTCCCTTTCTTCTTCTTCTTCTTCTACTATTTCTCTTTTTATCGTATCCTTCAAGATTTCTTCCTTACCTTTCCTCTCACCCTCTTCATCACCCCGTTATTTATTCTCTTTCAAAGTCATTTTCGTTCCAGACGAGTTTGTCGATATGAACGAATGAACGAACATCACCTCTTGTGTTAACCGTTGACGAATGAAAAGAATAAAAGATTCAAGAACGGCTTTGTTAATTATTCTAATTAGAGGCAAGCCGACGTGACCATGCCAACTTTCTTACTATACAAAATATTAGGTTGTTCGGAAAGTTGTTTCATTTTTTGCTGACGGACGCAATAATGGCAATAGTTGATGCAAACCGACAAATAGTAACACATGAGATCGATCGAGAGGTTAAATTTATCAAATTCAACTTTTTATTCCCATTGGAAAAGACTACTGGTTTAACCTTGAAATGAAAATTGTCTTCATTTTTACAAAAGAAAAACGAAACTTTCGACTTTTCGAACCACCTAATAGTATTGAAAAACGTATGCAAACAAAAATCAAAGTGAACAAAATATTTTCCATTACTTTATCCTACAAGTTAAAGGTATCCAAAAATGGTTTTACAAGGTATATTGATAATAACGCTAAAGATGATTCGATAGGTTAGTTAGTCTTAAAGCATTTCCTTAAGGGCTGTATAAAAAGGTAGAGAGATAATACTTGATGGTAGAAGAGCTAGATCTTAAAAGATAATCTTCCATATGTCTACTTATTTTCGTTGTGAGAACCAAAATGGTTTAGTTAGAGGTATATACGTATAACTGGTGTGGTTCTCTGTGCTATCGGAGAAGAAAAAGAAGAAGAAGAAGAAGAAGAAGAAGAAGAAGAAGAAGAAGAAGAAAAAGAACGTGAAAAAGAAGAGAAGCATTATGGTGAATGCGACGATCATCCAACCGCGATAACTTTAACGCACGTGGAATGTCGAGCTCGCCGAGTAGGCAATTATAACTCCAAGCTGAGTGCACTTTACGAGAAGCTGAAAAAAAAGAAAGAGAGAGAGAGAGAGAGAGAGAGAGAGAGAGAGAGAAGAGAAGAGGAGTTGTGGAAAAGGAAAAAGCTTCGATACTCTTTATGAGAAAGACAAGAGATAGGTGCACCACTCGGCACAGTGGTGGTACTTTCTTAACGATTAATGGTCGTCAACCGGTCCTTCTTGATATCAAAGCGAAATATATTCTCCAAAATAGTAAGGAACATTCTTCTTCGAGTACTAATCAATTTTATTTATATATATAGGTATATGTAATTATTTTTACATATATTTTTCGTATTACAAATTTTCGTCAATTTAATTTAACAATACTTTATATCGTAACAACTGTTTTATTATATTGTATGAACAAATGTTAATACAAATTTCGTTAATAATAAATCCTTTAATTCGTAGTCGTTAAAAAATATCATTCAGGATAGCTCTTAAAATAGTCTTTCTGAAAAAAATAATTGAACAATTTTGTAATAATTAAAGCATACAAATTAATGGAGTGTTAAAAATGATATAATATATTATACTTGTAAACGATCGTTCAGCAATGAACTCGTATCTCACATGTGAATTATTAAAATGATCGCATCAAAATGTAAATGATGCATAGTGTTAAGAAAGAAAACAATGAGACAGGGACATATAATAGCTTAATATACTCATACGTATTGAACGTTAAACATGTTAATAAGCAAAATAATAGATAACTTACACTTCACACTTGCACTCAAATTTGTCATTACAAAATCCACCCAATTTACACCACCCAATTTGCGCTTGATCTTGATGACCATTATGTAAGTTTTGGAATTAATTGGTTATAATAAATAATAATACTTATATACACCTTCAAGTTTGTTATCATACAACAAACCCGATCCACAAGCAATTGTAATTAAATTTAACATGGTAGCAAAGCGTGGTTGTAGTCGGCATCCATTGTTTGTTAGACGAATAAGATTTTCACGTGTACTTTCAAGTTGCACTAAAGAAAAAAAAAAAGAAACTAATGATGGACCGATTATAATTCTTTATATGAGTTGTATCATTTTCGATGATTAGCAATTCAAACGTAGTTTTCTCTCCCTTCTTAATCTTTTTCTTCGTTTCTCCCAGCAGGGGGGAAAGGGAAAGGATGGGGATCCCTGTAAGAAGTTTTTCTTTTTGCTCTGCCCAATACATTCGCAATTTGTTGGACCTTCGTATTCGCGCGTCATAGTACGAATTTTTGTCTTAACTTTAGCGTCTGTTTGGATAGATGAGGTTCCAATGGTTTTATACATACAAAAAAAAAAGAAAATAAAAAAAAAAAAAAAAGAGTTGTTCGCATCGAAGAACCACCGAAGGATCCATTAGCGAGAAGAGATAGCAAGGACGCGGAACGAGGCACTGACCGAAATGAGCCTGTCGGAATATTTTATTCTCGAGGAGCCGATAAAATGACCGCTGCCGGAGGTCTTTAAGGAGCTCGATTACCGTTAACGTCCTTCACGCCATACCGGATTTACCTTCTCAAAACTATTTTTTATAGAAAAATCTTTCTCCCATTTTCTACCAAAGTACTACGTACCCTAGCAAAATTCTATGCATCTAATATTCCAATCATGCGATGAACAAATTACTATTATATGTTATGTTTGCAAATATCAATGTAATTTGATTTTCTTACTATTGCATATTCTAAAATTGTACTAACATAAAACTATACTTACTTATTTACAAAGATTTTCTTTTTATAACATCATTTTATAATATATTTTTATTTATCAAACTGATTTATTTTTATTATTTCTTCCAACTAATTGTTTTTTCTATTTTTGTGCAGGTAAGTTCTTCACTCGGTTGGTCTACCTCGATTGGCCCTGCTCTGACCTCAAAAAAGGATAATCCAACAGACTTGACAGATAATCATCAAAGCGTTTGTTAGCACAGTCAAAAGTTGTCGGGTAAAAAAAAATAATACTGACATTTAATATAGTAGTAGTAATGGTGGGCCTGTTTCTCTGTTTGTGACTACAGGGCCGCAGCATAAATGTTCACGTTGTAAAGTTGTAAAGCATCTATCCAAGGAACAACCACCACCAGGTTATTTTTCTTTCCTTTCCTTTCCTTTCCTTTCCTTTCCTTTCCTTTCCTTTTTCCTCTTTCCTTTGATTTCATAGAACAAACTTGCTTTGGAGAGATTGATAGATCAACAGAAGGATACTCACGTCACCCGCGTAATTTACTCGACGTACTTTCTTCGAACTGGAGCCTCTTATCTTACTTTTCCATCCGATAAGCGTACGAAGATATCCTATTTCTCTACTTTCCTCTTCCTAAGTCGTATTTCTAGCTCGTTAACTGTTTCTCTCTGGATACAAAGAGAATTTAATTTTTTAAACTAACATAAGTAGTTAAAAAAAAACAAAACAAAAAAAAAGAATTGTGAATCAACATTATTGTTAAACGAAACACAAATAAATTATCTTTTAATTATAAAAACAAAATTAATCAAATATTTTTGTAAATATTAAAACGAATGGAAATTTTCATTTCTATGCCGAATGATAAAAGAAGGTGCGAATGTATAAGAATAAATGAATTCTCTTTTTGAACTATCAGCCACGGGCGATGTTAAAATCACGTTTTAATTCTATTAATTTTAACAAACGCCATGCTATTAACGCGTCAATTGAACTTTTACAGTATTCTCTATCAACGAAAAACTTAATAATCAATTTTATTATTGTTCGAATATAGAGAGACGTTGTTTCACTAATTATTTTGTTTATTATAATAAATCTGTACAAAGTCATAAATGTTATTCGTGATTTTTTGTGGTGGGAAAAAATGAACATAAAATTCTTTAGCGGCTGAAAGGTTCATTTTAAGATAACGGTAAATGAATAGAAAAAAAGAAAAGAATTTTTATTTATTTATTATTACTGTAACTTCTTTATTTATACGTATAAATTTACGTATACTTACGTAGTATATTATGTATACTTGCATCAGCGAATCATTTTCTTTTTTAACTGATATAAAATCGGTTTTTTTTAATAAAAAAAAAAATTAAAAAAAAGATAGAAGAGTAGATATATCCTTTATTCTTTGAGTCAAGTATTTTTTTTTGAAACACAACAAGCCAATAGATTTGCCGTCGAGATAAGCGCCAGCTACGAAAGCAGAGCTGACAAGACTCGTCTCAGAGTCGCGTTTTACAAGTTGTTTTACAAGCGAAGGGTACAACGCCACATGCTGTGAACGGCAGGACCTTCCTCTTTTCGTTACCCTTCCCGAATACCGCTTTCTTTTATCCTAAAATCGAAAGAATCGAAGCTCGAAACTTCTCTCTCACGCCTTATACAGTAAATATCGTTTTCTCATTCGTATTTTTTGAGATTTTTACTTCATCATTCTCCTCCTCCTATCGATGTAATCTCCTCACTTTCTAGTTGCATAAACGAACTTTTCTTCAAATTTCTGCTTGCTTCGCTGATTTAAAAATCTATTAATACGTTACATAAGTATATATATATATTATATATGTAAATGATGGTACATGCATTACAATTATATATCAAAGTAGTCCTGTCGAGATTAACGGTGTCTATGGGTTAACTGGCGCCAAGTATCGTAACTGGTAAGACTAGATTTTCCAGTAGTATCAAAGATTACATATAATATATATATATATGTAGGTATTCGAGATCGCGTGTGTTTAAATCATTTTGTTTTTTTCTTGTCTTACGATCTTTCCTAAATATCACGTTCAAAATATATTCAATATATTCATCGTTTTTTAGCATTATGATCTAATTATAAAAATTCTTATCACAATTTTTTCATAGTAAAAAGATTACTACGAATTATTACAATACGAGATAAGATTGAAATAATTTAAGAATAATTTTGTGCGTTATATAAATAACTTATCTATTTCTTTTTATCATTTGCAAAATATCAACGAAGTAAATTATCGTATTTCTACATAATAAAATATATTATGGTGTTATTATACCATAGTTAATGTATATAGAATAGATAGTTGACTCAATTATCGAACTTTCGTAAGAAATTTATTTATAGCACAAGTTCGTAAGTATATTAATTATTTATTAATAAATTATTCCAATGCTCACCACCACACACACAAGTGAGATTTACATCTCATGAAAATAATCATTTATGTTTTTCTATGTATCCGCTGTTCTCGGACAAACAAAAAATTGAATTATATTTAATAACGTCGCATGCAAATAGGTCATTAATTTAATAACAGTGGGAAGCACGATAATTACGTTTTCAATCTTTAGTAGAGTTTGTCATTTATCATATACCTATTGAAATGAATAAAGTATTATATATATATTATATCTTGTACATACTTTATATTTTCAATGATCGTTGGTTTTTCGAGTTGGCCCTTCTTTCTTTTTTTCTATAAAGGTTCTTTTACCAGTTCTCCTCTTCTCTCGAATCTTTCTTACCTTAGATCTTAGAAAGAAGAATAGAACACTCTCAGTGATCCTCCAGCAACCTTCCAGTATCCTCTTCCCTTTTAGTTCCTCCTATCCTTCCCATCGCCGAATTCTTTTGTTTCCCGACGTGGAACCCCAGTCAAGATCCTATCTGACATAAATAATTATCCTGGACCAAAGCAACAGATACCGCAGCAAACCCTGGAGTCTTCCTTTTAATAAAAAATGAGAGAGAAGAGGAACGAGAAAAATGAGACAAGATAAACTTTCAAGGTTTTCGTTTTGATCTGTTATGCTATTTTACAAACGTTTCAAGCAGGTCAATCGAAATACCAAAGATTTTTCAAATCTACGTATCTACCTGTGAACATTTTTCAAATGTTTTTTCAAATGTTAAATATTTACAATGACAAACTCAATGTTTATGAAGGTAACAAAATAATTGAGAAGCGACGAATTTTTCTGTACGTATTATAATCTAATTTGATTTCAGATTTTACGTCGAATCGTCTTAAACTTTGATCAATGTTATGCATTAATTATAAAAAATTAAAAAAGAAGAAAAAACAAGAGGGACAAGATCTACAAGATCGGGACTCTAATATTAGAAATTATAGATATTTCAGACGCGATGATATCATCCTTACTTTATTCAACGCCTTACTAGAAAATATATATATATGATCCATCCAAGATCAGTAAAAGTTAACTCAACGATTTAATGACGACGATCATATTCATCTGACCCATCCTAGCGGCGCCTGTCGTACACGTTTCATATAATAATTCTCTCTATCTTACCTATTTTGTTCGAGATTTATCCTCCTTTTATCTTGAGCCGCTGAATAACAAATTATACCTTAAGAGTCCCGATTTTCTTTTTTGTTCTACCGCGATCATCATTCGCAAATCTAATATCGGTTATCCCAGGGACGATTTCAAACGTTTTACTTGTAATCTATGCAAAGCAGAAAGACTATCACGTTGAACAACAACGCTTCCAGGCACATGAAGCATGAATCCTTCTTCTTCTTCTTCTTCAACATCGTACTTGCAACAACAACAAAAAGGGGGATGAAAAAGGACGTGAAGAACGAACGAGTCTTTCAAGAAGATAGAAAAATGATGCTGAACAATTTTGGTGAGTAAAATATATATTTTTTTCTTTATTTTATTCATTAATCGAAAAGCTTTGATTTATTTATTTATTTTTTTTTTTTTTTTAATATGAGTTTATTGTCGCATCAACAACTAGGCTATTAGCGACATGATACATTAGTTACAGTATATTTTACATTAATTATATATGTTCATACATCTTGATTGCTTTAAAGAAATTAATAACATTTTTATGGTGTTCGGTGAGGATGAGGGCCATCTTTAAATCGCAAGGAATTCGATATTTTATTCGTGCGTTTATGTAATTGGGGCAGTCTACTAAAAGGTGTTTAACGCTTATGGTTTCTATACATGTTTCGCAGTTTTGTTTAGACATTCCATCAAATAAATGAGCTATGGGTGTATTTAGTGTGTCCTATTTTTAGTCTGTTTATAACGGTACAATCTTTCCTGCATAAGTTAGGCGGTTTATTTTTCCTTTTCATAGAATGTGTCCGCAATTGATTTATTATTATTATTAACGTGTGTTTGTTTAATTATTTGCGAGGCCATCCAATTTCACAGTCCTGTTCTTCTCAATAGCAGTTAATTTATCTTACAATTTCAATCGACCTCGTTTCAAACGACACTTCTACTAGTCGTGTGCAATGGTTTCAATATACGGTTGTTGTCTACTCTTTCTCTTTACCTTTTCCTTTTTGAATATTCTATACTCCAAAGACTCTACGAAGACTCGATTTCTAACAGTCCTTTTAAGAGAATTTCACATATTTACGAACGAAATGTTATCTTCTAGATCGAAACTGATCGTAATATTTTTTTCTAAAGTATTATTTTGTTTAAACTATACGGCTAACATGTAACATATTCTCCAATTTACCATAAGGAAATGTATCATTTTTTTTTTTGCAATACTTTTGTTCACAAGTAGGTGTATCCATTCATTTTGAACATAAGTTGAAGATATTAAAAAACTAACAAGAGACAAATAAACAAATAAAAATGAATTTACAAAGTACGAGAAAGTAAACGGAGTACATGGTCACTTGGTAGTTTGTTCGCTTTCGAAAAAGAAGAAGAAGGAGGAGAAGAAGAAGGTAATTTCCGTTGTTGGCAGAGGTGAGAATCGACATGCAAACTTAGTGAGTGAGTGAGTGTTGTATTGGAAGTGGTGCACGAGAAAAGATAAAGAGGAGCAAAAAAAAAAAGAAAAGAAAAGGAAAGAGCGAGAAGAAGAAAGGAGAAAAAATAAAGAAGTCGAAACGAAGCTTAGTTGAGAAGAAAAAAAAATAAAAAGGAAAAAAAAGAGATGAAAGGATTGAAAAAAAAAAAAATAAAATAAAAGAGAGAAAGAGAGAAGCTAAAATCCGTGGTGAAACGATAATGTGCTTCGACCAGTAGACAACCAGCAATACATACGAACCCGTTAGCAGGCTTGGTAATTATCGTTGTTGCGAACTAACAATGCTGCCAACTGTCGAACTTGACTACAAGGCGCGAAGATTAGCCATGGCTTGCTAAAAAGTCTTCACACCAAGTTCTTGACATCTACGCGCCTATGTGTGCACCTATGTGTGCACCTATGTATTACATAGAGAACCCTCGGGATTCTTCAAACAAAAAGCAAAGATCCTTCTCGTCCTTGCTGTTAACAACGTCCGTAAACGCCTACGCTCCCTGATCCCTGTCGTTCGACTAAAATACAACTTGCCATACCGATCGATTTTATTTCTATTTTCTTTGTTTATCGAATTACGTCACGTATTAATTATCGCCCAAAAGCATCGTTCTTCTTCTCGAACTATGAAAATAGTTCCGCGTGACTTATAAATCTCCTACCGAGTACAAAATATAGAGGAAAAGTATGTAATTGCATTTGTTTGAAAATAAAGAGAACACACGTGACTTCTCGTTTTATATACATACATACATGTATTTTAACACGGTACTCTTGGAACGAATTTCAATCGATAATGCTATCGCTTTGAACATACGACTATGTATAGTTGATATTATTATCCACAAGGGATAACGCACATTCCTTTCGATTTAACTTCTTGGTTGGTGCCTTCGGTGAAAGATCAAAATGATCCAACGATATATTTTCACGGTGACTTTACGTATCGTCCTTTCAAATGTTCATGCCTCATTTTCTAACACTCCTTTAATATTATTATTATTTTTTTGTTTTTTTTTTCCATACACCGATTTATAAATTATCTATTATTATTTCTAATCCAACGATAATATTGAAATTAATTATGGTTATTAATTTTTCGATTAATAACACGTCAGATATCGATTATTATTAATGTGGCAATTATTTATGCGCGTGGCCTCGTGTATCCAACGAAAATCATTTCAAACGATATGATATGGTTTAAGCAATCGTTATAGTTAAATTGTATATTTTCTCCATCTGGCAAAAGAGATAGATATACGCAATCACGTACATATATAGGTATACTATACGGATATTCTCGAGGCGAACGACTACGGGGGCATGTGTACTGTTAAGGCGACCCATAAACAACTCGATATTATTCCTACGTATGACGATGCCTAGCTATTGACATTCCCGAGTCTTCGAGGTGAGCGCGAAGCTCTCGACGTTGCTTTCCTGGAATCCATGCCATCTTGCATTAGCTACATCTTTTCCTCATTTTTTCTCTTTTTATTTTCTTCCCCATTTTGCGAAATAATTTTCTTTACTTTGTAACATCTTGGTAGTAGTACTTACTCATCGTGATTGTAATACAATGAATTATGTCCCCGTCAAGATGAATTCATACACAGAGATACAAAGATATTTGAAGGTAAGATATTCCAATCCAATGCCCTTCGTTTCTCCTGATCGATATATATTTTTTTATCATTGATTAAATCCTCTCGTTGAAAGATCGCTGCGTAAAATTACTACGAAAAGACGCATTAGTATGTAGTAGTAATAGTAGTAAGATAATCTTGTAAAAGCTTGTAACCGTGTAAAAAAAAAAAGAAAAAAAAAAATAAGCCTATCGCAGCGTATTTGACTCGAACAAACATCAAGTTAAAAATATCGATAATAAAGCTGCTTTACGATAAAATCTATCTCGATCCGTGTAAAGTAATGCCCTCCCATTGGCCGTTACGAGTTCCGATAGATGCGCAGATGAACGAGCGTGACGAATAACATCGAATTGCATTTCTTCTCTCATCGTTCTAGAAACGTTCGTTCATTTTATCGCCAGGTGTAACGTAAAATATTTTTTTTATCTCCTTTTCGTTTGCATAGCACAAGAAAAGAAGATCTTGAACAATTTTCTCAAGTTGAACGAGTATACACGAGTTCCTCGAATAACAACGTACAATGATATAACCACTAAGATAAATCCTAATTATTTAAACCTTTGACTGCTAAAGGCGTATATATACGCTCTCACAAAGACTCTGTTACAAGGGTTTTAATTATCGTCACGAAATTATCCATTGTTTCTATGTTTTCAACAAAGATTTTATAAAAAATATTCGATCGAGTTAGGTATCAAAAAGCAGCGTTAGAACGATGAAAGGATTAAGCGTCCTTCAAACGACAGGGATAGACGAGTACGATGGTAACCGTACTTGAAATGCCATAATGTTAGGCTGCACAAGAAGATAGTTAGCTCTTTCTTTCTCTGTTGTGGTACGTCGTTCGGAGGCAGCACTGGTAATCTACCCTACCTTTTGCAGCCGATAACGCGTATGAGATATCGCTTGCGAGAGTCCGAGGTGCAATAATGTCTCGATGAAGTCGCTTTAAGGCCGATTTCATGTCGTGGACTGTGCTCGTCGACGAGTATTGGACGGAATAACGAGTAAGAAAGAGAAGGAAAATAAAAGAGAGATCGATAGAATATATGGAATGAGAGAAAGAGAGAGAGGGACGATAAGGCGCGGCTAAACCCGCCCAATCAGCTATGTTTCATGGTACTCTCGACATTACCACTTTATATTACCTATCGTTCACCATATATATTTACCTTCCTTCCTTCCTTCCTTCCTTCCTTCCTTCCTTCCTTTCTTATTTTAGCCACGCGTACCTTTCTTCTATTTTTTAACTTTTCTTTTATTTTTATTTATTATATTTTTCTATTTTTCCTGACGATACACGATACATCAGTGATTCTTGAAACGATGGTTCCCCAACTCCTTGAAAAGTAAACAAAATTTCAACTATTGTCCTATTTTTCTATTCTTTGATGTGTGTTTTTTTTTAGATTTGTTGCTCATAAAATTACAAACATTCTTATGTATTGTTAACATTATTAACACACTGTCTGCAGGAAAGGTATTCTGCCCTTCTTGGGCAGAACTGGTACCGATCGGCCAGGTCAGCTATTAATACCTTTTAGGTATAGCAATAAACCATGTTTTTCTTTTTTTTTTTCCTTTCTTTATTTAATAAATATTTTCTTTTTCCTTTTTTATTCTTCGTCCTATGATAACAATCCTAGGTATTCAGGTTTTTTTTTGTTCACCTTTTTTTAGATTTCTTTCTTTCCTTCTTTTTTTATTTTTGTTTTCAATGTTACAAGTATTGCAATAAACTTTTATTAAATTTGTAACTCTTGCGATGATTTATTATACACACATTTGTATAATAATATATGGAATGTGTACAATGTCGTTTCAATATTCTATTGCACATCGATAATGGGATTATTCGTTGTAAATTTGTAAATTCGAAAGGAGAGATTGTTAAGCAAAAAATAAAAAGGGTTTAAAAGAACCACTGCGATACATATTATAAAAGGGTTCGCGCATTGTAAAATGTAAAAAAGAAAGCGAGGAATGATATCGGTTAAGGGGCGACTTTCGCTCTTGCTTTATGGCGTTGTCGATTCCTCTTTCTTCTCCTTCTCCTTCTCCTTTTACTCTTCCTTCAAAAAGAAAAAAAAAGAAAAAAAAGAAAAAAGAGAGATTGCTGGTGGACTTTACAAGTCACCTCGATAGGATTTTATCTGTTGGCAACGTGCTGCTCCACGTTTGTTTGTCTGGCTTTCATTGTAATCCTTGTTATTGTTGTGTTGTAGTTCGGAGACCCAATGGGGTCTGATTCTAGCGCCATTTGCTTACTCGATGAAAACTCCTTGGATAATTTTGCATATATCTAGGATTTGACTCTTTTAGATATCATCGATGTTGTCTTCTTTCATTATCTATGTTTGTTTTTTATATGTATATTGTGCTTTCATTTATTCATTTGATTTTATGCATGGTAGCACATAAATATATTCAAACAGCGATAGCTAAGTGTGTAAATCATTTGGTAACTGATATACAAGCTATAAAATGCGATACAAGTTAAACTAATATTTAGTGTACAATTGTTGATACAGACACATAATACGTTTGCACAAAAGATAAAGTAACTTTATTGATAGATTGGAACATATCTACCGATTAGACGAATATTAATAAGTAATATGATTTAGATATTGATCTGATTTATATAATCGTTTTATTATTTGTCGAACAAAATATTCATCATTCGAAGAATTGTTTAGGAAATGAATTTCTAATGTTTCTCAATGTTTGAAAATAAATTGAAACTTTGCATCTCATATTTGTTAAAATAACATTGCAAATGCATTATAACAGAGTTTATCGTCAAATTATATTCGATATTTGTAAAATTTCACGTGATATCGTATCGTTTATTAATTATAAGAACCGATCACGCGAAACACACATGGTGAACGCATGAAACGAACGAACGAACGAACGAACGAACGAACGAACGAACGGTTAAATGTTATGTCGAAAGACCTGTTAAGAGAAAAATGGGTAGCACGGTAAGGTAAAGCTGCGAGAACAATTATAAAATGGCGACTGTTGCCTAATCTCAGTTGGTTCTCGCGTTTCTAAGCAACTGTTTGTACGCCTAAACAGAATAGAACTTACCTATATAGAATTGAATCCGATTGTGAGATCGATTCGAATGTGGGCGAACTCGGCTAGACACACAGACACCTATCTTCGGTTGAGTCAGCAATTTCTCACAGAACTTACTTATCTATCTAGGATGAGGTACGATATTTTAAACGATTCGTCAATATAAACAAAGAATAATTCAAGATGGAAAGTACAGTAAGAGTTGATGAATCTTTCACTCGATTATATATACCTGCAAGTTTCTTCAAGAGAGATTGCAACTGAACCGCCATGCTGCTGGTGTATATATGTATATATATATAAAACTAATAGTTGGTTTTAGTCAGACATGCAAAGATTTTACACGAAGAGATCGTGCCGAGTTGATGAGTATGATCGTTATTTTCATCTTTCCTTCTTTCTTTCTTTCTTTCTTTTTACCCTTTAGCTAAATGTATCCACGTAATTGCAAAATGCTTTCCAATTCGTTAACATGAAATTTTCTCAATTATTTTTCTTCATTCGAAAATGATTTAACGTACGTGTATCAGAGATGCGTTCGAGTTATTGATAAAATTGTATATTTAATATGCAAATATTTATTATTCGAATTTGAACGAGTATAGTTTTAAATTAGAATCCTAAACGTCGAGTGTTGTCACACACAATCGTGGGTATTGAATTCCTTCACGTATTCGACAGCCTCCGCAACTTGCTTACGCGTAGTACTCAACGACACGAGTTAGCGTATGCGTCATTCTTGATTAGAAATTCATTTGCAAACTACGAGAGACGACATTTGCGAGGGACTTGTTCGATACGGTTTTGCAACATTGTTCAAGACAAACAAGGGAATAATTACATCGTAATTCGAAACTCGCGTAGATAAGTGTTGAATAGAAATTTCAGCATAAAATTATGCATCCCTCACTCTCTCTCTCTCTCTCTCTTTGTGTATTTTCTCAGAGGAGAGAAAATTTATTCGCGAATATTTACGTAAAATCGCTTGTCTCGAAGCAAAAATCGAAACGCCTTAGGCACAAAGTGTCGTCGTTTTCAGTCGAGTTCCCGCGCAATTTATTCGCGCCCTTCTTGCAAAATTGTTCGAGATAAGGTGCCGCCACGAGGTATACCGAAGCACTTAGTTGCTTTCTCACTCTTACAAGACCCAGTGTAAGTAAAGGAAAGAACGGCACGTAGTTGGGTTGTGCGTGTACGAACTACTCTGGGCAAAAATAAGGACAGAAATAGCGGCAATTACCGTAGCGGGCTAAAGACGAGAGAAAGAGAGAGAGAGAGAGGGAGAGAGAAGGGCTTATTCATCATCCGAGGTCATTTGAATACCGCGCTGTCGAGAGAGGAGAACGGGACGGAACGATCTAAAGAGAAGGTTCGAGGAAGAAGGGAGGAAACTGGGAAGAAACAAGAGGAGACCAAGAGGAAAGGGAGATTGGTACACCAAGCGAACCAAACCGAACCGGTCGGAGCAAAGAGGAAGGAAACCGGTTGCCGAAGAAGTAAACACGCGAAGGTGATGTACCCTCTCCTCGTGCCTCTCCTCGTGCCTCTCCTCGTGCCTCTCCTCGTGCCTCTCCTCGTCATTACCAAGTGCCCAGACTTTTCTGCGATCCGAACTGACGTTCCCAAAAAGTCATCAGCCGAGAGCTCGATCGTTTTTGATAAGAAACCACAGAAACACAGAGAGAAAGACATATTATCTATACAATTTTCAAATACTTTTCTAATGTTCCAATTAAATCGTTGACTTACATTTGTTCAAATATAAAAAATTGACAATAAAATCAATCGAATGATTTTTCTAGCAAAGGAAAAACGACGAACGAATAAACGAACGAACGAACGAACGAACGAACGAATGAACGAGCGAGTGAGGTCTTTTTGGAGAAAAAAAGTCCTACGAGATCTTCATTGGAACGGCAGGTGTACCAACCTGTTATTCGACGTTTCTTTTGGTTGCAGTGAACGCTTAACGTTTTGGTTCTGGTGGGTCCTTACTCACGGCACGTCGTAATCTGGTAGCGTATTCCGATTTTTGTTCGAACTAATTCCCAAAAAAATGTCGAGGGCGCATCCGTTTTTTTAGCCAAGCGGGAACGACGGCTAGGCCCTGAAAGTCCTCCGTTCGAAAGCAGCTTCCTCGTTGACTTTTAAACCGAGAGGGCTCCGTTGACTTTCCTCAGCAAAAAGCTGTCCCGAACGATACGCTTTTGTAAACTGCTCGACGTGTGTCAAGAAATTGGCCGAGTATACGGTAAAAACCTTTTTCAATCTCGTTATAGGTATACCGAGAATCTTTTAGATAAAACGATTTCAAAAAGAAAACAACAAAAAATCCTATATCTCTTCTTTCCAAGATCCTTATCGTTGCATTCGATGGTATTTTGTTAAGGACGGTAAAAGAAAAAAAGAAGAAGAAGAAGAAAAAAAAAGGGAGAATAATTTCGAAAGACGATACGACTTTTTCTTTTTTTTTTTTTTTTCATTTTTATAGCATATTTCGAAGAGAGAAATTGAACGAATGTACGCCTAATCTTCTCACTAATGACTTTATAAATCGTCACATCGTATAACGCCATAAGTTGTTGGGTCTTTATAACAGACGGAGTTGGTTGGTCTTGCCTGTTGACACATTAGGTACGATATTTTAAACGCATTTGAAAGTACAAACATCCCTTCCTCACCTCCATAAAAGTCCGTGATGACGAACGTTGGACGCTTGATCAAACATCGTGGGCTGGTAAGAAGGTGTAGAGAGGTCCGAAAGAGAATCGAAAGAATTTTTCTTTACAACTAACGAAGGAGTTTCAACAGATCTTTCTCTATTTCATTTATCTATCTATCTACATATTTCTCTACTATTTCTTTGACTCTCTAATGAGATACAAACCGTTCCATACCGATTCATCATAGCCACAATTATTTTCATCGTGGCTTCTTCCTTCCCCCATTTGCTTCTGGCTAAAACGAAACACATTCGATCTTTACTTTATCGCAAATATTGACGCGAATCGTGGGACGATTCGTAGGAGGTCAATTTTTAAATGAAAAAACAAAAAATTCATTTACGATCTTTTCCATAAAATTTTTCCTGAAATACAATTTTTTTGTTCCATTCTCGTACGCGTCTCGGATCCTTTTATGACGCGAAGATGCGCATGCGTGCGAGAAACCAGAGGAACTGTGAACAAAGGGTGGTATAGACACGGGAGAGAAACTAAAAGAAGAAAAAAATACCAAGAGAAGAGAGAGAGAGAGAGAGAAAAGGAGGAAAGAAGGAGAAGAATGGAAAGAGATGGAGGAGAGAAGCAAAAGGCGCAAAAAATAAAGTTCAACCTCGACACCGTGTACAGGGCACACGGTGTTATCCTGAAGGTGCATCTTTTGCACGAACCTGTAGTAGGAGGCTTAGTTAGAGATGTATTTGGTCGGAGGGCATGACTCGCTGTAATTCGCCAAGGTATACGAGGGATTCATTACAGTTGGAGTCACGTAGCGAGACGTACGCCATGGATCTAAAATATACACAAATGGATTAAACCTAATAATTTCATCTTAATTTACTATTAACGAGTGTTCTCAGAAGCACACTAGTTTATGATAATGTCCTTCCTATTCGTTCATTGTAGAAAATAAGGCTTAAGGTTTAACGATGAGTATAAGTCAACATTGAAAGTTTGGAATTTGAAGAACTTCAAAGACTTGAGAAAATATTAGATGGTCTATTCTAATCATAATAACGAATACCCATAATAATAAAACCACTTGAAATGTGAAGAAGTAAAAGGAGAGGTAGAAGAAGAACGAGAAGGAGGGACTAACTCGAAAAATTTCCATTTGAAGTATAAAAAATCAAATGCGGCGCCACTGTACCATCCGAACCGGTATTCTCTTCTGGACTGTATTTTAGTCGCTCTATGCCCCATGGTATGCCTAATATAAGTCCCATAGGGAGTGAGTTGGCTGCGTGCAACGGTGCGAAAGCATCCTTTTCGGGCCACTTTTGCCACACTTTATTGTATTCTCGTGGCACGTTCTTGGCCGACGAATCGATTAAGATTGAAATTGGAAATAAAAAAAAAACAACAAAAAAAAACAATCATGTTTCGCGATAATTAATTGCATGTTGTACAACGAGTTTACATTTTTGAATTTCTTTTTTTTTTTTTTTGTTTTTAATTACTTACGGTTTATCTGAACGAAAATCATTGTCACGTTAAGACAGACGACGATATATATTTGAAGAAAATTTAGAACGTTTGCTTGAAAATCTTTTAGTACGGCAAAGTTATAAAGCTTCATGCCAGTTTTATCTGATTCGCGTATGGCAAGGCGAAACTCCCCGAGGTTACAGAAGGAATGCAGAGCCCGGCGCATTTCTCTCCCTGGCATCACGGAATGAAACAGGTTGCGAATAAAGTCTTGCTCATCTCGTGCCGGTAAATCGCAGTCACGAGAAAAGGGCGCGAGATAATTCCCTGCCATGTCCAATTCAATTGTATCTCTCTGTGTTTTGCTTTCGATAGACTTCAATATTTTTGATTTTGGTTTCACTACTCTTTCATTCGACCATGGGCTAATAAAATTTTGCTTCTATAACAAATAAAATTAAGAAATACTTACTTAGTTGATTATGTTGGATTCTTCGAAACGACGTCGAATAATAACACTAAAAGACGCACGCATGCACGCACGCACGCACGCACGTGCAGTCTGTAATTACATAACCGTGCTTGGTGTATAATGCACGAACGTATATCGTACGTTTCCATGACTCTAATCGCACGAGGGATAAATGTTTTAATACGATTAAGCTTATAATGCGTTATCGCACTTTGATTTGAAGTCACGTTTATAATACATAATAAAATCGAAATATATATATATATATATATATATTAACGAGACTTGTATATTAATCATCTCAAACTCATTTCTAACGATCGATTTCATGAGTGATCTTTGATGTAAGCGTGAAAGTGGCTTGACTTTTAACAGATAGCATGCTCTATCTAAGAAAAAGATAGAGAGAGAGAGAGAGAGAGAGAGAGAGAGAGAGAGCTGAAAAAAGAAACGTTGAAGTAGAAGGGGAAAGAGAGATTATGTCGCAGCTAAATTTAGGCCCACGCGCACGGTTGGAACCACCTGTTTATTCTTCGCGAAATTGTGCGATAGATATTACAGTATTTTACGTAAAAAGAAAGTGTGAAAATGTCAAAGTACGAGTAGTATAATGAAAGTAGTATAATATATATGTTGGATCAAAAAGCTAACAAGATTTAATATATATTTATTGGTGGGAAAATTTGGAGGTGAGGAAAAACTCGAAAAATAAACTGTTAACAAAGTTAGATTTTTCGAAAGATTTGGAAGATTAATCGACAGAGATATTCGTTAAACTTATGGATAAAAATCCCATGAGGTAAACGAGCTCTTATTCTCATTTTGAAGTCTAACCACACTTAGGAGAACAGAAACGGATGCGTTGCTAACTGAAAGGGCCAAAGTTATACGTAAAAGCGCAGAATCAACTAAGGTCTTTCTACTCTCAAAATGTTGCAGTATTGTTCCTGATTTGTAACACGTATTAACGCAGCAAAGTCCATCCCTATAGGACCCCCTCCTGCGGAGGTGGGTTAGCTTGGTACCAAACAATACCGCAGGAATAGTCAGACCATTTGAAAGGAACAATGCTGAAGTTTTAACAATGACGAACTAACTCCTGCTGGACTAAGAATACAACGGCTTGCTTATTTTGTATTTTTTTTTCTTCTGTAAATGAAGGTCTTCAGATACTGTATTAAAAAACTATCGAGACGGTCAGGCACCTGCTAAGGTCGAGAAACCATCCCCCTCTGTCGACAAGATACAAGAGCAAGGGACGCGTTAATTTTACCTTACGAATTACGTATAGTGTTCGTAATTATCAGAATGAATTCATAATGTTACAAATTTAATACACTTATGTAATATCATCTTACATGCATACGAAAAAAAAAACCTTATTTTTTATTATATCATTTTGTGGATTCCAAATAATCTTCGTTACGTAGATAAACGTTATAAAGTTTTATCTTTTGATAAAAAAGAAAAAGAAAGTTGGAACGTAGTTGTAACGAAGACTGAAGTAAAATCGCGATGGTCTTCGATATTCCATTTATCTAAAGTGTTTACGGAGACGAGTGAATTAACGGTTTACTCTGTTAAAATTGCTCTCGTTTAAAAGGCAAATAACAGCGAGAGAAGTACTTTTAGTCTGTTGTTTCATATAATCGTTCCTTTCGCCTTGGTATCGGCCTTTCACCCGGACTCTTTCGAAATTCATATCTTCGTTGCGATCGTCTTATCTCGGTGATGACTTTCAATGACATTTGCAAACCTTTTTACGAATAAAATGATATAAAGTTGATTGTAAAATGGTAAGGAGGAAAAATAGTTAACGAGAAATATAGAAGAAGTGGTATTTTTCCGAGATGCAATGTTGCTTGGCTTGGATGTTTGTGTGTGTGTGTGTGTGTAGGATCGGGTCCGTCGATTGTAGGTCTGATCGTGGGGGACAGTGGCTATCGGAAGGGCCAGAAAGGGTCTTACGAGAGAGAGGTAGAACGTGCTGTGTCTTTCTCTAGCGTATACCTGCGTGTTTTACCTGACTAGGAGAGAGGAAAGTAGGGAAGCCGAGCGATTTCTGTGGGTAGGTAAGGTAAGGTAAGAAGAGGAGGAAAGGTGGGGAGAGATCTTCCAAGGAGATAGACGAAGAAAGATAAAAGAAAGAGGGAGAGGTAGAAGAAGAGGTAGAGGTGGAGGTAGAGGTGGAGGTAGAGGTAGAGGTAGAGGTAGAGGTAGAGGTAGAGGTAGAGAGAGAAGGGTCGAAGAAGCAGGCTAACAACACAACAGCTAAAGAAACGAAAAAGAGAGAGAGAGCAGTTGTGGTGGAGGTGGTTGGATGCTGGTGCTGTAGGTAGCAGTAGAAGAAGTGGTGGGGGAGAAGAAAAGGATAGGAGAGGGATAGGAGAGGAGGGGAAACTCCTGGCGAACGTGGACCTGTGCCCGTGGCTCCTCGTCGCATGGCCGACCTGCCGACGACGACTCGGTCTCCGCAAGGTGAGACGCGCGGATCGAAGCGAACCGAAGCGAAGCAAAACGAAACGAAACGAAACGAAGCTAACGCAAGTCCAAGGATCGCGCGGAATTCTTGCTAAAGCGGGCTCGTCCTACCATACAAGATATTCAGTGGTGGTCCTCCGAACTTGCCTACTTTCCAAGGCTGCTCCCTCGTGTGAGGATGAATTTGCTGCGACATCGAGCGCGGTCTCGACTCGACGATCGATAACAAACTCTTATCAAGGCGCGTCGAGACTCGCGTCGAGACTCGCGTAAAATCTCACCCACAAACTACGACGCGTACAGATCTTCCCTATCATCGTATTCCCGATCCTCGTTTCGCGCCATGGATTGTACGCGCACGCGCACCCATAACAACCACGTGTCACTTGCATGATCTGTTATCCTTATTTCCATACATTACAAAATGATGGAGTGAACGTGAAACAGTGCAATTGAAAAAGGGGCTCTTATTCTCTGGATAATATTTCGAATGATATCCTACGATCAGTGTTTTGTGTACAACCTTTAAGAAATAAAAACTTATCGTTCATAGACAGAAACTGGTTTCGAAAGTGTACCCGTTGCTTTCCCATTCGGAGGTCGGAGCCAATCGAACGTCTTCGGTCCTGGTTTTACGCCTTTGGAATATTCTTCTGTTCAATTTAACTTACTGCTAGAATTCTAAATGGTAAGTCCTTTCAGATGCATTAATACCCTTAATCCTTTTCTACTCTTTATTGTGGTATAAGTATCTAATCCCCAACTCGTGCATTCTGACAGATTCGTTCGACATCGATCTGATGACAATGAAAAACGTGTCCAAATACGAATTAATTAACAATTCTTCGTATATTGTATCCGAATCACTGAATATTTGGCCTCGAGAATGATAACGCGTGCACGCCTTGACGTTTGCCTCACCTTCTGTTATGTATACATTTGCAAAGGATATGAAAACAAAGGAGAAATTGAAATATATTCTCTTTGAGGAAGTAGGACATGAGCTTCTTGAGCGACCGTCACAATGTTGTTATACATGTGCAGTACATTGGCAAGAAACTTGCAAATTGAAAATATTGCAATCGACACAAATACGATATTATCACATCAAATTTTGTACTCGACCATATAATGTGTACTTCGTTAGTTTCTTGTTGCGTTGAATCGATTGGACGATTGTTTCGCGGTGCGAAGAAACGTCGAGAGAAAACGCGAAAACAATCTCGAACGTGTATAATTTAAGAAACATATCTCGAAGATATCGAAGTTTCTCCTTTTGAAAGAACGATATAAATCCCGAAGGAGAATTTCGTTGGAAGTTAAAATTTACGGAAAAACAAGGAGTAGCGTGGATCGAGAACTGTCTCCAACCTGGTAGTTCGACACACCTTAACGTTTCTTACATACATTCTTCCCTCGTGCTGCAGTCTTCTTGAGAGTTGCCCTAGCGATGTTCCAAGCAAGCACTTTCGCGCGTCCCTCAACAACAATTTCCACGAAAAAAGTTGGAACGTTCTGTCCGAGTCCGAAAGATTTATATTGCTTTTCGAGCGAACGTCTTTGCGAACATCTTTGCAAACATCTTTGCGAACATCTTTGCGAACATCTTTGCGATCTTTGCGTTAGACGCGTTTCTTCTTGAAATCACCAAAAATGCGTTCCCCGAGAAAGTTGCCACGCTAACTGCTGTTGCTTGACCACGTGTTTATCGAAGTTCACGTACACGCCATAAATCCTGACGCATACATAAACGGATTCACACAAAAATCATTCTATTATACGTCGATCGTCTCTCTACTACATCGAAACATGCTCAATTTATCCTTCAATACGTATAACGTTGTTATTTTCTTGAATTTTTCTCGTACAAACGACATCCAAAGAATTTCGTCCTTGTCGTCGACGTCGTTATCATCATTTCTTAGAAAACTAGTTCCTATTATTTTACAGAGTTACGTATATTTATATTATATATGTAAATATAATCAAACTGATTAGAATAAATTTACAATTTATCCTGATGACAAAATATTCATCTTCTTGATACATACTCGTAGACATAGTTGTCCTAATTAAACGTTGTCTTAAGATTAATTTGATTCTTGCGAAATTTTGTATACAAATTTGATAATTTCACGTATATAAGTCTATGAATATTTAAATAATACATTAATTAAGGTATATATATATATATATATGAAAAGGAAAGTCATATGATGCGCGTCAGCTTAAGAGCACGAGGATCACAAGCTTGGAATTTCTTCTACGCGAGCTAATGTTTGTGGGATCGTTAGTACACACGAGAGACTTGAACGCCGGGGTAAGAAGCAGTCGGTTTGCGTTGGCGGCAAACAGTCCGTTTGAAAAACATCGGCTACTAGCATGTGGCATCTAGTATAGTTGAGCTAAAGCGTTAGATAACTTTTACTTTGGTTTCTAACAGTGGCTAATGCAACTACTAGCTTTTGTGCAGGACGCTTTATCGTTTGAAAATAATTTACCAAAGTAAGAGAGAGAGAGAGAGAGAGACAAACATTACTCGTTTAATTTATTCATTATTTTTTGATGCTTCAAATCAACGTATTAAATATTTGTTCAATGTGATAACACGATTTTGGATGTTTCTAAAAAGCATTTTTTTTATTAAAAAAAATGAATTCAATAAGAATACAATAATAATTTTCACGATCGATCCAATATACTCCAACGGATACAAAAATAACTCATTAAAAAACAGTACTAACGATCGTATTGAAGAACGTAAATATTATTTATGCGAGTAACAATGAAAGTTGTTTCTACGAGTTGCAGTATTATTATGCGAGGTACGAAGATGCAGCTGTCTTTAACTCGTTATATACCGTGATGTTGATACAGAGAGAGAGAGAAAAAAAAATATTACCAGATGTTGAAGTCGATACTTCTTGTACGATACAAAAATTAGTATCATTGAAAGATATTTCGAACGAAACAAATCCTGCATTCCACTTTGTTAAAAAACGTTGATTACTTATCGAACAGTGAGTTTTTATTCGTAAGAAAAAAGAACTTGTAGATTTTCTTGGATCGTAAACGACGTTGATTGTTTTATACAAGAAAAAAATATGAAATGATAAAAAATATATAAATGCAGAGCGAGTGTTGCTTACTTTGCTGTATCATTTGAGATTACGGTGAGATGCAAGTTTTGGGACATCGGTTTATAGTTACACGTACATATGAAGAATAGAGGCAAAGACTGCTGTTCAGTCCCGTACGATGCATTCGTAGGATGTGCTCGAAAAATAATTCTGTTTCTTTTTAGGGACACGCCTACTCGAGAAGAAGATCATTAATTTCTTCTCCAAGAGACATTGGCGCTCACATCGTAGTGTTCGTAGAATTATATTAGAATATCATTATCCTTGTATTAGAACGCCTTTTTTTTTGTCTTCTTCTTCTTGTCTTCAGTTTTTTTTCTCTTTTGTTTTTCTCGTCAAAGAACGAAGATGTGAAAACAGACAAGAAGAAAAATACAACAGCAGACAGCACGCGTTGTATAATCAGCAGTTGTTGTCGATCAACAAGTATGTTACATAGAAAAATAACGCATAATAATGCAATTTGAACATTGGTAAGTTCGATTCGTTCAATTTGTCGAGAATCAATGCAGTGCAATGGGTATCTACGTGTATCGTTGAAAATGTCAAAGTCATTCGTCGTATATAACGGTGCTTATTGGCCACTGTAAATTCCAGTAGTTTCTAATCCAAGCCAGTTTAAATAACGCAATCTATCTGTCAAAGATACGTGACATTCGTACTAACGAGCAACTGAGATAAGATTTTAACATAGATAATAAAGTTTCGACTTTTTTTTTTTAACACGAATCGAGATCAATTTTCTTATTCGTTAATAAACAAATCAAAATTGAAAAAATACTTCGAGATATTATAAAAAAAAAAAAAATCGCAAAGGTTAGAAAAATTCTTTCCCGAAGAAAATTACTGAAGAAAAAGGTACTCATATTTATTTCGATTTGAGTAGCGTCGTTTACAAAGCAGATTCGAAGTCGATAGCGTAACCAAACGTGGCTTTTTAAGTAGCTATGCATTCCCGATAGTTATGAACACGGTCAGTTAGGAATTTTTTCTGTAGAAAAAAGGGAAACCTTTGGGATCGTAAAGGGACCCTTGAAGATCCACCTTCGTTAAGGGGTATTGACGTTGGATTCATTTTTCAAAGGGCCATCCCACCTGCTTTCCTAGAGAGGCCCAAAGAAAAAAGAAAAGGAAAAAAGAAAAACGAAAAGCAAGAAAAAAGGAGAAGAAAAAGAAATGAAAAAAAAGTTTTGTATTATACCAAACGTTCGCTCGATTACTTTGCAATAAAGAACCATAAGATATATATATATATCTTTGAAACGGAATCAGTAAAGAGAAACATTTGAAGCTGTCAAGAACGTATGAATCTTTTCACGTTCATAATTTCAAGGAGAAACGAGTATATCGCGTGATTATAATTTTTAACTAACTCGTAGATATATCGACGAGTA
This sequence comes from Polistes dominula, assembly GCF_001465965.1. Next base: position 158,968 of record NW_015149063.1, on the reverse strand, counting down.
AAACTAAGAGACAGAGAAAACAAATAAAGAAATAAGAAGAAGAAGAAGGAAACGTGTAAGCGCAATTAGTACTCGGCACGTTTCTAGAAGGAGTCCCTATAGTTGTTGTTGTTGTTGTTGTTCTTTCCTAGCCCATAGACTTTCCCTCTTAATGGCTGCCATTATTAGACTCAAACGAGGATCACGGGACATTCTCGTCGATCGTAATTATCGTAGAGAATACTTTGTAATATTTGCGAATCAATTGGTGGTAACGACGATTGAATAAAAAGAAAAAGAAGAGAGAGAGAGAGAGAGAAGAAAGAGAAAGAGAATCAAGAGACTCTTTAATAGCCAATAGGTGCTTGCTTCGTACATCTCAGGAGATGCTGGAAGGTCCAGAAGTCGAGGGAAAGGCGAGAGAACTGACGTCACCGTCAGGAATGAGGTTAAACCGATGCTAAAGTCGCGCTCAACCAGTAACCGCTGTAACACGTTAACGTTTGCCGTTGCAGGATCCATGAGAGTCCTGGAAGAAACTATAGCGTTTATAAGATTATCGAAAGAGAGAAGGAGAGAAAGAGAGAGAGAGAGAGAGAGAGAGAGAAAGAAAATAAAGAAAAAGATATTCGTAGATCCGCGATTGCATCACAAAGCGTATTTTACTCGCGCATGCTTGCGCCGATCCTCTGCCAAGATTCACGTGCGATAATCGATTGCTCTTTCGATTCAGCGACTTTCAAGGAATGCAATTGCGATGTACCTTCCCTAAGACCTGTGAACGTAAAATGAATCAAACTATAGCTACCTATCGAACATTACACGTTTCTTCATGATATTTGCTGTTTTATTCAAAAACGAAGTATATGTAATATTAAGATATCTAAAAATCATCGTCAATCAGGCGCCAAGAAAAATTTTCAACGGAAACGATGAACTTGATTCGAGTACGAGTGATAACGTTATCGACTGATAACTCGTTCACATGCAAGATAGAGAGAAAGAGTTTAAATTTCTAAAGAAACAAGATAGAAAAGTCACGTTATTTCCGTATATCGTTTAAACTGTTAGTCAAATTTGTTTAAGCTGTCTTCTCTATCAGTAGTATCATCGTAAGTTTTATAACCGTAGTAGCACAAAAGAGAGAAGAGAAACGGTAAATCCTACAAGTAAGAAATAGAAGAATCAATTTCTCTGTAAGACTAACAAACGTTATCTCGAAAAGCTTTTGTCTTGAAAAAAAGAGAGTGCACGAGTTAGGGGTCGTATAAATTGTGGTTGCCCTTTTCGAAAAAGGGTTCAGATTGCGAGTAGTAGTACCAATATAAACTGGCTCTAGCACCTTCTACGAGTGTCGTATAAACCAAGAAAGGGGGGAAAAAATAGAAAAAAAAAAGAATAGGAGGAGGAGGAGGTAACGTTCTCAGGCTGAGGACTACTCTATCTAGGAAGGATCTTTCCTTTGGAACAGCACGAACGAACTCATGCGCTGACCCCCAGAGGCTAAAGATTACAAGACCTCGGCACACGGTTAGAATTCGAGTTCCGCCACGAGGACCCGAGCACACAACGCCATACTCTTTCTTTCCTTTAAAACCAACTTGAAATATCTCGCGTGCTTCTACATCATTGTGCATTCTACGGTAGAAAGATAAGAGTTCCAGAGGATCGACGTATTATTATTCCTCTCTCCATGTATATTTACGCTGCCGTTACTCAATTTTATTTCGACGTTTTAGACAATAAACAATCAAATGTTATTATCTCAATTTTACGATAGACAAATTGATTATACATTTTTGTTCTTTCTCCCAATAAAAATCTAAACGATTTAGTAAAGTTCATATATTTGGACTTTGAATTGTCGTCAATGTTGAAACCTTAATTTGGTGTTTTTAGTTTGTTTCATCTTTCTTTGCCACCTGCGTCGTCTTGTTAACAACACGCTTCCCTTCTTTTCGTATGCACAGTTTCGTCGAGTAGAGTAAACGCAAATACGTGGGCTATTCGAAATGAAAGGCAGGCCCGTACGTGTACGGTTGGTAGACAGATACCTACTGTACCAACCTCTCACAAGTTACTTGCTGTTGCATCGTAATTACGATTATATTTGCTTTTTATGATTGCATTACGAATGCAGGACCTATATAATATATTAATGGCTCTTTCGCTTTTACGTAAATGCTCGTTCGAGCATAACACCGCACGCGTTCGTTCGTCTCTTCCTTTCGTTATTTCTTTTATGACATCTATCTATCTATATTTCAATTTAATCCAATCTCATGGTTCAACTTTTAGAACGTATTAATTAAAAATTGTACATATTAATTATTTGTTGTTAAAAAATAAAACGAAGATAAAGAAATAGTACGCTAATAAAACAAGCATCGTTTAAATTTTCAACTGAAACTTTCGCAACGAACATGTCATCATTAATTCCGTTAAATAAATATCTTTTTGTTAAAGAAATGAATAATGAAATATTGAAGTACATGACGTAATTCTTATTGAGTAATTTTTACATTTGCATTTAGTTCCGTCCGATTGGAATAATATTAACGTCTCTTATAGGTTTGCTTTTTTTTTCTTTTTTGTGATTTTTTTTTTTTTTTTGTTGAAAATATTTCCCAAGGTGTAAAGGTAGTAAGTACGTTGATCGTTTTTGCCAATTTCGGTATGCAAAAGATTTCTGGTTTGCTGGTCCATAGTCTCGTAAAGGAAGAGAAAAAAAAAACAAGAAAAGAAATGAAAAGAAAAGGAAGCTGGTGAAAGAGTAGCAGTTAGGTTCAGTGCGCGCACGCGCCGTGTCGGGCACGAGCGCAAGCAAAGGTGTACGCAAAGGTGTGCGCCTCCAGATATGGCCGCCACCAGCGCACAGTACCGGTCCAGCGTCTTTGCAGCCTCCACTGAAGAGTCCTTGACGCCTACCCTCTGTGTACTTTACTTCACTACTCGTTTCCGTCACGAAAAACCGTCTTTATTATATTCCTTTTGATTTTCTATTTCTATCAAATTTTTGATTGTACCTTTAACTCTTCTAAATTTTTTATCCTTTTAAAAAACGAATAACACTATTATTATTATTATTATTATTATTATTATTATTATTATTATTATTATCGATCTATTCTATTTATTTATCTACAACAAACTCGTCTACGCGTATATGTAAATTATATTTCAAAAGCTGAACCACTAACAGAGCAATCGTGTATATCGATTCTCGGACATCGTAGAATTACAAATCATTCTTAAGATAAAAAAACAAAAAACGTACGATCCGTGTTAGGAACAAAGATAGAATCAATTCCTTCCATGAAAAAGTATCGAACCATTACGTTGAGAAACGAAATATCGATTTTCTTCTATACATTACTTTACGAGGAAATCATAGGATTTAATGACGCTTATATAGTTTCTATGCTTACATATATAGATATACATTTGTTTATCGTACATGTTTTTTTTTTTTTACCTGTAACTTTCTTCTTTATTATCCTCCATCTTATTATCCTTAATAAGACATAATAATCCCATCTATAATTTATCGCAATCATGTAAGAACAATTTGTACATACGTACATAGAAAAAAGAAAAAGATCGTAGGATTGAAGACATTTTCCAATCTCGTACGAATCGAGCGAATCGAATGAAGACGCCAAACCAAGTTGAATTCGTGTGGATCCCCGTTTAATTATCCATTAGGCGCGAACCAGGATCGATTCGAGGTAAACCTAAAGAATCCTTTAGTTTCTCGAAAGCCGTGAATTGGTGTAAGACCGATGTCATCGTGAATTTCTTGTCCCGGGTATTTTCGAATCGACGATTCGAACGGATTCGTCGGTTTTCTTAGACGCGTGTCTCACCTTCTTCGTTCTTCTTGTTCGTTGTTTCCGTTCCTTCCTGTGTCAACCCTTTCTCTCAGGTTCTTCTCTCAGTTGCTCTCTCAGTTGGTCTCCCTTTTCTCTCCCTGTTCTCGAAGCAGGTCGCTCGGTATGTTAATGTCATTCTTTCGAATCCCCTCGGTCCCGATTCGAGGTACTAGCCCGGTCTGGTTTTTCGTGTCGCCGAGGATGTCGCTTCTAATTGACGAGTGGCGAACGTATACGCGTTTCAAAAGAGAAACAGAGAGAGAGAGAGAGAGAAAGAATACAAGGAATAGAGAAAGAGGGAAAACGATGGGACATGTGTCCAAGGTGTTCGAAGCTGAGTTCTGGCGTGTCTTATTATACGTTGAAGAGCTCGATATTTTGAAAGGTTCGTGGCAAACGCGAAGATGCAACCCTTTTCCTTTCCTTCCTTTCCTTCCTTCCTTCCTTCCTCCCTACTTGGTAAAAAGAAAAGAGAGAGAGAGAGAAAAAAAAAGAGGCGGCACGTACGGTCTCGAGGACAGAATATTTCATCGTCTCGAAGAAAAGTTCTCTCCGTGGGACGTGTCTCGAATCATGGTAGGGTTGTTGAAAAGAGAGAAAAAAGAGAATACTAATAATTTGATCGTTATGATCTCGATTTAACGAAAATAAAAATGTTAATGGTTGATATCGAATTTATCTATGAGTACCTATCGATATCTCTTACGAAAATGAAACTTGTATCAACCATTTCACTTATCCATTTGTTAATAATTACAAATGATCGGTTAAAGTCTAAAAGTATTACGCATGGAAATATCACGATTCGTCAAATGTAGCAAAGATAATTGTAGGAAAAATATTTATGTAAAATATAAAAGGAAAATGTGTAATGCATTTAATAATTTGTCTATTATGCAAAAATATGGAGCTTACGTAAAAATCAGTAATCTGGATTATTATCGTTTAGTTTCGGTTTCGATCGGTAGTAGTTTCACGCTTCATACTAAATTTCATTTCTTTTTCTTTTTGTTTTTTTTTTGTTTCGTGGAGACCTTACATTACTATCTATTGCAAAAGTGATTATAATGAAACGTTTGTAGTTTTATGTAAGGTAGATTAAAATTACAAGAAAAGAAAAAAAAAATCTCTCTTGCGAAAGTAATACTTTTACCGTAGAACGCGAAAAGATAAGAAAACTTGTCGACTTCTCCTCTTAGTACACTGGTGGTGATCGACGAACCAACATCAGAAAAAGGGCAACTCATGTACCATCCTTTTAGTTCGAACAAAGAACCTTTTACAGGTATTAGGGATAAGTGGCTCCTCCTTCGATGGAAACCTTAGGGAAAAAGATTGTTCAGTTATCTCGGTAGAATCTAATCGTTAGATTTGATCTTTTACCTTTAGAAGAAAAATACTTTTCGTAGAAAAAGGTTAGAGAAAAAACGATGTAACAGTAGATAAAAATAAATGCAACTACCAAGAACTCCAAATACATTTTTACAGATATTTTCTTTAAAAATATTTCGTGTGGAATATAAAACTTTAATGTAAAAAAAAAAATAAACAAATAATCAGCGTAATTTTCAAGTTGCTCCGATGACGTTAACAAATCCTGCTTTTCATTTATTTGTTCCTTTTTCTCTCCCTCTCTCTCTCTTGGAAAACTGTTTCTCTCTTTCATACCGTTGACGGTTCTAATAAGTGGCCGAGATAAACACGAGTCGGTCGCGCGACCGTTGCACGCGTGGGAGAGAAATTGCAAGAGGATCAATGGCTTCACGAATGCGTACTGAAAAGAAGTATAAAAAGAAAAAGAAGTTGAGTTTACGCTATACATAGGATACTAGAATAAGAAAAAGCGATCAGAGAGGCATCCGATCTCGTGACGTCGTAACAAATACACTTAAAGCAAGTAGGTGGTTTTCCTTTCGAGTAGGTGTCGCTCCTCCTTGACTAGGTTGCAACAGTGACATCATCGTAAGCGTAGTCAGCTGATTCGACATAGATGGAGCGAAAGAACGAACAAAAGTCTTTAGTATAATTAACTTAGCGTTTATTATTTTTTTATATATATATCGTTTCGTTATCTATCCTAAGGTGTTCGATTCCCGGTTGGTCTCGAAACACCTTGAACGAGCTAAATTTCAACTGGAAAACTTGAACCTTTAAACGAGGAGAACTCATTCTCCCCACCTCCCCACCCCCAAGCAACCTATGATGGCCCTCGTAGAAGCAAGAAAGCCCCAAATGGTTACGGAGAATACAGGGCCGATAGTAAATTCAAGTAAGACATTGTTCCTCGATTCTTTTCGAACAGGGTGGTCCACCACGAGCAGCGGACGTCGTCTTCGTCGCATTCCCATTGCTCGTATAACGAGCTCCTCTTCGAACTCTTTCTCTCTCTCTCTCTCTCTCTCTCTCTCTCTCTGTTTTGCTTTCTCTCGTTGCTCCTGGGTGTTCCACGCGTCAAGCGAACTGTATCTTCGCAGGGAGTGATCCCTAACCTGAATAAATTGCATTTCATTGGGACACAGTGAATCGCCATTTGCCGAAGACCCGGTGGTCGATTCTTGATGATCTAATCAAGAAGGTGTACTTATGTATCATTTCAACGTTCCAATCGATATTACAACTAATAATCGACATATTTGTGTGAATTGTCGCACTGGGGCAAATCGATCAATGAAAGAAAACACTTTCCCACGGCAAGAGAATATGTGTTGCGACCTCCAAAGCGATCCACCTTGAAAACTTCGAGCCAACAACTGTAGTGTAATGAAGCTCGTCGTACTATGGATACCCTGTTGCTGCTGCTGCTGCTGCTGCGACGACGACAACGACGACATTCGGGAAGGAGACCTCGTTAGAATGGAAAAGTCGTTCCCCACGTGTGCGTCTGTGTGTGTGTGCGTGTAGATGCAATCGAAGCAGCCCTCTCTCACGTTAATTCTTCCCTTCCTCCTCCTCACCCTTCACCTCCCAATGAATGCCACCGCATTAACGCAAATCGTCTATACGCCGTGGCACGCACTTAACGTTGCTTACGTTGCTTACGTTGCTTACGTTGCTTACAAGGCGATACGCATTCTCAAAGGTTCCTATCTTTTTTTTTTCTTTTTCTTTTTCTTTTTCTTTCTCACGTTTTCACGAACTCGTCGTTCACTAACCTAAGAAGAAAAACTTGGCTCTAAACTCAGGTCGTATGCAGATTCTTCTTCTTATTCTTCTTACCAAATGGACGTAAATATATCGAAACTTATTCGAAATAAATTCACGTTTCGATGTATACGAATTTTTTTTTTTTTTATTCGTGATTGAGTTTTTAACGTAATTCGCGATTTTGTTTTTTTACAATTTATTTCTTCATTAATTAAATGGCGAGTCATATTGTACAACATCAAATAGATTAATTGGAATGTACTTTTGTTATTTCCCATGCTTCTTCTTCTCTCTTGGAATCATATTTTATTTCAAATAAAAATTAAATTATTTATATCATAATTTATACATATGTTTTGCAAAAGGAATAAAAAAGATGAGAAAGAGTACGATCCTCATATAGTTGAGAGAAACGTAAAAAGACGAACACCATTACTCTAATCGATTTTCGATTACATTTAACATGGTAAAAAAAAAAGGGAGAAAGGAACATTGACACGAGTAACATGTTAAGAATTTCTACGATACGAGATAAAGTACAAATCGTAGATGCGGATCAAAGTTTTCACGATTATTCTACGATAGTAGAAAAAAGAAAGGAGTTCTACACGAAATCTACAAATCTCTAGCTGTCTTGTTTTATAACTCTTCTATGGTAAAAGAAAAACAAGGAGAAAGATGCAAACCCGATAGCACCTTGACGCGACAATAGTCTATTCGTTTTACTTGGCGCGTTGCAGTCGACAACGAGAAACAAGAAAAAAGAACAACAACAACAACAAAAATACAGATAAAAAGATAGAAAAGTCAAAACCTTCGGAGGATGGTGGAAGACTACGTTTGTCAATGTAGAAACGAAGATAGACCTCTACTATCATGGAGGTCCATCTTCGCGATGAAGATGGAACGATCATCAATGAAGAAATTCCATATTAGGAATATCTTGATTATTAGTTTTCAAAAGAAAAAAAAAAAATAACAAATTGAATGCCATCAGTGACTGGATATATACGTGGGCAGTTTTATAAGTCCTTGACTTTAAAATGAAAGATATTTTTGCTTTTAACGTAATAACACATTGATCAATGATTTTTTTCATTTTTCTAAATCTTTTGACAAAGATATTACCTTTTTTTTTAAATTCATCAAATTAGGTGTTTTTTTATCGAACTCTGCATTCGTGCAATAATATCTATGGTGTTCTTATTCTACTATCAAATTTTAGTTACTTCATTGAACATTACTTTTTTTTTTGTAGATATATCGAATTATTAAAATAATTAAAATAATTTTTAAAATTATAGTCTATTATAATAATTATTTAATTATAATAATGAATGAAGGTTTTTCACGTAAGTGATAACGAAAAAGAACAAAACGGTAAATACGTTTGTAGAAACTTGCAAAGCAATTTACCCCATTACCCTACAACAAATTACGCTAATGTATCGAAGACATCTTGTTTCTCCTTTTCTCTCATTCTCTTTTATACAGTCTCATGTTAAAACGAGAAATTCCAACGCATTCCCGAGCAATTGCTATAAAGTAATCGATTTAAAACGAAGCGTAGAAATATTTTTGACAATTAATATTACGGACTATCTCGTTCAAATGGAAAACAAAAAAAGATATTAAATATTAAAATGCATTCACTTGATTGCACACATTCGTGTTTACGTTCGTAATAATATCGAAAAATTTATCGATTATGTGATCTTTGTTTCTAAATCCTTTTAGAAAAAATAAAATGAAAAATGTTATTTCTTTGCAACAACAAATTGTATTGGATTGTTGGGAAAGTAATTTCGTTTTATTTTTGTGAAAATGAAGACAATTGTTTTTTTTTCGAGATTAAACTTTGGATTTTCGAGTGGTTAAACTCTCAACGATTTCACGTTTTGTTATTTGCCAATTTGCATTAACTAATTCCAAAATTGTGTGTCAAGAAAACAGGAACAGCCTAATACAAAGTTAATTTTCCAAAAAGTGAAACATCTTTAATATCACCATGCTTCAAAGAGTTAAACAAAAATTAATAGGTAATAAAATATTGTAATTTTGAAAAATATACCAAATAACATTATCATCTTTTCTTTTTTTATAATATGCAAAAGAAAAAAGAAAAAAAAAAGATATTACTTTTGATTCTCAAATACGAACATTATCAAAATGATGCTATTTTATCCGAGATAAGAAATTTCTTCGACATTCGAAAATCTTATTTACCGTCGACGAAACCGTTCAACCGCCATAAGGGGAAAGAAAAAAAGCCATATCAGAGAAACGACTTAAAGCGGCTTGAATTTTGCACTTTTAAGAAGCATTGATGTTTCTATAATTTCGCGACTTAAGGATCAGCACACTCGGTAAAGGAAACGACTCTCGAACAATTTCGTTGTCGTTCGCATAGACATCCTCCTCCTCCTCCTTTGCCTTACCGTCCTAAGAGGATTACCTCTTTCGAGGATACACCGATTTCCTGACTTTTTCTTATCTTTTTTTTTTTTTTTATTTCTTACGCCATTCCAAGCATCTCGATATCTTTCTTTCGAATTCCTTTTTATTCGTTTATCGAGAAGGATTAAGTGTCGAGCGAAGAAACGTGTACGAGTCACGAGTAAAGTAAAAAAGAAAAAAGAAGAAATGAGAAAAGGAAGATAGAGAAAGAGAAAGAGAGAAAGAGAGAGGAATATTTTGAAAGCAACCAAGCGCAAAACGACGCCAAAAGAAATTGGCAAGGTGCTCGTACTCGTGATATTTCTCTTCTTAAAATCTTAAATCTTCATGAGGAAAGGATTTTATCTTTGCAAGGATTAATAAAGATCTATATATATATATTATACGCTGCCGTTACTTTGTGAACTTGAAAAAAAAAAAGAAATATAAAAAGAAATATCGAACGAATGGTATTTTCCTTTTAAGACCATACATGAGAAATACGGAAAAAAGAGGTTGGCGTTTCGATGCAACATGGCACAACACGATCCGTTGTAACATAATAAATAATACAAAAGTCAGGAAAAAAAAGGGGGAATCAAATGTTGAATAGCTGGGGATTACGAGAAGAACATAGGATGCCGATGCCGATGCCGATGCCGATGCCGCCACCGTTGCCATTCGTGTCGTTCGAACGCATAATTAAAACAAACAAAGGACGATCGGAAGCGCATCGAATCCGAAGGAGTTAGCGGTATCTCGTCGTCCTTGCAATTTCAAAGTGCGTTAACGTGTGTGTAGCACGAGCTGGAAATAAAGTTCGAGAAAATAATCACCTTTTGCGAAATACGTATGTATCTTTTTCTTGTTCATCATATTGTAAAAGAAGGATACGAAAAATTCTTATTCGCCGTTTACTACGTGGGGTGTTTGTATTCGCAAACCTTGACTTGACTCCACCAACCGTTTCATCGATCTAACCGTGAATTTACGAGAGTAGAAAGGGCCACTTAAGGGCCCCAACATTGATCCAAGTATACCATACTTATAGCACGTTCATGCAATACACCGCGGAATCCGTTCTTTGATGATACCATACTCGAATACTCTTACAAACCCAACGCGTTAAACACGTGTTGTATATTTTTGTAAGGTGTGTAGAATACGTATATGTGTTTACGAGTATTGGAATGAAAGTATTATGCAAATGATAATCCCAAATGCGTGTGTTGCGTAAGTGAGAGTCATTAACCGAGAAGATTGATACCTTACAAAGTGGTTCTTGTTCTTGTTCGAACATTTATTTGTCCATTTTTATTTTGTTGTTATTTTTATTTAATATTAAAACTATGCATAAAAACGTACACGTGAGTCACTGATCAAGGAAAAGTCGGTAAGGTTTTCTGAGATATGGGCTCCTTTCATTGAAGATGAACGATGAACCATAACGGAGAGTTGTTCCTTGATATTTATAAGGAACTGTGCAAGGAACGCCGTGGTAAATCAAAACTGCGTAAGGTAGGGCTATAAGCTTTGAACCGGACCCCTCGTGAGGTCAGATCGACTTGCGCGTTGCGATGCAAAAGGAGAAAAAGAAAATTGGAAGGTAAAGAGAGTTAAGAAAGAGAGAGAAGGTAGCATCGACAAGGAGAAATAAGAAAAAGAAAGGAGCGTCTGAAGATCCAAGATGAATGTCGAGGAGTGAAAAGAAGAACCAAAAACTCATCTGCATTCCACTGAATGAACGATGTTCTTGGCTGCTCTCGATAATTAACGGCCTTATCGCCAAGAGTAACTTGCGCGTGAACCTTACACTTTCTATCCGATCGTTTCTTTTCATTTTATTTTATTTTTCTTCTTCTTCTTCTTCTTCTTCTTCTTCAGTATATAATGAGAAATCTGTATAAGAATAATTAATTACAAGGAATCCAAGGGAAATCAAACAACGTCGTACCAAGAGGCAAATTTACAAATGAACAAAATAAATAATTACATTGCGAACGATCGTAAAAATGCAAAAGAGAAAGAACACATCAAAAATCTTAAGGAAAGGAATGAAAAACAAAAACAAAAATCTCTCTCTCTCTCTCTCTCTCTCTCTCTCTCTCTCTCTTCTTGATAAAAGTTCGCTTAACCCCGAGTCGAACCCTCTACCTTGAGATGCATTACTTGGAATGACTGGCAAGCTGGCGGAACGAAGTTAAGTTCGCAGTAAACGCCTGCGTAATAATGGGTTTCGGTCCTTAGCACGCACCAAGGCGCCCTTCGAGAAGGATGAAGCCTCACCCTGCCGGTAAGAATGGACTTTACCAAAATTGGTACCAGCCACGAATCGGCATAATGACGGGTATCACGATGCACCAGCACCGATTCTACGACCTCGAAGCGCCTTCGACTTCTTCTTCTTCTTCTTCTTCTTCTTCTTTCCGTTCAACGACACTTATTATGCGAATTCATAGATTTGATAAAAGAATTTTCTAAATACATACATACATCTACTCAAGATTTAAATAGAAAAAGGAAAAAATTGTTTGGATATCGGTAGAGGCTTTTTTCCTACTTCATGGCCAATTAGACAGACCCATCCATGCCCTTTCCTTTCTCCTTCGTCACCTTCTCCTGACCAACGGCCTCGTTTCAGGAGCCATTGTCTGCACAACGCGTTTCAGAATGCCGACACCAACTTTAATGAGAATTTTAATTATCCAATCCCTGCGAGCTCGTGGCCCGCCAATAAAACCTACAGACGTTCGAAAAGCGGTTACTCTTGCGCAAGGGTTATTGAAGTCTTCTCTACAGTGACTGTGCATCCTTTCACGAGACTCTCCAGTCATTCGAGAATTTAATTACATCTGTATAGAACTTAATGGAATAATGCTTCTTCGTCAATTGCATTCTTTATACTACGTATTCGTTTATTCTTTACATCGTTACACGAACAACTTACAGTAAAAATCCTAAGACGAACATTTAAAATTTGATAAATAAAATGATTTGTGTGTGTAATTTTGTAAGTTTTTCTGGATAATCGTTAAGAAGTTTTGTCATCAGCTGTTTCTTCTTGACGTTGCAACCAAACCGAATATACCAAATCTTTTTCTGGTCTTTTTAATTTATTAACAAATTCGTCTCTCGTTTTCGCGTTATTTTGTTTATTCTTTTCTTCGCAATCACGTTTGTTCGATATATTGGATTTGATTAAATCGATAGACGTCGTTGAGTAAGATTTCGTTTTATCGAACGAACTCGAATTATTTGAATTTACAGGACTCGAAGGTTTTTCCAAATGATTTTTAGATCCACATTTATTTTTATTCGTATCATCCTCTAATAAATTAACAGAATACGATGATTCTCTTTGATTTTCTTTCTTGTTACCATTTTCTCGAGTACTTTTCGATGAATACTTATGAGATGTGTTTTTTGGTTTTTTCTTCTCCAATTCCTTCGATGGTCGTCGTACTATCGTTCCAGCTAATGGTTCCATTACAAGATTTTGATGGCCCGTAGAAAGTGATTTCGAAGGGTTTTGTACTACCGTTCCTTCGTAAGGTACTCTGAATTCTTCAGCCGATTTTTTTGCAGTCGTAACGTCCTTGCTGTTTTTTGTTGACTCTTCTTTTGCGGTAGAATTATTTATTAAATTAGATTGTTTAGATTCGTGAACATTTTGATGCGAAAGATTCTCCTTTAATTTATCTAATGTTTTCGATAATTTAACATTTAACGATTCGTTATTAATCTTATCTGAATGAACAGTATTTGAATCGATGTCTTTTTTCATAGAATTTAAATGTTTTTCTTTGATATCATCACATTTAAATGATTTCATTTCATTCGTCACTTTTTTCATCGCTTTAAGTTCAACCTTTTTAGGATTAGTTTTTATGGGATTTTGTACACTTACAGAAGTAGATTGAATGGTTTTAATCTCATCACGATTATTCAAACATTGATTTTCCTTTTCCTTTATCTTCTCATTTGTCGTCGTTACGATTGGATTATTTTCATTCAATTTTAGATCTTGTTTCGGACTTTTTGTTTTTTCCTGCTTTTTTCGCGATGCCACTTTAACACCGTAATCTATCAAAATTCCATCTTTCTTTTTTTCTATCGGTTTCATGGAATTAAAAATATTCTTCATCTTCGAATCATTCGTAGATTTCCTTTGATTTTCCAAATCATTGGACGAATCTTTTTTATCATTCATTCGTAAGTTCGATTTTTCTTCGAAAGATGTTAGTTTGCAACGAACGAATTTCTCATTTCTCACGTTATCAACATTTTGTTTGCTTTCATTTATCTTAGTATCAATATTTTTTACAACAACGTCAGACTTTGGTAACACCTCTTTCATCTGTATTTGAACGTTACCTTTCTTTTCATTGGCAACAGTTTTCTTAATACTTTCTGATTCTTTTGACGTAGCAACGTTCTTTGATTCTCCTTTTTTAAAAGAAACTTCGTTCCGCTTATCGAATTTTTCAAACTCGACTATTTGAACAGGATTCGATGACGAACGACTCGTAGTTTCTTCGTTGAAAAGGAAAAAATCATCGCGAGTTATTCGAACGTTTTCATTTTTGAACGTGCTCAAACTTTTCGATGTCTTTTCAACGTCAGGTACTTTAGAAAACGTCTTTGAATCCTTTGTATCTAATTGTTTCTCCACTTTGCTAGTTTTCATTTCAATGGACGGTTTGTTCCACTTATGGTTAGTCGAAGACATTTTTTCATCCAAAGAATCTACCTTCAACTTTGATTGTATTTTATCATTCGAGACTAACGTTCGATTCGACTCCGTTGACTTTTGTTTATTTGTCACGTACGTTGGCGTTGAATAATTTCTTTGGTAATCCTCTTCTTTCTTTGATTTCACATCGGACAATCGCGTTGACTGCTTTAGAGACACGTGTTCCTCCAACGAGTCACTTTTTGATGATTGATTATTTAAAATGAATTTCTTTGCAATCGCATCAGTCGTTTTAGTATCACGTTTATCCGATTTTGACGATTTGTGATCATTTATTTGATTAGAATCACCAGATTTAGGTTTACCTGAAAGTGCTGAAGAATTTCCATCGGAAGATCGACCAGAATGCTTGATCATTATATCTGCCAATGATCTAATGTTATCTTTAGTGCTCAAATTCGCACGTTTGTAAGATTCATTTGAAACGTTTCCTTCTTTAAGAGATACATCTTGTTTAACGTTCGAATTATTCTTTACATTTGTTTTACCACCAAAAGTCTTTGTTAATCTCAAATCTATGTCACTTGGTATCTCATGTTTTTTAACATTGTCATGAACACTGGTTAACATTGAAGAAGAATTTGGTCTTTTCATAGAATCGTTTTCACTTTTAATGGATTGTTTTTCTTGAATCGTGTCACTTTTAAAAGTTTTCTTTACGTTAACTTCGTCTGACTTTTTTATCTTTACTGTTGACATCTCTTGAACATTAGATTCATTTGTTTTTTTTATCGTCGATGATAATTCCGACATTATCACGTTAAAATTACTTTCTTCGATACGAGTGGATTTCTTTTGTGAACTTTTGGATTGTAGATCGGTTGGTAAGTGTTGTACTTTTTTCGTATCACCAGAAGTCATAATTGGATTAGTTTCATCGAAAGCAGTTGCTATTCGAAGTTTCAACACGGATTCTGGATTGGAAATGTTTTTCACCAAGTTCTTTGGACTTTGATTCAACGTGTTAGGATTATCTTGACTGTAAGGTACACGTATTTCAACTTTGTCCATAGAAGTAAGAACGTTTAAAGTTTCTGTACGTGCTTTGATACTTCTAACATCGGAAATTGGTTTACCATTGATGAAAAGTTCGAGTTCTTTCACTGGTAACGATTCTTCGCTTATAGAAATACGCATCGTACCAAAATTTGACTGATTTTCACCTTTCAGATTTGTTGCCAATGCATTAGACAAATTTTGCTTATTATTCGATGACACAACAACGGACAATTCTTTCGAACTAGGGTTTCTTGATTCCATTGTTTTTCCAATCGAATCCACGTTAACCGAAACGATTGATTCGTTTCCAGATGGTACCATTCGTAATTCCACTTGTGGATCATTCGAAATATTTGATTCCGTATTACTCGGCATTTGTGTCAAGTTTTTTCCAAAAGTAGAATTCACGTTTGACGAAGTTGAAAATTTGTAATCGGATGACAAACATTGACCAACCATTTTGATACCATCGACTTTCTCTTTTCCTTTGTAATGTTTTAAACCTTCCTCATTTTTATTATTCCTTGGAAAATCAATTTTTCGAGGTGTCATCTCCGTGGATTTCATTTTGTCAACCTTTACAGCTTTGTCTATCGTAACGCATTGCGAAACATTTGTTTCTTTCAAATCAATTTTGTTATCTTTTCTTGCAGTTGCACTTTTCAAATTTTTAACAACTTTATCAACCCTTCTAACCCAATCAATATCTTCATTTATATTTATTTCTTTACTAGAATCCGTATTAAGATTAGAAGACAATACGCAGTCTGATGTATCTGGTGTTACAATTTTTTCAGGGGAAGATACCATTGATAATTTAGATAAATGATTCTTATTTTTATTCATAGCAGCACTATAATCAGCTATAATATTGGCATACGAACGAGTAGTTGTAATTTCAGGTTGCAATATCTCAAATTTGCTTATTTCAAGATCGTTTCTATCCTCATCTTTATCATAAAAATCATCAATTTCTACAGAATGATCAAAACTCGTATCATTGGGCAAATCGGTCATCAAAGTTTCTTTGCTGTTCTCTTTGATCATCAAATTTTCTAAATTATATGCCGATGAAGACAACGTCGAAGTTGTTCTAAAATGTGTTTTAGATAATTTAACGTTCATTTTAGATTTCAATTTATCGCGAATCATATTGGATGAATTCGTCATCAGAGTATTGTTATACGCCGTTATCATTTGTGCATACGATCGTGTTTCTCGATCACCTTCGTAATTAATATTACAATCGTAACAAGGAGTATTGCTGTAACTAACTTCTTGCTTTGGGTTGACATTTTTCATTAAGTTACATTGCAATGGTAATTTTTTATCAGATAAGAATCTTTTAATCAAACTTGCCATCGATTTCGATCTTATTCCTGAAATTCCTTCACTTTTGTCAACACCAATTCTAATGCCTTCACGTCGAGTTTTAACCAAATTTGGATGAAATTGTCTCATGACTAACATAAATGAATTACCAATTTTAGGTGATCGTGGTTTTATAGAACGTTTTTTATTACCCAATTCATATTTATAACCGGTATGATGCGTTGTTATTCTAATATCTGTGAACAAAATGTATTTGCTTTTTAATCTAACCTCGCAAATGATTAAACTGATCGAATAATTTGATCTTTCTTACAAGAATATTATCTAAAATAAATTGCACACTTACTCGATGGATTACGACAAGGTATATTTGTATTAATGAAATTCTTGATATGATTCATTTTTATTCCAGTAATGATATTATTTATCGTTTCAATAATTAACGTCAAAGTACATATGTCCTATTAAAGAAAATAAAACTAAATTGGTGTGTGTGTATAATTGTGAAATGAAAACAGAGTTCAAGTAAAATTTATAAAATTGCAAAAAAAGTTCAACGAAAGGGTTATTGAATTTAAATAAAAAAGAATAAAAAAAAAAAGGGGGATCACGACGAGTTCGTCACTCGTACGCGAAAACGTCAGGTTGAAATGTAAACAGATGAAAGTAATGAAAATATTAACATTAATCGATTAATTTGACAAAATCGATTAAAACGAAAATGAGTTTGATTACGATAAACGCATTCCATTGAATTTTATCTTCATTCATTTCGAAATATTCTCAACAATATTTTGATTGCTACTCTAGTATACGTATACTATAAATATCCGTATCTTATCAAATTGATTTTACCTGCAATTGCACACCTGGCAAACTCAGCCACGCTACGTTATCTGTATTACCTGATTTTCACACCATATATGCAAGAAGATATCTCCTATGCTATCTTTTATGGGCTATACCATCTAACTATCTTTTTCTACGTGTATATATGGTGCAAATCAGAAAATGATTAATTTCCAAAAAAAAGAAAATAAAAATATTGCCAATTGCAACATGGTAGGCTTGCTAGCTAGCTAGCTAGCTAGTTAACTAACTGGAACTTATATTCTCATCTTCTCGTTTATTTTCAAAGTTAACAATATAAAACTAATCAACGTTGGTTGGTTCACGTCCATTGCAAAATACCACACACAACGAGTTTTACCAACCACGACGTCCGATCGTTCTCGTGAATCGTCGATAAAACTCGCGCACGAAGTCTCTCGATTCGCTTGGTACACACTCCGTGCCGAGCTAAGGAAAAGATCTTTAAGATAAGAAACAAGAGGAAAGAGGCCATGCAGCGTGCAGCGTGCACCGTGCACCGTGCAACCAGTGGTTACTGGTTACTTTTTGGCATTGTGCCATGAACGAAAAAGATCCGAGCGTTAAAGTCACGCCACTAGAGAGGGGCCAAGAGTACGAATTCTTATCTCTGAATCTGCCGATTCCAACTTACCATCTGTAAATGCCGCCTTAGCAAGAATTTTTTAAATGTCATGGCCTTGTCTGGTTACTATGAAAGAAAGAAATGATTAAGAAAGATGAAACACGAAAGAAAAAGAGAAATCCAATTCGTACGTCATAACGTTGACTAGAAATATTTATCAATATTTAACAAAAATATATCTTCACGGTATTGGTAAAGAAACATCGTACAATTTCGCGTTAAAAACTAATCGGTAGGCGTGGTTTTAATGCTAAACTCTACACAGTATGCAATTACGTATAAATCTTAGTTATATAATATGTGTTAGTAGAATACATTTCTGCTGTCGGGTTTTTCCGAACGATTCCGGTCGATCCTCGTTTATCGGTACGCGATAGGTTGGACGAGAAATCATCTGTCCGAGGAGAGGGGATTAAGTAAAAAGAAAAAAAAAAAGTAAAAACAGGAGAGAAGAGAATGGGTTTTGGTAGGGTGCGATAATAAGCTTGGCGTTGTGCAACAACGCGTCGTGCAACGCGATAATTATCGTACGGTTTTACTGTTCGTCCTTTTGGAAGTGGAAGTGGAAAGGTAAAAGGGGAATAACAATGACTCGTCTCTCGCCAACCGTTTTTCTCACCTTTATGCGATCTTCTAGTTATCTTCTGGCTCCCGACAAATCGTCAAAAAAAGCGAACGTTGAAACAGATCCGAGGGATCCTATTTTACGTTACGTTACAGTTACGTTATCCGAGTGTACTAGCAAAACCGAGGACACGACGGTAATCCTCTTCCTTCCCACCCTCCCCCCTACCACGACATTGCACGAACGAGAGTAATGCTATTCGCTTTAATCGTGACGTTACTCTCGTGAGAGAATCGCTTTTGTTGGCTCCTTTAAATGCCGCTTCGTGAATCGATCCAGAAGAGAAGAAGAAGAAGAAGAAGAAGAAGAAAGTACAAGGAACACGAAGGGATCTCGCGAGTATCTTCGCTCTTTCGCGAACCTTTGCAGTCACGATCCAGAGCAAGCACCAAGACACGATCCTCACTTTAGTCTACAAAGAGAAATTGCATCTTTAGAGATTCTTTAAATATTTCCCTGCAGGATCCATCTACTTCTCTTATCTTCGTTGCTTTTTATCTCTTTTTGTTTTTTTAATCAAATTTCGTTTCATAAGACAACAACAGGTAAAATCTATTTGTTTTTTTCTTCGTTTAAAAAGAAAAGAAATGTTAGTGCAACGAATGTTGAAGATTAACGCGCCATTATGGGTATCCGATTGTGAGATCCTTAGGTAGGAGGGCTATAGAAGATAAAATGTTGAGCCATATACGGGCCAGTGGGAAAGTGAAGAGCGAAGGTTGGTGCTGCTGGCGCTGGAACCGGCAAACCTCTCTCCTCTCGCTCTCTCTCTCGGTTGGTTAAGCAGCCCTCGTTTTTGTTGAACGGCAGCCCGACAGCGGCGTTTCTCTGCCGTGTTCGAAATCAAACCTTCTTCCCTCTTCCTTAACTCGTCCTCGTGCTAGAGATATACGGAGGATATACGAAAGGAGTAGAAACGAGAGAGAGAGAGAGAGAGAGAGATAGAGAGAGGATCCACGATATACCTTAATATGTTTCTCCTCTCGCGAGAGACCAAAACCATCGGAACTGCGATCACGTTCAACTTTACCGTTAACTCGGACATATTCTTCATCTTCTTCCTCTTCAAACTATCTCTCTCTCTCTATCTCTCTCTCTTACTTTTTTTTTGTTCACGCATGCGTCTTCTTAAATATTTTTTTTTCCATTTCTTCTTTCACGCTTCTTTCCTACGGGATTCTCTTTTTCACTCCATTATCGCGTAATCCAAACCAAAAGAATAACAACAACAACAATAACAAGAAAAAAACAGGAAAAAAAAATGCACCATCGATGAACGATCGATCGATCCATCTCTCTCTCTCTCTCTCTCTCTCTCTCTCTCTCTCTCTCTCTCTCTTTTCAAAACATAATCCCGTCTCATCGAAGTACCTGAATGCATCTCTCTGGACCGACACAAATCTTCTTCGGACGGGCGATTTTATCTTTGCTACTTTGAGTGGAGAATTTTAAGGGATCATGAGAGAACATTTCGAGCATCTCTTATCTTTATCTTTCTTTCTCTCTCTCTCTCTCTCTCTCTCTCTTTCTCTTGCTGTTGGAATTCGACCGTGGTGCAGATAACGTCTCTCGTCGACGCTTCGAGATTTCTCTTAAAAGAATTCAAGGAAATACGAGACGCAAAGTATCATAGCTATTAGATTACTATGCATATGTAAGGGATTACCTTGAAAGCTCGTATTAATTCGCCGACGAGTGTATTCTCGCAAATCTCTTTCAAGTTTATATTTTCTTTCACTTTGAACAATAGTTTGCAATGATAAAAGCGACGAAAAGCTATAAAACCATACTGCAAAGTATATTACACTTATACACGTAACAATAAATTATTTTACGATGTTTGCTACCAGTAGTAACTATATACAATATATATATAAATATAAATATATATATAGATATACTAGATACAAGGATTAGTTTAATAGCTGCTTTTACAACTCCTCCCACGTAGCGGCAAATAATCTCTGACAAGTGTGCAGTTCGCATTTCATGAAAACCTTTTATAGAACAATTTTCCATTCGATGCGGCCAACGAAGCGCATGCCTATTTAATTTACCATTTCCATTGCTAAACGAAAGTAACCTACGTTTAAACTAATAATAATATAGCAAACCATCTATTACGAGATTTTTCTAGTGATTTTTCTTCGAAACTCAACTAAAAGGAAGTTAATTTCATTCATTGTATACTTCCCTAATACATAATTTCGATTAGATATTTATGCTAAAGTTAAAGTAAATATCGCAAATATTGATTATATTAAAAGAAAAAGAAAAATATAAAAGGGAAGGAAGAATAATCAGAGTAATAATAAGGAATAGAGAAAGAGAGAGAGAGAGAGAGAGAGAGAGAGAGAGAGAGAGAAGCGAGAAATGGAATGGAGTGGAAGCATTCACCCGCATACAAATTGGTTGTTTTTGCCGGTCGAGTTCGCGTCTTGAACGGCACCTACGGTCGACTTGTGCACCAGCTACTACTACTCACCGAAAAACCGGATACTCTCGAATACGACGACTACAAGGGGGTTCTCGCGTTTTGTGGAAACAATCAGCAGGTTGTCGCGAAACAAGGATATGAATGCATAAGCAGCGCAGTTAACACGGTTGCTCGCCGTGTTCCCTCCGAACCTTTTTGCTCCGGTTTCTCCCTCAAAAGATGCCGCTTCTATACACGAGAAAGGGACAGAATGAACAGGCCCAGGTAGAAGAAAGGGAATAAGAGGAAAGCCCAAACAAGAGGATGGGAAAGGTCTGACAGAAGAGACCACGAGAAGCGAAAGTAGGCACGAGGAGGACTCACGACGAAACAGCAGCAGCAGCAGCAGCAGCAGCAGCAAGAGGAGGAGGAGAAGGAGGAGGAGGAGGAGGAGGAGGAGGAGGAAGAATTGCCCCGCTGTATCCCGACTTTCGACTTTTTTTCCTCCTATTCGGAACTCTTCACCGGCATCCACGGTATTCTGCGTTCGACCGTCCGGTACTCCTCGTCAAATCCTTTTCTTCCTACCACTCTCTTCGAAGTAAGGATATTTCGGGCTTTCTTGCCAGACGGCCAGATGACTTTTAATTTATTTACTTCGATCTCTCTATCTCTTTCTCTCATAGTTTTCATCTTGTTTTTGTTTTTCTCAAATCATCTTGCATCCCGTTCTCGCATTTTGTTCGATTATGCAAGGATTTCAAAAAAAAAAGAAACAAAAACACTCGAAAGAATGTGATCAAAATTAACTTTAATTCGTACAGAAAAGAAGAACAGGACACAACACACTCTTTTGATGTTTCATCTCAACTGAAAAATGTTGGAGTAACTTATACCTTTGACGATTTAAATAAAATAAAATAAAATGAAAGGGATGAGAATTGTTTTTTTTTTTTTTAGTCACGAACAACACGAGCAACGTTTGTTTCCTTGTACGTAAGTGTTACCTTTAACGTAAGAATCGATCGTAATTAATAGCAATGGTCTTAACGAGACATCGGGTAATCAGACTCTCCTTGGTGAAACTTTGCTTGACGTCATTTGTTTAAGTTGATCGTTCCTTGTCTCTCCTCCAAATAAGGCAACTCCTGTTTGCCACTCCACGGGGAGTGCGAAAGAACAAAGAGGAACTCGTGAGTTCCACGAGGGGTAGGTAGCCTTTGGCTAGAGTTCTACACTACACTACGTATGTGTATACGTGCGCACATACGAATAAACGAAAAGAGAAAAGGAGAGAAAGACGACAGACAATAAAGAAGAAGGACTTGAGAAGAACAGACACCTGCTGTTCTTTCTGCTTTGTCTTTCTCGTTTCTTCCCCTCTTTTCACTTTTTCTTCTTCTTCTTCTTCGTCTTCTTCTTCGTCTTCTTCTTCGTCTTCTTCTTCTTCTGTTTCCACACCTTCGATACCTTGGTCTCTGAAATACCTCTCTTTCTTTCTACGGAATAAGAGAAGGCAATCCTTCTCACTACGAGAAACAATCGCACGCGCAAAAGGACCAAGTTTGTAGAGGGGTATACCTTCGAAGAAACAGAAAACATGCTCTTTTCGTCGGTCGATCCTTTAAAAGTCCTTAGGGATAGATATTCGAATAGGCTTTTTAAAATCCTTCAAATGTATGATGGCCTTGGGGACAGATCGCTTTCTATTATAAGGGTTTGTAGGATAGTAGGCGTGCATTCGTGTGTGTGTTTATATGGATTATCGATAAGAGGGCGAGGGAATGTTTCGAGTTGGATGACCGTGACAAAATCAGACCCCTGCTAAGGTATGTGACAAGCAAACGGTCAGGTAGAGTTTTTCCTTGGTCGAGTAAGCTTATTGTTAGATTGAACACAGATGCAGTAAATATCAAATTATAAAACCACATGGAACTTGAAATTATTATCTAACAATAAGACCCTCAATTTGGAGTAAATTATTTACAAATATCAAAAGTATAAGATCAAATGTTTCTATACGTACATAACACGTATACTTATTACACATACGTTGGAACATATACGATTACAAGGTTTTTGATGATCCAATTGGATCCGATCCAGTGATTCGAGTACCATATAAGCCACATAACTCGAACCCTCTTTGCGATAGTTATTGATTTACACGCGTAACATCACGTGGTAAGATAATCTCGGACTGTCGTCGAGATGATTTATACTGATTGCCTTTTGTGAAAGCAAAGCTTCATTTGATTTTTGCCGAACAATAGGCGAGAAACTCTTGTTCTTATATTATCTTTATTTTGTTTTTCTTTTCTTTTCATTATTTTTCAGATCATTGTCATCGAGTTTATCCTGACACAGGACATGCAGCACCGAGCCCGGTGAAAAAAAGACAGCTGCTATGGCAAGAACAACGCCGAGAACAAGTATTCGAGCCACCACCGATCATTTTCATCCTCACCCTCGCAACTATCGAAAACAACAACAACACGAACAAGAGGCTTGCGTTTTCAAGGTCACCTTGGCAAGGCCCTCGACCTCGTGGATGGCATGAGAGCTCATCATGTTCATCAACCACCGACACTGGCCACGAGCGCTGTCGACATTCAACATCTTCGGGGTGACATTAATTCTACTAATCGTCCTCAGCTATTACAATGTCTCCGCGGATCTTAATTCGGAGTTCGTTAAAGGGAAAAGTAAGTTTTTCTTTGCGACCATATTTGCATTAGCGACGAAGTCTGAGAACAGCGTTTAAATTTTAGTAAAAATATAAACGATAATCACACGCTATTTTATAATATTAATTGTTCATTTAATAATACAAATCATTTTCATAGAAAATAAATCATCAAATTTAGAATTATATACCATATAAAGGAAACATATTTTGATACAAATTTCAGCAGGACACGTTGTATAGATTATGAAAGAAAATAACGCTATCGAACGAGGTTCGTTAATTTGTTGGCTTCGAGGTGGTTTTTCGAGGAACGTTTTAACATCGTGCAGTATAAATCAACTACGTCGTTGGAAATACATCTAGAAAGGAAACTATTGCGGCAGAGGTCTATCCGCGTGGGTGGGTTGCTTGCCTAGACGAAAGGGTCTCTTTTATTGGGAAGTAGGTACTTGGAAAGTACCGTTTCTCGTGAAGGAGTAAAATCTCACGTTTCTTTCTCTCTTCCTTCCTTTTTCTCTCACTTGGTTTGAAGAGTTTTTTTTTCCTTCTTCTTCTTCTTCTTCTTCTCGAGTTTGGTTAAACGAGCGTAGGTGCAGACACGCACACAGCAGCAACTTCACATTCAAATATATAAGTTTTTTCAATCGAGCACGTGCCTGCCGAGGACTTGACCCACATTGACTGCTGAATGCATAAACACAAACATACCACCCCCAGTTCAGAAACTCACCACCACAATATTTTTCATCAATTGGTAATTAATTTCTTTGTTAGTATAATAAATAACAACATATATCAATCTAATTATATAAATTATATACACACAAATTCGATTAATAATTGATTTTAAAATAAACATGATACAGATTGTAAGAAGAATTTCTCATGGTGTGTAACTACCATGGAGTGATCAAAAAGTGCGACGTGGTGTGTCTGTGCCGATAAAGACTCTCAAGAAATTTTTTCGAGTACCATAAGCGAGCTGCTCTCTCCATCACCGATATCGACTAAAGTGCTTTCCATAAACGTGCCTATTAAAACGATAACATGACCGTTCACTCTTTCATAGCCATTAAACTAATATAGTAAGATGCGAGTTACGCGCCTGTTTGCTTGCTTGCATGCCTTCTTCCCCGTATATTCAATCGTTTCATTGACATGAAAAACTTTGACGAATAAATTTCTTTATATTTAAACTTGACTTCTTTCTTTCTCTTATATATACACACATGCTCGTTTGACATAAACATTTTATTCAATTTTTCCCCCGTTTTTTTTTTCTTTTCTTTTTTATTATTGAATTCCCTATAGATTACATTTATTGAGATATTCGGAAAGCAAAAAGGAAAGAAGGGAGAAAGAAGTGTATCGCAAAGAGATACCACGAGGAGAAAGAAGAAGTATGAAAAATACAAAGGAAACGTAATATCGTTCCGGTGGACATCTCTATCAAACTAAAGCATATATGTACGTACTATGTATGTATACTGGATCGAAGAGGAGACATCTGGGAGGCATGCCTTAATTGACCGTTCGGAATATTGACGAGATCCGAGAGACGGATTGAGACGTTGAATTTCCAAGGGACGCTTGCTCGCTCGCTCGCTCGCTCGCTCGCTTTTTTCCCTTCGAATGAAATATGACCGCTCAATATGCTCGGCAGATATTTATGTACTCGTGGGATTGCGTGCTCGTTCGCCCTCTCTTCTCTCTTCTCTCTCTTCCTTCTCTGAGATCAAAGAATATATACAAGGGGAGTAGAGGGGATTGCTGATACAACGTAGGAGAAGATCTTCCTCCCTTCCTACCTTTCAACATCTACCTCTAGTCAACATGTCTGTGCGGTATAACAAAGTCCAATCTTAAGATGGTACCCGACAAAAAAATTCATCCTTATACGCGCATAAGCAATCTTACTTAAAATACGTTCCTTCCTTCCTTCCTTCCTTCCTTACTTACTTTCATCCCTTTTTTATTATTCACGACCATAACGAAGTTGGATTAATAAATATCAAATAAATAATCAATTTAATTATAATCGTTTATCATCACAGGAAAATTCTTACCCATTCGAAGACTGAACTTTTGTTAAATGTTTTATTATATATATATATTTATATATGTGTACCTTTATTTGATCATCGGTGCTGAAAGGTTTACTCAACACTCACTCTTGATCTGTCAAATTTCAAATCCTCAACTACGTTCTAACAGTTCTTTCATTCGACATAATTTATGTCACTATAATTAAACAAATATAATTAAAATAATTAAAAAGTATCACAATTGACAAAAATACATTTATTCGTTGTTTTTTAATTTATTTCTAAAAAAATAATATCTAAAATGAAATAAAATCATTTGATTGAAAAGAAAAATATAATCGTATAAAGATTTAATCGAATATCTCGTTTTAAAATGAAATGTATAATTTGAATATACTGTAGTTACCTAATATTGTTGTTACACCTTCCAATGCTCGAAGGAGACTGACAATAAATACATTAAAAGCTACGAAATGAAATCGAACAACACCGAACATACACGAAGGTCAATCACGGTTACTAGTTCGATAACGAATTCTTAATAGAATAAAAATGATAATAATAGCATGCATAGACTACCCGAAGGGTAATGCATGTAAAAACAAAACATAGACGGTCCAGAAAGCATCGTTTCTATGAATTTAACTTCTACCCACCTCTTTCCTTCTTGGTCGTTGTTCTTCTCTGTTTCCGAGAAGACGTGTTTACTTGTACGTGTTTAATTGTATAATATATTAATTTCCGAATAATTCAATACTTTTGATTTATATATATACTTACATATGTAAATCATAAAATTTTTAAAAGATATTTTTAATAAATTTTATTTTTCAATTGCTTAAGAATAAATCGAAGGTTAGTGTATTTATCATGTTGTCCATCGTTATTTTATGAAGAAACGGACAACATAAAAACACAACTGTAGCATATGGAATCATTTTAATCTGACTGCTAACGAACATGACACGTGCCGGTCTTTCTCGTTAATGGGGTTTTTAAAGTCGATTCAATTAAACCGGAATTCCAAGGAGCAATCACTTGTATACGAGGCATAATAGTCGTTGCCGAGTCTTATTAATCATTTTCACCCGCGGACTTTCGTAATTTACCCTAAGGCTTAGTTTCGTACTTGTGACGAGAGCAAAGAAGAGAAGAAAGGACGAAGAACGAGGAGAAGAAAGAGGAGGAGGAGGAGGAGGAAGAGGAGGACAGCCCTGAAGGAAAAAAAGAAAAATAAATGAAAATTAGAAACAGCTTATTATACAGTTACGAGAAAGAAAACTATTTTCACGAGTATATCTTTAAAAAAATGTACCAATTAACGTGTTTCTGTGTCTTGGTTCAAACCAGTACTGTTATTTGATTCAAATCAAACGGAGGAAACACTGCTATGAAAAAATCACATTGAAATTTTGTAAGATAAAATTCGATTGAAAGTAGGACAAATTTTGAAGTGATTTGAAAATCAAACGATAGATCGATCGATAAATCATATAATATGTCATAGAAAGAATTGTAATTCGTGTCATCGATCGATCAGGTTTTGGAAATGTGTTGAGAAGTCATGAAAAATTGAAAAAAAAAAAATGTGTATGACTATAGGTATCTTACTAGCTCGACTCTTTCGCCATAACTCGAACAGTTTGATAGATGGTGAACATCGTTCGTTCTAACACAGGCACCGGCAGGTCTCGAAACGAAATGTGGGTGGGTGGATGACGAGGGTAAGGAGCGAGTAGGTGGAATTTTTCATCGATCGTAAATTCGGAAAAATTCAAGAAGAAAGAAAAATATATAAGAAGAAGAAGAAGAAGGTTGTACGTATATACTTTGCGTATATGGGAGAGAGAGAATGAGAAATATAAAAAGAGAAAAGAGAAAGAAATAAATAGATAGACACATATACATAGATGGATACACAGAGAGAAAGGAAATAGGAGAAGAACAGGTTTATATAGAGAAAGGAGTACTACTAGAGAGTCTCTTGATTTTGTAATACAAGATAAAGAGAATATAACGTTCGTTGCCAAGAGCAAAAAGAAATAAAGAAACGAACTTTAAGCGATACGATATTCTTCACCGTACCTATACATACATAGATACATTGTATATATATATAATTAAATACGCCTTGTATTTTCCTATTGCACGGATTAAGTTCCTTATTCTCTCTCTATCGATTATTTTTTAATGCAAAACTATCTTAATAACTCCTTACATTCGGGAAATTATTCTGGATCATTACACGGCTTAATTTGTTAATTCGAGTGCCAATAGGAATATTATTTTCAAAGTTACGAAGCCCAATAATATTGGGATCTCTAGCACTTGAATACGCTATCTGGTGGCTAAATTCAAAATTAGAGTAGATAGGTCGAATTGCTACGCCACGCCCCTTGCTAGAGATCCCAATATTATCGTTCGCAGGAAATCTTTAACAACGTTGTTGGTGCACATATTAACATTCAATTGTATTTCCTTTCTCGTGCATAGATGAGACTTCAATCGTTTAAAAATCTACCATCATAATATACGATAATCTACTTCTGTAACTAACAAAGCAATGATCTTGTTCTCGAAAAAGAGTTGTCCTAAAATTAAAAAAAGATCAAGGCCAGGTGTATCATAGTCGAGCAAAGACCAAGCGCGAGAATTTTTTGTTAGGAAATGAACGTTCCACGGTCTGGTATCTCTGTATTAACTCCTTCTTTTTGTCGGAGATGTTTTATTATACGTGTGTGTGTGTGTGTGTATGTGCGTTGTTGTCCTTTTAATTGGTGTCCATTTAATCATCAGCTCTGTTAAATCTACCTCCTGCATTCCAAGAGAATAGAACATAGGTATATAGTCATTTTCTAAGGCGTGGTGCAGATTATTTATAATTTCATAATGAAACGTTTTATTCTTCTTTATTGATTTGTCATTTCTTTTTTAATAAAAAAGAAAAGAAAAGAAAAATAAGAAAGTACAAACGATCGATAGAAATTGAATAGAAATCTTTAGATATGATTTTCAATAAGACACGATTCGAAATTTTTTTACAACCTATGACTTTATCTATCCATGTATGTATATATATATGTATTACCTATTGATTTCTAAAGAACAGGCTTCGATGAGTCGTATGCATGCTTATCGATGCAAAGTACATTTCATACGGCAGCTGGCATACCTCCACATAATGTGATTCACTTTGAACCAAGAACAAACTATCTTAACGTTTCGCATTAAACTTTTGCTTCCTTTATTTGTTCTTCTGTATAAAACGAGTATGATTGTAATCCTTTGAAGATTTGATACAAGTTATAGAAAAAAAAAGATGCTTCAACTTATATACTATGTTACGCTTGAAATATACATTTAATTATTTTCACTGCTGCAAAATTTACAAAAGAAAAATATAAAGACATAAAAATTATATAATATGTTACGTAAATAAATACAACAACAACAAAAAACAGATGTGTGCAGATCACACACGGTAGAAGTGAAACCTTCAAAAAAAAAACCAAACTTCAAAATAATTAAATTGTAATACAGTGTCATCTATTGAAAGAACCTTACAGAACCTAGATAACTTCTAAATAAAAATCTTTAAATTAGTAATAAAAAATTGTGCTATGTGCTAAGTTGGAAAAAATCATGTGTGAAATAAAATCAATTTCATTGAAATAAATTGTGTAGTTTTGGAATTATTAGTGGACAAACATATTGTTGTACTGAATTTTTATATATAGAATTTTATTAATTAATTAATTATTTTTGTTTCATCGGTTTCACGTTCTTCCGTTTCACAATTTTCAAATCAGCCAGATTCTAAGGAAATTTTCACTTAAAAAATATAAGAATAAGCGCACAATACGATAACAATTTGAAGTTTGATTTTGAAATGAAGAAAAAATACGATTGGATTAAACAAAAAAATCTATCGATAGGAAATAGCTGAGATTTACTACGCCCACGTATATATCGAATGCGATCTAACTCGATTATTGATCGAACGAGCATGCGCGGGAAAACATCGGCACCTCGATGACCTCGACGGTATCAGAGGTAGATCGAGATACGTCAAGCACTCGTAGAATCCGTGAGAGATTGATTCTGATCCTCTTGCATTGCTCCCTTGTTTGCTTCCCCCCCCCCTCCCAACCCCCTGAGGCAACAAATTAGCATGTGTTGCGTGTTACCGATTCATGATCGAAGCTGTTCAACTACTCCTTCGAAGAAATAAGAAGAGAAAACACGAAGAAAAAAAGTCAAACCTTATTTTCCTTTTGCGGAACTTGATTTTTTGTTGTTGTTTTTTTTTCTTCTTCTTCAAAATCGATTCTTCGTTTCTTCTTTTCCTTATTATTTTTTTTTTTTTATTTATGAATACTTTAAATCATTCAAATGTATTTTAAAAATCAAATAATATCTCGTCATTGTTATATTTTAATATTTTTAATATAAATATGAAGTAACACGTATGGTCATTTTTTAATTTATTATCGTCACGATCGACAAAAAAATGATGTAATTTTATGTGACCCAATCTTGGAATTGGGAATCTTCTTAACACCCTCTTCGATGTTTCGTTTATGCATTTACGTAGGATGAAAAATGATCGAAGAAAAAATTATGTAAATTCATAAATATTTGTCGTAATAAATTATTACCTTCGAATTTATATCGATAAATTTATATCGATGCAACGTATAGAAATTTGGGTACTTACGTATTAACGCCACCGCAGCAAAAATTTCGCTAATGCGCCAATAAAGAGTAATCTTGTTGTTCGCACACAACAACCGTCAGAGTTGCGTCAGGGTTTTGACAGGGTTTCGTCAGGGTTATGGCAACAGCATCAGGTGAAAGAAAATAGAGAAACTATTTTAAATCTATGTTAAATTCTATATCAGCCCATTTTCCACCGAAATCCGATTGTGTGTGTGTGTGACTACTTTTTATAAATCAAATCTTTTGAATTTTTAAAGTATTTGATTTTAAATACAGTTTTTTATTCTATGATTTATCGCAACAATTTAAGCTGTAAATTGACGCATTAGTGGAATTTTGATGCAATGGCGTTAATACGTTAGTACCGAAATTTGTCATAGATGAGTAAAAATCGAGAATAGGTAAGATAGGTAAGAGACGATCGATCGACCACCTGTTAGAAATCAAGAAGCCAAGAGTAACGAATTGTTTCGTTTATTCGTTCAGCAGAAAATTATTAAAGCACCGGTGGTTATTAGTTCGATCGGGCTCGTAATAATATCGATCGTGCAAGCGAGATCGTAAAAGTGGTAAAGCTATTCTGTAGGATCGTAAAGAGAGAATAATTCCAGGAGCGAAAAGGGATAGAAACATATGGTTTAACATTTCTCTTTCTCTTTCTCTTTCTCTCTTTCTAACGTTCCTATCGAGGTTAAAGTACCGAACATAAATACGACGAATCGAATCGAGGGGAAGAGAACAAGAGAATAAAATGGCATTGGGAAGAAGAAGGAACAACAACAACAACAGGAGGAGGAGAAGAAGAAGAAGAAGAAGAAGAAAGACCGTAACACGATTAAAAATGGAGGTACACGGAGGGAGAAAGATATATATGTATGTATGTACTCTGAAGTATATAGAGAGTATCGTGGACTGGCACGTTCTCTTCGTGCTCTTACCCTGCAGGGAGCGAAGAAACTTAACCGCAGACTCCGAAGCAATAAACCATAAAGCTATTAATGTTATCCTTCGGATGGTTATGCCAGGATTATGGCGTATACGAACGACTTATATATCGTCGGTTTTGTATTCTATCTCTTTCTTCTCTTAGCTCAAACCTATATATATATATATACTTATCTACATCGATATCACGAAACAAAATCGAGAGTTAGGAATTACCTTTGATACCATTACATTTCTCATCGATATAATTAATATAATTAAATCAATGTAAATGTTCAAAAATATAGAATCGTATCGATACGTCACGATGTTCGATATAATCTCCAACAAATTCAATTCCTAAAAGTGATTCTTTTCTTCCTACCATTCGAAGAGATGTTTCTTTTCTTCTTTTTTTTATTTATTTCTTCTCATCTTAAGTTATTGTTTCTTACTTTGGATCATTCATTCCTTTTTTTACATTATCTCTCTTTCTCTCTAGCATATATATATTTTTTTTTCTCAAACTTTCGGTCTTCGGTAAGAAGCGAAGCCGTTGGTTATTTCGCACGTTTACGATGGCCGACCTTTATTTCTGCGGACACTTAGCCGCGGGCCTGCTCGGTTGGGTCTCGCAAGGTATCTTTTGATTCTCTCTTTCTCTCTCACTCTCTCTCTCTCTCTCTCTCTCTCTTTTGGCATCGATGTTTACGAGCTCAAATAAACGGCGCCGCTGCTAGCTGGTATCACCGTGCGGTTATTTCGTATTACTTTGGCCCTTTAATGGCGTCCTAAAGTGCCGCATAAAAATCAGACCCATTCTCTTTTTTTTTTTCTTTTCTCTTTCTCTCACTCTTTCTCTATCCATCTTTTTCTTTCCCTTTTCCTTTCTCTTTCTTTCGTTCTCTCTCTCTTATGTGACACACCGACTGACGTACGACTCTCGCACCCACAAAAGAAATCTCTCGCCACGGGATTTCGGTACTTTCGAGGTCTCTTCGAACCATTCCTTGTGTACCATCCCGTTTTTCTCAACATATATAGCCACTGTCATTTTAACGAGACTTTATCGTACAACGAATGATCTTTTCTTTGCTTCGAAATTCGTTCGATTTCGATCGATCTCCATGTCCATTCTAACTTTCAAATAAAAGTAAAAACGTATAGGTTTATGTATAATGCGAGAAACGACGAATATATCTAATAAATATAGGTATAAGAAATAAATAATAGCACGATCTCTTTGATAAATATTATCTAATAAACGCAGATGGAAAATGTTATTTTACGAAAATTATAGCTACGACATTTTTTTTATTATATCATTGATAAATAATTCGATTTAAATCGCATTTAATTATAATATTTTATTAATTTGTTATTTATTAATATTATTGTTTAAATTGTTAACGTAACTTTTCACTCTTTCTATCCCTCTGTATCTTACACATATACACATTATTTGTAACATTGTAGAACGTAAAGTTTATAGAATGAAAAGTACAGGGCTTGGTTTGATTTCTGGTGCTTTCTTTTTCTTCTTTAAAAAAAAAAAAAGAAAGAATAAACGCCTGTTATAATTACAAAATAGGCAGGTTTCACGCTTCAGCTGTAAATCGATACCACCCATTGTCTTCTCCGAGCGTTGCAGCCGTAAATTTGGCAGAATGTTAATTTCTTTAGAGTGAGAGGCTCCCTCGGCAATTTTCGCAACCCCCTTGACGAAGGATAATCACCACCTTTATAAGGGAAAGGGAAACGAGAAACGCCATTCGCTCGTCGACCTTAACCAAATCCTTGATTTCTTTAACACTAGATTGCCCAAGGCAGTCATTTTGACTGTTTTTTATTTTCAATTAGAAAAACAATTATGTATATAATGACACAATTTCTTAGAATTAATAATAATTAATTAATTAATATTGTTAATATTTACTAATAACTTGTTGTATAACTGTAAATAATATAAGAAATATTAAAAATTAATTTTAAACAAATTTGTTTACACATTAGTTATTTTTTCACAATGCAGTCATTTTGACTGTTTTTGGGCAATATAGCTATACAAGAAATCTCGGGCAATCTAGTGTTAAACCAACCTCTATACTTTCTATCGTATCATCTCTTCCATGGTGTTGTTCTACACCTGTCTCAAAAAAGCTGACAGGATTACACTCAAAAATTCTCTTCTACCTTCGATTTTCTCAGAAAATGTTTGTGCAATTTGAACGAATTCAAATATAGTTGCGTTATTAACAAAAATATTTAATTATTCAACCCTTATAAAGCAAATTTTAACATATATTAATTTAATGTACAAACGCATTTCTATATATTATAAATATTAATACTTTTGTACGGTGTAATTGAATGTCCAAAAGATGATTGAAAATCAAATTTCGTTTCATCTAAAACGTGTGTCAGTGAATGTATCTATACAGATGGTACAGTCGCGGAACGATGTAGAAAAGGAAAGAAAAGAAGACGAATCGATAGATCTTTGAAAAGGGCTTGAAACGGTGCTCGTTTATTCTTCCTTTGGAATAAAATTTCCATCGTACGACCGTGCGATTCGTCGAAAAGCAAAGTGGAACGAGCTCTCTGGACGACGGCTGGATGGAGAATAAAGAAAAAGAAGAAGAAAAAGAAGAGAGAAATAGAGAAAGAGAATGAGAAGACTATTGTAAAATAGTCAAGATCGAAGAAACGGACGAGTAAACGCGATTTATGAAGGTACGAAAGGTGATGGTGTGTTTACCTGAGAAAAGCAACGGCATTTTCAATCATCAGTAATCATTCTTTCGGTTTTTACCTTGTTTTATGTAAAACCAATGTTTACTGGTGTTAATCGATAGAAAAATCACTTTTGTTAATAAAAATCTTGTCTTATCTTTTAACATTATTTAATTAGAAAAAGTGGCAAAGGATTGTCGATCAAAATGGCACATAAATTTATTAGAAATAATATATAAAAATGCGTTTATGTGTGTGTGTATGTGAATTTAATGATAGAAAACGATAAGAAAAAACAAAGAATTTTCTAAAGTATTCCTTTAGAAAGATAAGTCGGATATCGTAGAAAGGAAGATTTAGTATTCGACTTGGAACGCATACATCGCAAGTAACATCTGACCAGTAGAAATACCAGTGCGCTGACAACTCGACATCAAAAAGTTCTTTCAAAGGTTGTCTCCATCTTCTTTTCTCGGCGTCGATGATGAGCGGCGCGCATTACACGACGACGACGACGACAACGACGACGACGACTCTTCTTTCGAGCTTGTGCGACATCCTTCCTTCCTTCTCATCCCTTTCTCCATGTACCGCAAGGAGTTCCTTAGAAAGTACCCATCGCAATTATTTTCTCATGGTTCCGATCGTTCGCTTAGATTAAGATCGCCTTTTCGCGTGCACGACGAGTTTGGAACGCATCGCCGAAACGCATCGCCGAAACGCAAGAGAGCACCCTCTCAAACGAGCACCCTCAAACCGATGTACCTTTGAACAAAACCGAATTCCAAAAGGCAATACGTGCCGCTATGTGTTCTCTTTATCTTTTTATTCATTCTTCTTTTCTTACTTTTTTTTTCTTTTTTTATTATTATTCTTTCTTTCGAAACAAAACGTTAATAATATTTAATAAAACGAAGTATTCGAACGATTTGCCAATCGTTTCTTACCTATAATATCAATCAAATTACATCCTCTAGTTATTTACTTTTGTTTTTTATTTTTTTTTTTAATTATCAGTTACAATTCATATTGTCTTCGATCATTTCTTACTTATTTTGGGGTCATTAAATATGAAACGTCCGATTATTCCTATTACATTCAGTTCGAAATCAGACATTTTATACTTAATGACCTAATATAAAGAAAGAAAGAAATGACAAAAAAATCCATTAGGTACACTGTCACAACATCGTTCGATGTTTATGGCGTTTCTCGTGAGATTCGTGCCCACGAAGCTGGCATAGTACACACACATACACACACACAGCAAAGCCGCGTGTCCGACGTTCGTTGCCGGCTCCAGTGCGCGTCATTGCGCAACAAAATGACGAGGAGGAGGGAGGCGGGTGTTGTACCGGCACTTTATGGAAGTGGTTCGCCCACTAACATCGCACGTTTTCAAGCTTAGAAAACAATCTACGATTTGATGAATCCTATAGGGTACTTTCCATGTGAAATCAAATTGATGTGATTAAAGATAAGATTAAACGTACGAGGAAACTTCTAACATATTTTAATGAAAGAAAAAACTTGATTACTCTTAGACGAGATACTTCAATAAATTCTTCGTTGATCATTGTCGATCTATTTGATGTTAAAAATATTTTCATTTTGTGTTGCAGTCTGCATTGGAACAAATGGTCGTCTCTCCGTGCCGTCCAATAAACAACACCATTATCGGAATCTTCGAGACCGGTACACCAACTGTACTTACGTCGACGGTAACTTGGAGATTACGTGGCTGCAGAATGATACACTCGATCTCAGCTTTCTTCAATATATACGAGAAGTCACCGGTTACGTCCTCATTAGTCACGTGGACGTCCCGAAATTCATCCTTCCTAGATTACAAATCATACGTGGAAGAACCCTCTTTAAACTCAATATACATGACGTGGAATTCGCCCTGTTCGTCACGATGTGTCAAATGCAAAATCTGCAGATGCCAGCCCTCAGAGGTAATACTATAATACTATAATACTATAATAATAATAATGTTATATACTAAATGTAATAATTAATTTTGAATGTACTTTTCCCTATGGCAGACATTCTTAACGGAAGCGTGGGTATGTACAACAACTACAACCTCTGCCACATCCAAACTATCAACTGGGAGGAAATAATTACGGGTCAAGGTGGAAAATATCTTTACGTGTATGATTTCCCTTCTACGCGCGAACCCAATTGCACGGCATGCGACAAAAGTTGTGAACAGGGTTGCTGGGGAGAAGGACCTGAGAACTGTCAGAGGTTTTCCAAAACGAACTGTTCGCCACAATGCTGGCAGGGCAGGTGTTTTGGCTCGAATCCACGCGAGTGTTGTCATCTTTTCTGCGCCGGTGGTTGCACTGGTCCTAAACAAAGCGACTGTCTCGCTTGCAAGAACTTCTTCGATGATGGAGTTTGTACGCAAGAGTGTCCGCCAATGCAAAAGTAAGATTTTAACGAAATATTGTTGTCTACGAAACTCTGATCTTTTATTTTCATTAACTCTACGAATTTGAATAGGTACAATCCAACGACTTATTCGTGGGAAGCTAATCCAGATGGAAAATATGCTTACGGAGCAACGTGTGTCAGAAAATGTCCGGAACATCTTTTAAAAGATAACGGAGCTTGCGTAAGATCTTGTCCACCAAAGAAAAAAGTTTTAAATGGCGA
The DNA here is from genome assembly GCF_001465965.1 of Polistes dominula. The sequence continues at coordinate 122,143 of NW_015149063.1, read as the reverse complement.
ATGTGTACCTTGTGACGGTCCCTGTCCAAAGACTTGCAAGGGAGTTGAAAAGGTTCATTCCGGTAACATCGATAGTTTTAAAGATTGCACGATTATCGAAGGATCCATCACAATTCTCGATCAAAGCTTCGTAGGATTCCAAGACATTTACCCGAATTTTACTTTCGCCAAACGTTATAAAAAAATGCATCCTGATAAATTGGAAGTGTTCAGTACGTTAAAAGAAATCACAGGATATTTAAACATTCAAGGCGATCATAAAGATTTTACAAATCTTTCATATTTCCGTAATCTCGAAGTGATCGGTGGTAGAACCTTAACAGAATATTTTTCATCTTTGTATATCGTAAAAACATCCTTGGTATCATTGGATTTGAGCGCATTGAAAAAAATTAATTCTGGTGCTATTGCCATATTGGAGAATAAAAATTTGTGTTACGCTCAGAGTATTAATTGGAATAGAATTAAAAAATCCTTGGAACACGACAGCTTGTATATGAACAACAGAAATGAATCCGATTGCAGTAAGTGAAATTGAACGTTATTGCTTCGCTTAAAAACGAATCTTATGTGTTACGTGACATTGACGTATCGCATTGTATCGTTTTGCAGAAGCAGAAAATTTGGTATGTGACGAGCAATGTTCGGATGAAGGATGCTGGGGTCCTGGACCAGCTCAATGTTTATCTTGTAGAAATTTCATTTTAGGTAATGACTGCCTTCAAAATTGCATTGCACCTGGGTAAGTAAATTTTTTGTTAATTGTATATATTTATATTATATAATGATCACTATATAATGATCGATAGAATTCATTCTCAAAATAATATTGCTTTTGATTAATCGAATTCGCTCACCTAAGTTATGGAATAAAGGTAAATCTTGCTGTAAATTGAATACACATTGTAAAAGATAAAACAATAGCATTGACAAAGAAAATCTTTGAAATGTTACGAATGATAATTGAAAATAATAACTTTCTTTTTTACATGTTATAGGATTTATCAGGCAGATGACAAAACTTGCAAACTTTGTCACGATGAATGTGATGGTTCTTGCACCGGACCGAATGCTGAACATTGTACCAAATGTAAACACGTTAGAGATGGTCCTTACTGTGTTCAAGAATGTCCCTCTTCGAAATATAACGATAATGGTCAATGTAAACATTGTCATGACAATTGTGTAGGCGGTTGTGAAGGTCCAGAAAACAACATAGGAGCTAACGGATGCCACAGCTGTGAAAAAGCTATTATGAATGGTCATATACCTGAAGGATGTTTACAGAAGAGAGAACCATGTCCAGATGGTATGCAGTTGATATTGCAATTATAAAGAATATATTTTTGTTCAATCGTCATCAAACAAAATCCATACAAAAATGTTATACTTTATTATAGGGCATTACTACGAGTGGGTTAGTCCACTAGAGCAAGGTGCTTTAAAACCTCTCGCAGGTAAATCCGTATGTCGAAAATGTCATCCACGTTGTAAGAAATGCACGGGCTATGGTTTTCACGAACAAGTGTGTCAACAATGTACGAAATTTAAAAGAGGAGAACAATGCGAGGATGAATGTCCTGCTGATCATTTTGCTGATGCTGAAACGCAATTATGTTTACCATGTTTCGAAGAATGCCGTGGTTGTTTCGGATCTGGACCTAATCAATGTTACAAATGTCGCAATTACAAAATCTACATAGTACGTATATGTCTCATATTTATCATATTCAATACTATCTTTTATATTATTTATTAATTAAATGATATTATAGGATGGTGATCCAAATGATAATACAACATCTTTCAATTGTACCGAAACTTGTCCTCCGGAATATCCGCATAAGGTCTTCCTTCAGGATAATGAGCCCTACTGTTCCTTAGAAATCGTTGGTCCTGGCTTTCAAACAGACAACGAACTTCGACCAGCTATCGTTGCCGGTGCCATAGTTTTCATATTGATTTTCGTACTAGTTGTATTGATAATCACTTATCAATGGAGAATGCATGCAAAAGCTAAAGAGAATACAGTCAAAATGACGATGGCATTGACAGGCTTGGATGACAACGAACCACTTCGACCAACAGGTGTTAAACCAAATTTGGCGAAGTTACGTATAATCAAAGAAGAAGAAATGAGAAAGGGTGGCATATTAGGTTTCGGTGCTTTTGGTAACGTCTACAAAGGTGTTTGGGTTCCGGAAGGTGAGAACGTCAAAATTCCAGTCGCCATCAAAGTTTTACACGAAGGTACAGGCACGAATACTTCGAAAGAATTTCTCGATGAGGCATACATTATGGCTAGCGTCGAACATCCAAATTTGTTACAATTGTTAGCCGTTTGTATGACATCTCAGATGATGTTGGTAACACAATTAATGCCATTAGGCTGTCTCTTGGACTTTGCGCGAAGGTACAAAGATAAAATAGGATCGAAGGCTTTATTGAATTGGTGTACACAAATAGCAAGAGGTATGGCTTATCTCGAAGAAAGAAGGCTGGTTCATAGAGATTTGGCTGCACGCAATGTCCTCGTACAAACGCCTAATTGTGTGAAAATCACGGACTTTGGGTTGGCGAAACTTTTGGATATTAATGAAGAACAATATAAAGCAGCGGGTGGGAAAATGCCGATAAAATGGTTAGCATTGGAATGTATACAACATCGAGTTTTTACTCACAAATCCGATGTGTGGGCATTTGGTGTTACTATATGGGAAGTACTCACTTATGGTGGTAGACCCTATGAACACGTGCCAGCAAGAAACGTTCCTGAATTATTAGAAAAAGGTGAAAGACTGCCACAACCTATTATCTGTACCATAGATGTTTATATGATTATGATCAAATGTTGGATGTTGGATGCGGAGTCAAGGCCGAGTTTTAAAGAACTAGCCGAAGAATTTGCTAAAATGTCTAGGGACCCTGGTCGATATCTAGCAATAAAAGGAGACAAATACATGAGGCTACCGTCATACACTTTACAGGTATGTCTAATATTCAAATATAATTATCTGTCATAGTTAAAATACAATTGTTCGATCAATTTTTGTCTATCATTTAAGGACGAGAAGGAAATGATTCGAAATCTCGCATCAGCTATGGAGGGACCCGAAGCATTAGTGGATGCCGATGAATATCTTCAACCAAAATCGAGAGCACCTGTACCACCTGGCATTTCAGTATCTAGTACTTCCGATTCACCACCAAATTCGCCTGTTAAAACTTGTTGGGCAAATGGCAAACCACTCGCCGGAGATTCTCCTATACCGCAAAATCAACAAAACTGGGATAGAGAATTATTGAGGTATAATTCGAATCATGGAAATGCAAATGCAACCCACGAGCCTGGAAATTCCGGACAACAACACGGTCATTATGCTCATCCAAATGGCCATTGCGGACACGTTGTTGGTTCCGATAATTCAAGTTCGAGATACTGTTCTGATCCATTAAAGATGGTCGTTGTCAGAGGTCAGTAAATTCGATAATAATAAAAAAAAGTATTTACACATTTACAAATTTATGTACATAAACTTATTTATTAATACATATTTAACATATTATATGTGCAGACTGTGACGTAACAGACGACTGCTATTCTACCGAGGTAAATGCGGCACATCAACAAGCACAAGTGGGCAATCTTAAATTAGATTTGCCATTGGACGAAGACGATTATTTAATGCCATCGCCACAACTTCCAACGAATACTACTCAGTACATGGATCTCATAGGAGACACAAAACCTACAGGTGAATAGCAAATTTCGAAATTGCATCTCAATCGTTCTTCCTACATCATAACAATCATTTTAATCAATCGAATTTATATTTTAGACTCAGAAACAAAACGAGTGAACAGTGGTTATAGAAAATATCCAGAATTCTTGACAATTCAAGGGAAAACTTCGTTGGATAATCCAGAATATATTATGTCCCAAGACGAAGGACCTCTCACCCCTCAAACTTTAGGAATTCCAACGCCAGATTTAGAGAAGGGCTTAACTAATGGGACGTTTGGTTCTCAAGTTCGACAAAGAAGTTCCGAGGAAGAATCGGATCACGAGTATTACAATGATTTCGACAGACTCGAACGTGAGCTACAACCGTTGAAACCTTTTAGGAAAAACGAGACTACCGTTTGATTATATTCAAATTGTCATTGTATTATGCAAGACAAATAAGATTTGAAAAATGAAAAGGATATGTCATTAAACAAATGAGGAAAATAAAGATGGAATGTTACGAGAAAAACATTCGCATTTAAAGAAGGATTACTCAAAAATGAGTACGTCTTACAGTACTTACAAAGGACGCTTTCATTCAAGTGCCGTGCTCGATTGTGATTAGAGTTAAGTCGTATAGTACCAGGAACAGTGAAAGATTATTAAATTGAGAAACAGAAAAATAGAACGTAAGATAAATCGGACGACTTTAGATAAAACAAATCTGCGAAAGCAAGCGTATATTATACGTTATCCGCGTTCAAGCGAAGAAAATAGTGCAAACGTTTTTCTTAATGTGCCATTTGCCATGGCTTGTAAATAAATTGTTACCTTCCAAATCTGTAAGTTTTAGTGAGCTTTGGCGTAAGGTAACGGCATAAGGCTGCACGAACAATACATAATTGTTTCTCTTTCCTTTCACTATGAAAAATTTCCTATCCTAAATTTCCTACTAATAATGATATAAATAATTGATCGAAAACATCTGTCTCCATATATTATATATGATAGTATGACACGATAATTCGACAACAATTTCGTCCTGATGGATGGATGGATACAACCTTGCCTCAATGACTGACCATTTAGAAATATCGATAATTTTGAATATATTATTATATAACGCGACGCGAGCAAATCCCTATATATTTTTGAGATCTAAAAAGATCTATGAACATTTGAATTTTTGCCCATTTCGGAGCATCGTGCGGTTAGCCGCTGACTGTGATACAAAAAAAAAAAAGACATTCTATTTTACCTTGGGAACACTTAAATATTGTTACGGCTATCCTTATATCTTTCTTTAGCTCATTTATTTTGTTTTTATTATTTGTTATTTTAATACAATACTCTCGAATAAATTATCAACGAACGAAATATATAGAGAAAAAAAAACAAAGTGACGAAGAAACGATCATCGACACCCAAATTCCTTATACAAATACGAAAATGTTATTGTGTCTTTTACTTACAAATTTTATATCATTTTATTATCCTTAAATCCAAACACACACACACACACACACACATTGCTTGTTTGGACGATCTTTTCGATGCCTTTTGTTATGCCATTGTTTTATATTTTCTTCTCTTCTTTTTCAAACGTTCATTTTATAAAATGAATTAAATCGAATTCATTATGATTTTGATTTTTATACGAAATACAATTGTAAATAAATTAGCAGTTTAGTATAATATTTTTAATTGTAAGCGAAAACTTCTACAACGGTGGAAGTTGAGAAAGTACTTGAAAAAGAAGAATACGTAGGTTTTATTGCCTAAAATCGAAAAAGGGCTGTATAAAAATATATAGTAACTACAATGACGCACCATGTAACATTAGGGTAGGACGTGCCATGTTTGTACAGGAAAGATACAAAGAATTAATTGAAATGGATCTATTATCTATGTACGTATTTAAAAAAAAAAAAAAAAAAGAAAAAAACGAGAAAAATGTTTTTTAAAGAAAAGAGATCTCGATCATCCCCGATACATTTATAATGAATCGGTATATGCGTATGCAAAATTGTTACCTGCAACCTCCATAATATTATTTCTGTGATAAAAAAAGACAGAACTTTAACAATAATGCACAAAAATAAATGAGACAATTTTATATATGCATCTCTATATGCGTTTTTAAAATATATAATTAAAACAAAACATTTTATATATTTATATATATGTAATAATAAAAGGAAACAATTTTGCTACGTGTAACGCGATCTCTTATATATGATTAATAAATTATCTAAGGAAGAAAGAGAAGGAGGAGGAGGAGGAGGAGGAGGAGGAGGAGGAACGCCAGTGCGAATTGTGTATATTGTGTTTAGGCGTTACTAATTATTATTGATTACTTCCATTGTGTAATATATATACATATATATATATATATATATATATCATCGCGCCACTCTGAATAACAAAAAAAAAATCGAAAAAAAAATAAGAACATTGTTTGTAAAAAAATATTTTTTTTCTGAAAGATCTCTAATATTCTAACGCTCGTTTTATTTAGTATCTTTATTGTCATTTCTCTTATTACATTTCCTTTTCTCTCTTTCTCTCTTATGCACTCACCCCCTACTACTCCCTCCCACATATCTTACTAATTATATTCATTCGTTTCTTTTTTCCTCGATCATTTTTACGATTAATTCATTCAACATCTTTATCCTTATATTTCTCTCACATTTTCCTCTTTCCTTCTCTTCCTCCTCCTCCTCCTCCTCCTCCTCTCATCATCCTACTCTCATCTTTATTCGTTTTCACGATTTTACGTATAAAAAAGTGAAGTGTTTTGTTTAGCGCTACAAGAAACTTGAAAAAAAAAAATATAAGAAAAAAAAAATTGTACATTATTATAAAACGGCCGGTGAGGACTAATAGCGTTAACGAAAAAGTTACATTTGCCATTCGGTTGTGGAGATAGAATTTATAGATCTTTATATAATTATCATTGTATATCGAAATATTGTAATAAAGAAAACATTCAACATTCGTAAATTCATTAATCATTTTTTCTTATGTCAAATGTGTCCATAATTATGAAAGTGATCTAAGTCAAAATTAAAAAAAAAAAAAAAAAATGAGTTTATTAATTATTACGCATCACATTATTTTAAACTAAATAAATTCAATGTATATTTAAAAACGATATTGTCAAAAATGAATCGTTAGTTAATGTTTGTTTTATTTTTTTTTCAATATTACATAAAATTCATATAATGTTCAAATAGAAATCTTGAAATATCTCGAAACAAGAGATACATGACTTTGATCACTTTCATAATTATGGGCACAAATAACCATTGACTTCTTATCATTAAAGGTAATGAAATTATCTATATATAATAATTACAAATATTATTTTTTTTCCCCATTATTCACAATCGTGAATAAATTATTACGTAAAATATATGAATCACATTTCTATATATTTTACCTTTGATTTAATTTTTAAGTTGAATATTATTAAGTAATTTGATACATTTTTGCAATATCACGTATATATAGCAAACAATAATTATAGACATGCACGAAACTATAGTGAATTAAATAAAAGAGAGAGAGAGAGAGAGGGGAAAGGAAAATGTTGTGCAATGATTAAAGCAAGCTATATATCCTCTTCGTTATTTCAATCTTTCGTCAGTTGCGCACAAGCCGTGTCGTGCTTGTGTTTATTATATGTGTATATATATATATACATATATTGCATATATATATTGATACAGTGAACTTTTACTGATATAATATCAAAGCAGTTAAATCTTAATTGGAAACATACAGTAGTAACAGTTATTCGTATAAGTAATTACAAAGATATTTTTGTTTATATAAATGACGTCTTTATTTGTGATCTAACTACAAATGAATGTATTGTAAATCGAACTGTAAAATTATAATGACATCAAAGTTATTAACTTATTTAAAATATTACAAAAATAAAATTTCTCTAAGGTTTGTTGCGATGGAAGTATCGTTGATTTGAAAAATCGTATACAAATAAAATAACTCCGAACAAGTGTACACTTATCTTTTAAAGACAGTTTGATTAGATACGTAGACAATATGTTATCGTTTTAATTTTAATAATAAATTCTATAGAGTATAAAGATTATTGTTTTATCAATTATCGATCGCAATTGTAATCCGTTTTACAATACATCTATGTAGGTACGATAAAAGTAATATATAGAACAGATAATATAATTTTTCTAGCAATCAAATAATTCAAAAGATAAATTCATTATTGCATAATATGCTATGTACAGACTGCGTAATTAGATGTAAAAAACTGTCATAGATTAGGTTGATTTGCAATAATTAATATTTAACAGGTTTCGTGCCGAAACTTTTCCTTGAAAGAATATTTCTTTTAAAATATTGATGCATTATACAAAATACAGTATAGAACAACGCACGTAAGTTTGTTTAATTGTTATATTTACAATAATTAATAATTACATGTAATGGTTGATTTTGTTCAAGCAAAATTAAATGGCCTGAATGACAAGTCAGGTAGAAAAAGTTGGGCACGGAACTTGTTAATTGGTAAACGTAATATATGTATATATTATATTTATTGTATTTTATAGAAAATTAACGATGGCAACTGTACAAGATCCATATTTGAGACATCTTTTCGATGGTGATCCAATATTCAACGTTTACAATAAAGAAGCAATTAATATGTCAGTCGGTGCCCCTGGTCCTGACCTGCTTAAGAAATGCACAAACATGCTATCCAATGCAACTGTTCATAGAATGGTGAAATACAATGTTCCACTTTGTACAGCATCGTTCAATTCAATTTTATATTCAGAGTATATCTATAATATTTATCATTATTATAGGAAGAAGAAGAAAAGGAAGGTAATTTTTATCTTTTTCAATATGGAATAACATCAGGATTATGGGAATGTCGTGAAGAGTTAGCCAAATTTTTAAACAGACAATATGGTGATCCAGTTCAAAGAGAAAATTTAATTTTAACTTGTGGAGCAACACATGGTCTTCAACTTTTACTAACAAGTATTATGTCACCAAATGGTATTATATTCGTCGAAGAAGTCACATATATGATAGCATTAGATTCATTCAAACAATTTCCATTAATGAAAATTATAACTGGTACGTTGAATTGATATAAAAATTGTTATATAAATCGAGCATGTACTTTTAACATTGATTTTAATTTGATATACATTATTATGATATATTGTAGTGCCGATGAAAGATGATGTAGTAGATCTGGATGCATTTGAAAAAATTATTTCTAAAGTAAAGAAAAATGAATATTATTTAGATAATGCAAAAATATTCTGGGCTATGTTTTACACCATACCAACTTATCATAATCCAACAGGAATGGTTCTACCACCTGGCAAGTAAATTGATATAATTACGAGAAATATTTCTCTATAATTAATATTACTTATTTATTTTTAGAAAGTTGCAAACGTTTAGTTGAAATAGCTCGAAATAATTCTATGCTAATTGTTGCCGAGGATGTTTATAATTTATTACATTACGAAGACGGATTTCCACCACATCGATTATTTTTCTACGATAATCCAGAAGATCCTAACTATAAAGGTGGTAACGTTTTATCAAATGGATCATTTTCTAAAATACTATCACCAGCAATCCGATTTGGATGGATAGAAGGCAGTCCACGAATGGTTCATATCTTTAAAACTTCGTATGTAATATATTCGTTTCCACTAATAATTTTTAAAAATGTTTTTCATAATTTCTAAATCTTACAGAGGTATATTGTGTAGCGGTGGAGCAACCAATCACTATATCTCAGGTTTAATAACAAGTTTATTACAAAAAAAGATTGAAGATGAATACCTAAACCTTCTTGTTAAAACATATAAGGTGAAATGAACTATAATAAGAAACATGATCGATATTAAAAATAATATTATATAGAAAAAAAAATAATTATTTTATTTTTAGGAAAGATTAAATGCACTTTGTGAAACTTTGGATCGTTATCTCCCAAATTGTTGTTCCTATCGTCGACCACAAGGAGGCTACTTCGTTTGGATTCATCTTCCACAAAGTATAAAAAAGTGTTTTTATTAAATTATATTCTCAAATTTTATCTACTATTTAAACAAATTCTTTTACACAGATGTCGATGGTACGGATTTCATTACCTGGTGTCAAAAGGAATATAAAGTCTCAGCAATACCAGGTGTACGGTTTTCATATAATGGTACAGTTAAGAACTTTTTAAGACTTAGCATTGCTTTTCATCCGAAAGAAACATTAATAAAAGGTTCAACGATTTTGTGCAAAGCACTTTTGCATTACGTAAGAAATAACATCAATAATGATAACACTAACAATAAAACAACAAATTTATAAAAGAAATGTTATCTTATTTACTAGATAAAAATTCATAATATAAATAAAATTATTTTTATAATTTATAAGCACAATATTTTGTATAAAAATAATAAAAAATATATTTGATATATTAAAGCAGTATATTATCTTGTATAAAGAGTTCCATAGGCTTTTGTATTGCATTTACATTGTAATTCTATTAGAATCATAAGAAATAAGAAATAAAACAGCACATAATAACACTAATATAGATCTAATATTATTAGACCATAGGATCTATTTTTCATCACCCATTAATTCTTTTTGTTTAGTTTCTAGAATTTGTTCAGCTTTTGCAATATATTGATTTATAAAAGTATCTATGTATCCTTGAACTCTTAAACTTACATCTTGTGGTAATTTGTCTACATTTTTAACTTTTTTAATATACTCGTTGCGTACCTCCTTCATATCATCACGACATTTAATATAAAAAGACTTTGCACTCTTTGACAAACTCTCTCTATATTCTTTTGTCACTCTGTAAGATTTTAAATCAAAAAGTGCATATAAAATATGCATTGTAACATCATAGATATATTCAAAATGTAACAGAACATGTGTCACTATAAGTAGATGAATAATTCAGCATCCAATGTATATTTCACGTGTTCTGTTATACTCTATATCTATTAATAAATATGTACTATATGTGTGTGTGTGACATAAAACATAAATATTTGGTAACTTACTTGGGAATAGGAATATATATCATGGTACCATCCTGTTGTGGATTTAAATTCATTTGATTCTTGGTAAGAACTTGAATAATATCTGGAATATATTGAGGAAATGCACTTGCATTCAATATAACCGTCTTAGGTGTTCTATTGATTTGCACAAGTTCTTGAAGCAAGTATTGCGTTCCTTCAACTTTGATTGGCAATTCTTCAATTGCTCCAGCAGCAGATCTTACCGACACATTCTTTATATAATTATCTTTTAATCTATCCATTAATTTGTCAAGTTGCAATGTTAATTTTTCAACATTTACTACTTCTTCCATTTCACGAAAATCTATATTCTTTTTTTGTGTACTTTTCTTCTTGTCTTTGCCACGATCCTTGCTTTTGGCTAACATAATTGTGGTGGTAGAAAATACCCTTGCATTTTCCAATCTATTAATGCAACTGCAGTATTCAATATGTGCAATACTATATTGTGATGATAATAATGCTACATCAGTCTTATTAAAATGTGAAATATTATTCCTTGGTGAATACATTATCAAATTATGTTTCGACTTCATTATTGAAATTGATATTGATTTAAATAAATCAACACAACGTTTAAGTTCTCTACAATGCCACATATTTAATTGTACTATTACTGTTCTTTCTGACTTTATTAAAGTGTAAACGTATTATTAATATTATTAATTAATACATTACTGCAACTGTCGTTAGTTCATTGAATGTATGTAATCTTTGAGGTTAGAATACGATAAAATTGGAAATGTATCTATTTTTATGTATAATCACATTTAGTTTTATTCTAAAGTATAAACGTTTGTTTATTCTAATTTAAGAAGAAATTATTACACACACTTACTGTTAGAATTATTCTAAATTTTTCTTTATTCTTGATTAATTCTATAAAATATAAATAATTTATAAATATTTACCGCCACAAGATTGAATTTAATCTAAATTAAAATGGTAGAAAATGTTTATATTATGACACACACATTCTCCCCTCCATAGTAATTCTATATACCCAATAAACAGCTAGGAGTACAGTCGTGACGTTCAACAAATTCCCTCAGACCTTTTTTGTCACGATGTACTTAAGATTAATAGAATACTTTGTAACATAACCTTACTAATGTGACACATGCATTAGACATATTAATTGGAAAATAATGATGATTACTTGGAAGAATCGTTGGTTATTGATTTTACTTCATCAAAATTGGTAAATTCTTTTATATTAATTTGGTAAGTTTTATATTATACAATAATAATTTTTGGTTATTCTAACAAAAATATTACAATTTTGTATATAATATATATTTTTATATAAATTATAATATTAGTCGATTATTGTAATATAAATTTAAAATATTTTATAAGCAATATATTGCATATTTTATTTAATATTATATATTCGTTATAAAAGTAAATATTTCTTTGTACTTTAAAAGATTATTATCACTATTATTATTATTATTATAATTATTATTATTATTATATATATATATTTAAAATAATCGACTGATTAGAACATAAAATAAACAACTTATTTTTGTCTTTATGCAATGTAAATGCTCTTTGGCTTGAAAATTTTATATTTTAATCTTTTCAGTAAAATATGGATGATGAAGATGAAGTATTTATGAGATTAACGCAACAGTGTGAAAGTCATACCCCTGCATTGAGCGTTTATCATTCTTTTCAAGATAATTTAAATCGTGGATCAGAACAAACTATCTACCAAAGTCCCAGAAATACATTTTTTGAGGATGCCATAAGTATGAATAGTTTACACAATCAAACATTAGCACAATCCAATAATTCCTTAAATAATGATGATATATTGCCTATTGATATCGAAAATAATGAAACTATGATGAATGGGAGCTGTTGCGAGATAAATGTATGTTGTATAATTAATACAGTTTTATTAATTCTTTGTCTTCATCTACTTTATAATATAAAACATTATAATATTTGTCTAATAATATAAAATCTTCTTTATAGCAATCTGATAGTTCTACAAGATTCAGTTTATTTTTTAAAGATAAGATTCGTTCTGTTGACTTTGTACTAGTTTGGGATGATTTTGATGGAGAAGCACAAACATATCGTAGTACGGAATCTAGACGGGTATGTAAACCTCCTATACACTTACTATTATTTCATTTAAATGAAATTATTCATGTTCTCCTCTCTATTTATACATAATATTATTTGTAGATATTTGAGACAAATCTACAAAAGGAAGGATTAGAATTAGAATATGAACCAGTAGAATCAAATGGTTTGCATTTTATCAAAGTACATGCTCCTCGAGAAGTTTTACGACGATATGCAGAAATATTAAAACTTAGACTTCCAATGAAAGAAATACCTGAACTAGTAAATCCTCCAACATACAATAATGTTATAATCAACGAAGTGAATTCTTTCTTTAAAAGAATTATGAAAAATTATTATGTTGATACAACTATTTTTCCAGCAATTAAGCATAACTTTACTGCGATATATAGTCGAGATAAAGAATACTTATTTGATTTAGATTCTCCTAATTTTTTTACTTCGGCAATACGGTCAAGAGTAGTTCAGTTTATTTTGGATAGAACACGATTTGCTAAAGGCAGAAATGATGACTTTGCATTTGGTATTGAACGACTTATTTCTGAAAGATCGTATGTGGCAGCATATCCATTACATGATGTAAGTTGTATTCTCAATTTTTCGTTACTAACAACATACAGATTTCAATAAGTTACATTTTCAAGTTCAGGGTAAGTTTTCTTTATTAACAAATTGTGTGGCATAATAAAGAATCGACAAATTACCATAAAAATATTACCGTGGATGGTACTTGTTTATAAGAAATAATCAAAGTTAAGAAGAAATATAATAACAATTTTGAATATTTGTTTGTACGTATGTTAAATTTTATGAAATATATATTTTGTAATATTTTTATTTTAAGGTAAATATTTATTATTCATAGGGTACCCTTCATACTATGGATTCTATGCGATATCTTTTGTATAATGAGTGGGCTAGTGTAAGAAAATGTCTCCATTATCAACCGTTAGACTATGTTAAAGAATATTTTGGTGTTAAAATCGGATTGTACTTTGCCTGGTTGGGTTTTTATACACACATGTTAATACCAGCTAGTATAGTTGGTCTCCTATGTTTTATATACAGTTGTGCTACATTATATTCTAATGAACCTAGTGAAGATATATGTAATGCCAATGGTACTATTGATATGTGTCCATTATGTGATCATTTTTGTGGATATTGGGATTTGAAAGAAACATGTTTACATGCCAGAATAACATATTTATTTGATAATCCTTCTACAGTCTTTTTTGCAGTATTTATGTCATTATGGGGTAAGATAATTTTAAATTAGATCACTCGAAGAATAACTTTTTATGGAAATATATATTAATATAGTATTATTATAATTACAGCCACTTTATTTTTGGAATTATGGAAAAAATATTCAGCTGAAATAACACATAGATGGGATATAACAAGTTTAGACGCTCATGAAGAAAATCCTCGACCACTCTACTTAGCAAGACTTGCACATATTAAAAAAAAATCTCTTAATATTATTACAAATACCGAAGAACCAAAAGTTCCTTATTGGAAAATGAAGCTTCCTGCCAAAATTCTTAGTTTCTCTGTTATTCTTTTAATGGTATATTTACTTAATATGTATATGTATATATAATATTTTATTTTAAACTTTAAATATCATAAAACACACAAGTTATCATTTAATTATATCATTCGTAGATAGCAGTAGCAATGGCTGCTGTACTAGGAGTAGTCTTATACAGAATGTCTGTTTTAACTGCACTGAGTTTTTATGGTCATCCTATGGTTACCAGTTATGCTATATTATTTACGACTGCGACTGCGGCTACTATTAATTTAGGATGTATTATAGTTTTTAATTGGGTTTATGTTTGGTTAGCTGAATATTTGACAGAGGTAATAAATCAATATTTATATTTAATTAAATATTATTTGTTGTTAATAATAAGAAACATTTATTATTTCAGATCGAACTTCTTCGCACACAAACTGAATTTGATGATAGTTTAACTTTAAAAATATATCTACTCGAATTTGTTAATTATTATGCTTCTATATTTTACATCGCATTTTTCAAAGGAAAATTTGTTGGATATCCAGGAAATTATAATCGTTTTTTTCACTTTCGACAAGAAGAATGTGGTCCTGGTGGTTGTCTAATGGAATTATGTATTCAACTTAGCATTATTATGATTGGAAAACAAGCGATGAATACAATTTTAGAAATGTTATATCCACTATTTTTCAAATGGTTGAACACGTTGAAAGTTCACGTTGGTACTCGAAAAAAGTCAAAAGAAGAAAAAGGTGCTTCCAAGAAAGATCCTCAATGGGTTAAAGATTATAAATTAGTGCAATTTGGACCTAGAAGTTTATTTCCAGAATACTTGGAGATGGGTAATATAAATATAATGAATTATATCTTCATGAATTTAGAACGTAAATTAGAATTTTGTTCTTTGATAAGATTTTTTTTAAATAATATATTCTTTCAGTGTTGCAATATGGATTTGTTACTATTTTTGTTGCTGCCTTTCCACTTGCACCATTTTTTGCTTTATTAAATAATGTTCTTGAAATGCGATTGGATGCTAAGAAGTTATTAACAATGTTTCGTCGACCTGTTGGACAACGTGTTACAGATATTGGTATATGGTACAGAATTCTCGATTCAATTTCTAAAATAGCAGTTATAACTAATGTAAGTAATCAAATTTTCTTAATGTATTGTAACATTTGTAAAAAGATCTTTGCTGTAAATCTACTATCTAATTTCAGGGATTCATCATTGCATTCACTTCTAATTTTATACCACGTTTAGTTTATCTAATGGCTGTTTCTGATAATTACAGTTTAGAGGGTTTCTTGGATTATTCTTTAGCAAAATTTAATGTCACGGATTTTGAAAATAACACTCAACCATTGAATACAAATAGTCAACGAACAGTGGAAATCTGTAGATATCCAGATTTTAGGGAACCACCGTCGTCCAAAAATAAGTACCAATATACCATTACATTTTGGCATATTTTGGCTGCCAGATTAGCTTTCATTGTAGTATTTGAGGTATGCTTATTATTAGTAATTAAATTAAATGTTGAAAAATTATCATTAACAAAATTATTATTATATGGGTAATTTGTATTATTTGCAGAATATAGTAGCCATGGTTATGATTCTTGTGCGTTGGTGCATTCCTAATATTAGTCCAAAACTACGAGACAAGATACGCCGTGAAGCATACATAACTAATGAAATTATTATACATCAAGAAGCATTGCGTGCAAGCGCACAACCAAATACAAGTACAGACAATTCTCAACATTATGTTTTAAGTAATGAAAGTGCAGATAGATGGAATAGAGTTATAAGAGGATCATTATCCAACTCTGAATTTGATTTAGAAATTCATGGTAGTCCTGTATCTCCTATAACTACAACATCTCGAGTTGGTCCAGCTGCCCTATAAAATTTTGGATACAATTTTTCATGGCATGTAACTTTAACTATATTATCTCTTTAATACTCGCTTTTATATAAATATACATATATAATATATTTTCAGTTATACATTTATAAAATATTTTATCTATTTGTAAAATAAAATTATCCAAATGTTTTTTCTATCTTTTTTTCTAATAATAACATAAAAACAAGTTATATATGTTATATATTTATTAAGTGCAATAATTAAGTCGAATATGGAAATAGATTCTAAGAACTTAAAACGAAGTCATTAATCAAAAAGTTTACAAATATTTAGTCTTTAATTATTCTGTTATATTCTATTTATTTTTTGAATTATTTAAATGTTTAAATAAATATATGTTATAACATATATTATAAAAAAAAAAAAAAAGATTCACTTGTTAAGCCTACCGATAAACCTAGCGGACACATGATGAAATCATTATGACCATAGTTTCTCTTGAATTTTTGTTACATTATTGCACTAAAGTACCAACTTATCATTGCGCCACTGTATTGTGCATGTATGGAATTAAAGTTGTAGACGATCTTTCATATTGAAGGTTACGGTTCTTAACACCAACTCTCGTTTGTTCTATGGTTAATTTAAAAAAAATTAGAGACGTGTTTTTATAAATAACATTATTCACATAAACGTTTATATAAATTTCATTTTTACTATTTGTTACTTTCTTAAACCAAGTTGTGAATAATTACAAAAATGGGAACTGTTCATGCCAAGGTATATAAATAATATGTTATAATCTGAGTATCACATAACCTTAACGATAAATTGTTAGTTTACGCGTGGTAATTATTTCAATGGTTTTCAGTTGATAATTTTCATGTATTATTAATATATATTTTGAAAATCATATATAAAACTTCATATACAGATATAAATGAATATACAGTTAAATGACTTTTTATTAGAAAAAAATCTCATTCTAAATTAAGATATGACGACTTACAAGTCATTTATAACATGACTCCATAACGTTGTATTAATCTTTTAGGATCTGGGTACTTCAAAAAATATGGGTCAACGTTTTACGAGTAAAAAGATGCATGTAATTATATTTTTATTTTCATTGAAATTAAATTGAAAATCTTTGCATGGAAAACTTTGTAAAATAACTGAAAATTTTAATAGAAGACATTTTGAAATAATTTATTCATTCACAATTTTGTTTATTTCAGTCAGCTTATAATAATACACAACATGATTTTGAAAAGAAGAAAAATGTACAGACAAAAATGGTTGATTTACAAGCAATAAAAGTAAGTTATTATTATTCGATAATTATATATTTAAAAATGACTGACTGATTGTCTTTTCTTATTTTAATAGGCACGCGTTGATAAAATACACATTGATGGACTTGGCCGTACGAAGGACGATATTATAAAATCACAAGTTTCAGAACTCTTTAAAGCTCATGATTTTCAAGATGTTATTGTGCGTGCTCATAAAGTACGAGGAAAACTGGAAGCTTTAGGATGCTTTAAGAATATTGGAATCTTCATCGATATAAGTGAAGGTCCTAATGCTACCCCAGAAGGTGTAGAAGTGGGTCTATATAATTACACTAATTCAACAAAGAATAAGTAATTTCTCAGATTGAAATTTCATTTAAAGTATAATTACAATAGATTTTACAACATAAAATTTGGGTTTTTTTGTCAAAAATACATATGAATGTCTTGAAAAAAATAATTATTTAGATAGGCATATGTATGATATACATTCACGTGCACGTGCATGTATTTGTATATATTAATCTAAACATTATAAATCTAATTAGGTAACTTTTACTGTCCGAGAGATGAGTCGTCTGATGGGGTCAATAAACACAATGGTGGGTAATAATGAAGGATCAATTCTTATTGGTGCAAAAGCACCTAATATCTTTGGAAGAGGAGAAAAAGCTCAAGTAGAATATTCATATGGCAATAAGAGTTCCAGTAATATAAATATCTCTACTATTAAACCATTTATAAATGATTGGTTGCATACAATGTAAATATAGTCAAACAGTTTATTTTTCACACATGGTATATAAAAGATGACATCATTTTAACGAGTTAAATAAATTTTAGATTAACAGGTAGTATATATAGTACATCAAGTAATTTTCCATGGTCTGGATATACGGAGAGAGATAATGGCCTTTTATTGGACATAGCCTGGTATACAGGAGCAATAAATACATTAAAGCACAATTTTCAATACGAAGCAGCATTTAGACAAGTATCGTGCTCTAGACAGTCATCGTTTAGTGTTCGCGAACAATGTGGTCCAAGTTTAAAATCATCTTTAAAACACATTTGTTCAATTGATAAAAGGGACGCGAGACTATTTCCAACTAGAGGAAATTTTATTCAATTTTCTAGTGAAATTGCTGGCCTAGGTGGTGATATCGGTTTTATAAAAAATGAACTTATGATGCAAAGCAATTGGTCACCACATAAGTACCTTGTTAGTATGTTCATATGTTTTAATTGTTTGTATATGCAATTTCATTTTATTTAAGATATCTTAATATAATTTGTGTGATTATATATTTGTATATGTTTATTATTTAATGTAGACGTTCCAAGTAGCTGCTCAAGCAGGATTGTTAAGAAGCATTAATAATGAAATGAAAATTAGTATTATTGATCACTTTTTCTTGGGTGGACCATTAAATGTGAGAGGTTTTGATATGAGAGGTTGTGGCCCTCGTAGTGAAGGTAATGCTACAGGCGGTGACGTATATTGGTCAGCTGCTTTACACGCTTACACACCTCTTCCATTCAGGCCGGGTCGTAATGGTTTTGGTGACCTATTTAAACTACATGGTTTTATCAATGGTGGTAATCTTTCTAATTTTACACCTAAACTTGGTAAGGTTTTATATAAATAATATAATATAATATGGTATTTTTATATATATATATATATATATTTTATAGTATTGACAATATTATTGAGATATCATTTCTTTTTCAGCTAATAATTATAAAGAAAACATGAAGATATTTACGGACAATGTTCGTTGTTCTGTTGGAGGAGGTATTGCAATGGAGCTTGGAAATGCTGCAAGAATAGAATTAAATGTAATAATGCCTTTATTATTTGTTAGGAGTGATGTATTGCGACAATTTCAATTTGGTATTGGTGTACAATACTTATGAACAAATTATATTTTTATATAGTATTGTACATCTTGTATTGGTGGATACAATTTATTCCATTGTAATGTAACAATTGAACGTTTGAACAAAACCTGATATTAGTACAAGCGAAGCTTACGATTTCATGTCGCTGATAGTCTATTAATTGTCTACATTGTAGACAAATCAAATATGTCACTTATTCATGTCTATTTGTAGAAAAAAAAAAACAAAATGAAGAAAGTATTTGAAGAAAAAGCTTTTTAATAACAAGAAAATAAATATTATTTCTTATTTTTTTTTTTTTTTTTCGTTGAAATAATATACATTGTTAAATAATAAATGCTATATTTATTTCCTACGAATGTTTCATTAATATTTTGAATTAAGCGCCATTTTCTACTATTCACTAAAAAAAACTATAACCCTCCATACTACATATAAAAAAGAAACACTCTAAAAGAAAAAACAAATGCAGTACCATTAAATGTTTGGTTAAATTTCATTTTATTTCGATACTTATTATACGATTGATGCTTTTAATTATTATTTTACTTAAAGATCAAATTCTTTCTGTTGTGATTAAAGCTAAAAAGTCCCTAGGACACGTGCCAGTAGTCCTAAAGACCACGCAAATATGGACTTAGTTTTTTCCTACGTTGGCCAATAGAACACTATTAAAGTGTAAGAACAGTCGTATATGTGAAAAATCATACGTGGTTGGTTGGTATCAGTAATAAATCAAATAAAATTTTACGTATGACTATAGTAAACAAATGTAACATAAACGTTGGAAATTTTAACGTTCGTGAATGAAAAAGAAAAAGAACATTTAAATTTATGATAACCTATGAGTGAACTTATGAATAAATATTGAATTCTTATAGAATATTAATCATTTGTTGTGTTTTAATGAAAATATGAATAATAATCATTACATTAATTGATCGATCTTATTAAGTAAACATTAAAACTCATGCATATCAAAATAAAAGTGTGAAATATTATTAATATACAAAATCTATCTTTCATTATATTTTAATAATATTGATTGTGTTTGAAGCAATATTATTTAAAACGTTAAAATGGATCAAATGCTACCGAGTCCTGGGTTCAGTATACCTAGCATTGGTACTCCTTTACATCAGCCAGAAGAGGATCAACAGATATTACCAAATGCATTGCAACAGCAACAACAACAGCAACAACAACCACAGCAACAACAACAGCAGTATCAGTTGCAACAATTACATTCTATGAGTCCAAGTGTACAGGGCAGTATGCTTATGATAACAACGCCTCAAAAAACCATGCATACTTATGCACCAACTCCGTCTTTTGCTACACCTCAAAGTCTTATGCAGCCGCAAACACCGGTAATTAAATAAATAAGATAAATAGTATAATATGGTTAAATCATATCGAAGGGGGGTAACAGTGAAGATAGAACATTAATATACCTTATTGTAATTTTTACAGCAAAACATGATGTCTCCTTTAGGACAACCGAACAATCCTATTGCACCATCATCTATAGGACCATCTACACCTGGACCTATGACACCTATGACTCCTGCTTCCGCAGATCCTGGCATTTTACCACAACTACAGTATATAACTTCATTATTAGATTTTCTGTTATATAAATGACAAGATTATAATATTTGTTTTGATATTTCAGAAATATCGTATCCACCGTAAATCTAAGTTGTAAATTAGATTTAAAAAAAATTGCCTTACACGCTAGAAATGCCGAATACAATCCAAAAAGATTTGCAGCTGTTATCATGCGTATAAGAGAACCTAGGACAACTGCTCTCATATTTAGCAGCGGAAAAATGGTCTGTACAGGTGCTAAAAGTGAAGAAGATTCTCGTTTGGCAGCAAGAAAATATGCTAGAATTATTCAAAAGTTAGGTTTTCCAGTTAGTATTTCATTGTGATTTATTTATTTATTACTTAGAATCAATATTTTCATTAGGTATCTTTAATTGTTTGATTGTATATCTAGGCAAAATTTCTGGACTTTAAAATACAAAATATGGTTGGAAGTTGCGACGTTAAATTTCCTATTAGGCTAGAAGGTTTGGTACTTACACATGGACAATTCTCTTCCTACGAACCAGAATTATTTCCTGGTTTGATATATAGAATGGTTAAACCAAGAATAGTATTACTTATATTTGTGTCTGGAAAAGTTGTGCTTACTGGTAAGTTACAATATTATATTTGAAAATATTTATATATATTTTTTGTGTGTGTTAAATCAAATTTCTAATTATGGGTTAAATAATTTTGTAGGTGCCAAAATTCGGCAAGAAATTTATGAAGCTTTCGATAATATTTATCCCATTTTGAAGAGCTTCACAAAGAAGTGACAAAATTTATTCATATTTGTCATCCAACATACAATTAGAATAATTTTGTTATCTACAAAACTTGGTTATTTCTTTTTTTTTTCTTTCGTTGCAGCATTGATAAGGACTGACTTATCATAACTTAAACACAAGGTAATTTTTTCAATAATAATTATCGATTATATACATGACAATTTTAATTAACACTGGCGTCGGATAAACATATATGCGTAATGCATGTTTTCTGATAGCGACCGGATGACGTAAAATTAGATTATTGAAATTTTCATATATATATTTTTTTTTTTTTGCTAAGAAATAAACAGCTATCACTATTCACAAGTTGAAAAATTCTGATAATTGAATTTTAACAAATTTATATTATAATACGATCAAATAATTGACTACGTTTCCCAAAATTTCCTTAGAAAATAATTATTGATTTTAACTTTAGACCAGTTTTTCTTCTCAATGTAATGAAAGTGAAACCAAAAATTGCGAAATTTTCCCGGTCTTGAGTAAATTTCGGCTCGAAACGTTTCCTGATGCCAAAGTGTTAATGTTAATTTTTAATTAAATTTACATTACGAGTACGAGATTGCAATGATGTTGTTTCCTATTGATTTATTACTTATTTATATTATTATTATAAATGTTCGAGAAATTAATTAATATGATTATTTTCTTATTGTACAAAGTTTTGATTTTACATATCAGGCAGCAGTGTATTTATATTGATAATTTTTAGATCAATTGTTAATATAGTATTTTTTAATAATAACGATAAGATAGTAAGTTAGAAATAGAATATATTGGAAATATTTTTATAATTACTCGAAGCTTTTATACCGTTTATTCTTTTTGTCTTTTTCTTTTTCTTTTTTGTTCATTAATTTCAAGAAAACAAGAGGAAGATTCCCTTATTTTTTCATTTTATTTCCATTTATACTACAAATAAATTCTAAAAATAATTTAACAATCATAATGCGACACAATGTTATTATATATAAACTAATAACTTTCGAAACAGTTGAATTTTCTTGATAATTTTGAACTTTTTGTTTAAGAAAAAGCTATAGATTAATAATTCTAAACTAAACGCAATATTACGTTACAATAATATTAATAACTTTGTATATATTTATAATGAAAAATATCTTCCATGATTAAGTTAAATTATATTGTAATTATTTCGTAAATTAGCGGATAATATTAAGGGAAATAATCATTGAATTGTTATTATACATCGATTAAAGAACTAAAGAAGATTCTATTATGTACAAATGTCTATATTAAATTATAAAATAAAAGAACTTTACATTTTTCGAATAAAGATTGCAATTTGTTATAATTAGATTACTTTGGAATGTTTATTTTTTAATTTTTTTGTAATCGTTTTTTTATAAATTATCTTTCACCTTTGCATCCAAAGTTATTTTTCTGTAAATAGAATATAACATTTAAAAATGATTTTGATTATTGATTCTAATTTCTAACGTTTTAATTATTAATGTCAATATCAAACCTTTGTATAACATCATTTAAACTTTCTTTAATCGCTTCATGCACGATCTTAATCGTTTCTCTTTCATTAACTGGTAGAATGTTTTCAACATATTCGATAATTAGTTTGATACTATCTTGAGCTTCCTCAATATTACTGATATTTGTGACAGTTGATAAAATTTCTTGAAATGTTTCATCTTTTAATACATTTACTTGTTCTGTTCCCAACAACGATTCTATGACTCGTGAGATTAGATAATAGACCTATTATTTATATTTTATTATATATTATAACAGTTATAAAAATATAATGATTAATATTTGATAAATAATACAAACCAATGCAGCCAAATTGTTTTCTTTAATGTTTAACGATGGCATGATTATTTCGCGATAACTCGAGTTTCCTATAAAAATATATTTTTAAATACTGTTAACAACAATTATCTGATAAATTTAAAAATAGAAGATCATTCGTACATACTTATAATATTAAATAGAATATTTAATGTCATTTTACCTGTATTAGTTGACAATTTATTGATTTCACTGTTACGTTCATATTCGTTCATAGATTTGTTGTTATCAGATTTATCACAAATAGGAGGTAATGCTAGTCTAGTCTTCATGCTAAGATTTTTTATATCGGCTTGAAATATTTCTTTTTGTTTTTCTTGATGAGCAATAATTTTCTCAAATTTGACTATGTCTGCTTTGTACTGTGATTCTACTTTTAACATTTCTTCCTAAAATGATTTAAATCATTTAAATTAGCTTGTATAACAACATTTTTTTTAGTCATATTTACCTCGGATATAGGAACTTGTTTCAATATTTTTCGAAGATTTAATTGTTCTTCCTCAAGGACAGTTAAAAAACTTAATTTTTCAGTATTATCTTGGATAAGTTTTCCTAACACCATTTGCTGTGAATTATATTTTTCTTGAATACCTACAAAATATAATTATCTCAAATGTATAATAATTTTTATTTCAATTAATTACACAACATTTGTTCATTTCTAAATACACACACACACACACATACATACATTTAAGTTGTTCTTCATACGATTTCATCATCTCTGTTAAATCACTTTTAATATTATAGATCATTCTTTGTAATACTGTTTCATACATAGTCGTTAATGATATTGTTTGGCCAAATTTCTTTTTCATTTCATCTTTTATTTCATTCTTTAAATTGTTTATTTCATTTTTCATATGTTTACAATCAATTTTCATTCTATAAAGATGAACTTTATTGGCCCTGCAATCAAAAATGCATTACAATAAAATAATGATATTAATTTCTATTATTTTTATATAATATTAAATATGTGAATTTTAGTATACTTTTGTCTAGCGTATAAGTCATGTGTTTCTTGCTGTAATTCTCCAACTCTATCGTGTAATTGAGATAATTTTGTTTTATCAAATATAATAGATTCTCTTATGCTCGACACGCTATAAGAATTAATAAAATGTTGCAATTGATGAAATTTAAGAACTATCGTTACATCTATGTCATTCAACTTCTTTTGTTTCTCCAACTGTAATCAAATAATTATACATGAATCTGTATTTTATTATATATACGTATTTTTATTATTCTTCATATTATTTTATATCTACCATAAACTTTTCTAATTCATCGACATTGGTTTTATGCAAATCATCAATGATTTTTAATTTTTTTATATCGAGTTCCATTTCCTTTTGTAATTTTTCTATCGCCTTGTATTCCTCTTTAATTTCATGCTCATGTTCATAACGTTTTTCTCTCATAACAAATGCCATATCATATAATTCTTTGTCACAGCCTATGGGACATATATTCTCATCAAAATAAATGTATCCAATATCTTTACTGTCCACACTTCCTGTTTCATCTTCTTCTGAACTTGTTTCAGTCGTTGTAGTACTCGATGTTTCAGAGTCTAACAAAATGAAAATCATTTTAATTCAATTCAACGTATTTATCGTACTTGTTTGTATTAAGAAAATCATTTATTTATTTACCTTTATGCTCCTTCGGCAATTTGAATTTCTTTTTAAATATTTTACGTAAAAAGTCTTTAAATTTTTTATCTTTAATACTCGCCATATATTCGTAAGTAATGTCTTTTATTGATTCATTTAATCTGTTAATATTTTTCTTTTTACGTTCTATTTTATTATTACTTGTATGTATCTGATAATAAAATAATTATAAATGTTAAAAAAAGTAATAAATATTTTTATAAATAAAATCTCTTATATCCAAATTTGTATTAAAATAAATAACAAAAATTGTAGGGGGACATGAAGTATTTTTTTTTGTTTTGTTTTGTTTTGTTTATATTAACCTTTAATTTTATAGCAGCTTGTTCTTCTAATTTTTCATTGACATTCTTTTTTAATAAAGTTTCTTTCTTTTCGTAATCTTTCAATATGATAAATTCCTGATGAAGCGTTAACAAGTGTAATTCTACATATACACTTTCCGCAACAATGTCAAGTCTTTCCTTTTGTAGATTGTCCAATTGTTTATCAAATTCTTTATAAGAATTTTCAATATATTGTAAAATACAATCTTGATCATAAATTTTACGCAATATACGAGATTGTTTCATTTCACGTTCCCATGCTGTTTCAACGTTATCGGCAGAATCCAATTCTTGAAATAACTTTGGTTGAACAAGTGATTTCACTTTCATTTTCTTCTCAGGTATATTATCTATAATATTTGATAAATGAAATTCTTCACTTGCACGAATATTATTATTTTTTAAAAATAATACTTCATATTCTTCATCCATTGTATCATCCATTAAATCAGGAATTTCATATAAAAATATTGATTCTCTGTAATATTTAGCTTCCTTCGCTTGTTCCGCCATTGATATATATTTTTCAAACTATAACAACATTTTGTCTATATCAATATTTTATTAAATAAAATTCATCTCTAATTATATAACATTATTTCATAACATACTTTCAAATTTTCTTCAGGAAATTCAACATTATTGTCAATTATTGGTAAATTGGGTAAAGTTTTAATATATTTTTTGGGTATTTCCGTATGAATTTTCTTTAACGTTTCATTCAATTTTAAAACTTTTGAACACAAAATCTGCTTATTTTCTCGAACTTCCTTTAATTTTGTATTGAAATTATCACGTAGATGATGTAGCTGTGTCATTAATATTATCTCATATATTTATCCATAAAAAATAAATTGATTAATAAGAAGAAATATTTGTATTAAAATGAAAACATACTTACCCTTTTTTTACAATCTAAATATTGCTTGTATTTTATCATCGTTAAATTTTCTATTTCATTTTGTACATTTAATTGTGGCGAATCTTTCAAATTGTACACACCGATCGTTTGTTTAGCTAATTCAATAGCTGCTATATCATCTGCTTGATTTATATTAGAATCCAATTTTTTGGTTGACATTAAATTCCACTACAACACAAATTAGAAATAAAATCATTTTTCTGATTATTTTATAATAATATATTATTACAAATATAATTTTCTATTAACTTCTCTTTGACGTTCTTCTAATTTTGCCTTTCGTGTTTTATATTTTTCTAACATATGAATTATTTGTGTGTTCAGTTTATGCTCTATACCAGAAAGATTAAGACTTTTCAGGAAGCTTTCAGCATCTCTCAGTCTTTGTTCTTCCTGTTCTTCAATTTCTTCCGTTGCCAATTTTTCTTCCACCTTTCTATTCATATAAATTAACAATATAATATATTTCATATTAAAACAAGGATTAGTTATTGTATCTATTTAAATAATCAAAAAATAATGCATATAATACATAATACATTTGTTTATAGAAATATTTGTTAAAGTATACAAAGTGTCCTATAATTGATGATACAAGCACATAACAGTAATTTTACATGTTTATTTGTATCACCAATCATAGGACACTCTGTATATATATAAAATTACTTTGTTGATTTTTTGCTTTTTGCAATGCAATTGACGACTTCTGTATAAATATTATCAAAGTTATTATCCAATTTATGTTCTCGTATCGAGTGTACCATTGTGTCCGGTTTTCTAAATTTACAGTGTAACAATTAGTAATATATTATCATTTGATATAAATGTAATTAAAATTAAACATTTAAATATAAGAGAATATTCTTACAATATTCTAGAAACAGCAAAAGGTACACAAGTAATAGGTTCAATAAAATGATCCATTAACTTTTTCAAAGCAAGTTTACTCTTTTCAACCTGAAATGCTTCTTTTCTGTGTACCAAATCCATTTCCATTTCCAACTGTTCATTTAAATCAGCAGTGATTCGTGGATCTAATTCCAAATCTTCTCGAGGAATTTGCTGTGATTTTAATAGACTACGATTCCTAGATTTTCAGTTAAATAAAAAGATCATTTTTTTTGTATTCACTTGTAGATAAGAAATACATTGCATACCTATCCATTAATTTTGAATATTCTGCAGTTAATTCATGTATTATTTGAAGAGTTTGTTCTTTTTTCTCTTTTGCTAATGCTGAAACTCTGTCATGTTCAGCTTTTACAATAACATTTTCAAGAGTAGGATAATCAGGTTCTTCAATATCTTCTACACTGTTTATATCATCCAACTATATTTTGAAGTTTGTAAATAAATAATTTATTTCCGTACAATATTGGATATAAATTAAAATGAAAATATTACCAATCGCACAGGTATCTTTGGTTTTGGTATTTTGATTATTTCATCAGCAGTATTATCATTGATTTTATAAGAAAACAGATTTCCATCATGACCACATGTAAGAAATATTTGATGATCATAACTGAGTAACATTTTTGGTATGTAACCATTGTAATTGTCATGCATAGGTAAAATCCAATAATCCGAAAGATCGGTATGATCTTGTGGATTAATTTTACAAATTCTTATTTCACCATGTTCCATACCCAAAAACAAATATTTATCTTGTTTACTAAAATGACAACAAAATCATGATCGTATTGTATCTATTTGTATGTCTATATTCATCTTTCCTATAATCTATTTGTAGTTTTTATACAACTTACTATGAAAAACAACTTCGTATTTCTATATCATCCGCATCATAGATCACAGTAGATTTGATTGGTTCTGCTTCTATAATTATGTCTTTTTTTGGTACTGGATATTCATACATATATCCTGCATCGAAACCAGCTATCGATAACCAAACTGTTTCTTCATTGGTATATTGAATCATTAAAATTTTGTTTGGTATTTCTGGGATATAAATTTCTGGAAGAGGTGGATCTTCCTCAGAGTCCACTGTTAAAATACAAGTTTTAAAAATTATGTCATTTTGAAGATTGTTATAATATAAAATTTAATGAGTAAATGTAATTTACTAAGGAAAGCTTCTTCATCAATTTCTATGCCAGGATTTGCTTCTTTTATTTTCTCCATTTCTTCACGTTTCTTTTCTACTTTGATCATCTTTTTCTTTTCAATCTCATTCTTAATTATATTTCTTCTTATAGCTGATTTTACCGAATGAAATTTAAATACAGCTGGTTTACAATGTGTAAGCTCATAACTAATTTTAACATATGATTGTGGTGATTGTGGTAATTCAACTTCTGCCCAATCTCCTCTCATACATCCAATCAATAATGTTGATTCCTTAAAAAAAGTATGTTTATTTTTAAATGATATTAAAAATAAGTACTTGATGATCATGATCAAAGAGAGAAAATTGATATTAACATTTTTCGGTTTCCATGTCATACAAGTTATCTCAGAAGGTATATTAATATAACCAATTGGCTGAAGAGTAGGATAAGTAACAGTAGTAGAAATATTAAATACAAATATAGTAGAATCATCACTACCTGTTACTAATATACTGAAAAACAATACTTCTAATTATTATTTCTTTTTATTTTTTTATACTTAATTAATGAAGATTATAAATATTTGATGTAAGATTGTATTATACCTGCACGATGGATTTATCGACATTACATTAATCGATCGTGAATGTGGTTTCAAAACTTGAACTAATTTAGTGTAATTTCCTTTTATATTATTCTGTTCGTTAGCAGTTAATACTGCAATAACAACCATACGAATAATACCTGTATCAAAAGCGCATACAAGTGTAGATCCAGTTGCATCTATCTAAAATGTTCAATTTATTTTTACTTCAGAATAGAAGGATTGTAGATTTGTTGTATATTAAAATAAATAAATAAAAAAATAAATAACTCACTTTACTTGGAATCCATATGACTTGTTTACCAGAATCACGAAAATGATAAGTAAGAATTAATTTCTTTTCTGTGTAATTATAAATATGTAAATGACCAGCTATGTCAATAGTTGCAACAAACGGTCCCCAGTCTGCAACATCCATGTCACTTATAGCTCCTGCATGACAAGTCAATATTTTTTGAGATAATTCTGGTTCTTTAAAAGTATTCAAGTCTATTAGCCATAAACCACCATTGCCATCCTGCGTATATTTTATATATATATATAAAAATAATTCTTCTTAATTTATATATAAAATCAAATATATGTAATATAATGCATAGTTGTTAAGAGAAAAGGAGAGAGAAAAATTAAAATTAATTTACCTGAGCATACCAAAAAGTATTCTCAGGATTATCTGGCTCTTGCTTTTGTATGCCCATTAACATTGTATTTTTTTGTAAATTTGTGTTTTCATCATCAGTGATGAAAAACTCATAAATTGGTTGCATTTCAAGAAATGGATCTTCTTCTGTTGGATTTGCCAAATCTATTGTATCATAAAACCAAACACGTATGAAACCATCCATCCCTACAAAAATATAAGTAAAACATATTTAATGTAATTTTATTCAATAATATACACACAATTTATTGTTATATTATGAAATTATTATTTACCAATAGTGAAGAGCTCTCCATTGATATATTCTAATTGTATAATAGGTTTTGTATGACAAAATTCTTTATTCTTTCTAGAAATTTCCAATTTAATCAAATTTTCATCCCATAGCAAAATATTACCCCATTCGCAACCTGATATTACCTATAACTTGAAAAATAAAATGACAATATTGAAATAATATTAATAAGAGAAAGAAGATATTTCTTATAATATACCTTTCTATCAGGCATTTGATAAGCACCGATAACATCTGATATTTCAGTTCTTCCAAATTTTCCAAGTTGACCTTCAAGCTTAAGACCGGTAAAAGTTTGCGCCATTTTCCAAAATTTAATATGCCCCGAACCACATGAAATTAAACTACCAGGTATGTATGTAGAAAACATGACATTATAAACATTTTGAGAGTGCGATTTAGATTGTAATAAAATCTTAGATTCTTGCCAGTTCCAAACTGTTATAAAATAATCTGGTTTTCCTCCTTGAGAAGCTAGTAATAAACCATCCATACTAAAGTGTAATAATTAATGCATTAATATTTTTTTAAATACTTCAATATTTTAACCAAATTATTAGATATAAATCGATACATGATAAATATATACTTTTTTTTTATAAATAATTGTTACCTATAATGTAGATGAAAATATTGTTCTTTCGTACCACCACGAAGGCACATTACAATTTCCATGCTTGGCCATTGATAAATAGTTATCAATGGATCAGTTCCATTTTCAGCGATAGCAATATGATCAAACATTAGATTTTTCTATGGAGAAAATAAAGTTAAGTTAAATAAATAAATTGTATTAATTTTCCAGAAAAGATTTGAATGAAAAGCAATTATCGTACAGTTATATGTCCAATTCCACCTCCCGTAGCACCTCGTTGAAACCATATCGTTTTTGTATTTACATTGAAAAAATGAATTATATTACCGGAAGCAAAAATAATTGTATTTGGATCAGCAACACAAAAATTAAAATATTTCTGACAATCGTATGAAAAGGAATGACTATTGTTTAAATGTTAAGAAAATGCAAATTCATTTACTTTAAACAACAACAACAACAACAACAACAAAATCTACTTTGAATTTTTATCAAAGGATACTCAAATTCTAAAATATTTATTGGTACAGTACCATTTTGAACACGAAAAGGTTTAGAAATGTGTGTTTTTGAATCATAATATTTTGCTTCACTTTCATTAGATATTTTTTGATGATTATTTTCTCGATCGTATGGAAAATTTTCTAATGCTTCTATCTCATCGTCCGTATCAATCATGACGATTTTTTTTTTTTTTTTTAATAAAACTTTGATCTCTCACATACGTCTTCTTTTATTAAACGAATCTGTGTTAAAGAAGAACAATTTTTTCGTGAGTATAAATAATTTTGCGTAACCATGTGAACCGGCTATTTGAATTCCAAACACATTCAAGTTTCAACATAGATAGTTTGAAATAAGTGTCTTATGATTTTTATTTTGTTTATATAATCATAGGCGATATTAATTGTAAGATTTGTTTATCATTTATTAGAATATAGTTCGATCAATCGCAATATTATTTTCATTTGCTTCACTTGACAACACATACACATACACACACAACAACATCAATGAAATATATAATGAATTCAATTAATTCAATCATCATCAATCAATCAATCAATCAATCAAATTTACAATGAATATCGGTCATCTATTTTCAAATTAAAGTTTATGTAGGGGTGCGTGTGTATAATGTAGTTTTATTTTTAGATAGATAATATATAAAAGATTGAAATTTTTTTTTTCGGTAATTATTCAAACCTGATTAAAAAAAAAAAAACAACAAGAACAAATTAACAATTAATTAGTGATAAGAAAGGAAAAATTAAGAATGTGTAATAATTTTTTACCTGAATACGTAAATGCATTTTTGGATGATGTTGAAACTACTATGTGTTTACCGATACTCGTGATCATAGTGGTTTGCACCTTACAATTTATATTTAATCATGTTGCTGATGTTGGATGTGTTGTTTATGAAAACGTACAAGACAAATTAGATAACAAAGAATTTGGTTATGGCACCACCCAAACTAATCTGATAAATAGATTAAAAGGTTTGATATATTATAATATTTTTTTTTATCATTTATTTATTATTATTATTTATATTTCTTTCTTTGTATAATTCAAATCGGTATTTCTTTTTGTTGTTGTTTGTTGAAAATCTTTTACAAATAATATGCATCAATGTATATAAGAAACATTTACCACATTATTGAATATTTATAACATTATTTTGTTCATTATTATTATTATTATTATTATTATTATTATTATTATTATTATTATTATTATTATTATTATATTAATCATTGTTTTAGAATTAAATTATTAATTTTTATATATTTTCTATATATTTTCAGAGATAATAACAAATTTAATATTTAAACATCCTACAAAAGTCTCATCAGGCCCTAAGATCAATTCGAATTTGGTTTATAAAAGAAATAATAAAAAGAATCATTTAGATTATTGAAAACGAAGATTTTTAAACAAATTGTACTCTCTATGATCAATGATATTCATTAGTAAGTTTTTTTTTATATGATATAATATAATATAAAAAATTTGTAAAAATAGTCTTTTTATAATTTTGAACACGGTGCACGAATTAATTCTATAAACTTAAATTAAAGATTTAAAAAAAAAAAAAAAAAACATACGTGTATACACGTGTTGACAAAGTAAATTGCAAAGAAATTGTAAAGGAGCTTGAAATGATTATAAAAAATATATATATATATATATTTATATATATTTTTTTTTTTTTATTTTGAATAAGAGGAACGTATATTTTTCTTTACACCGAACGTAAGAGAAAAAACATATCCGATCGTTTTCGATATTTAATTTCATTACAAATGATGTATCTATTGAAATGCACTTTCTTAAAATTCATTTTGCAATTTTGTCCAATTTCACTGTCACATTTAATCAATTCTTATTAATATTATTTACTTTAATAATTAATTATACTTATACGAATAGCAGGTGGTGCATTATCGCATAATTAATTAAAAAGCTAATAAGAGGAGAAATATACCACCGTCTTACAATAATTTATTTAGAAAGTAGTACTCCAATTAGTTTTATGGTCTTTTTTTTTTTTTGATCATTTTTCTTGTTGTTATTTAATCTGTACATGAATATATATATCGAAGTTGTCGTTATACAGCATATGTATTTAAATATTTACAATTAATTATACAGGATTATTTGTGCAAGCAATAGTTTTATCGTTTTATTTTATTTTTTTTTTTTAAATATTTTCTTTAACACAGGTATATAAATATTTTTGTTTTCTTTTTTTCTTTTTCATTAAACGAAAACAATCGTTTTAGAAACGCAACGACAATAATTTTTTTTGATATGCTATAAACACACGTTTTTATTTTTTTTTTTTTTTTCAGTCAATATTGTATTCATATATCAGAGAGATTTAATTAGTCAATTATAAATGAACACATTTGAAAAAGGGGGGCCTTATTAAAAAGAACCTATTGGTGCATTAATTGTCAATATAATATATATTCAACTGTTCATAAGTAATCCAATTTATTGAAATAATAAATATCAGAATATTTGTGCACTTTTAGTTTTTTTTCGGTGACATTATTATTATCCACCTTTTTTTTTATTTATAACTTTTAAATACCTTGATTTCCATGCGTATTAAATAATAGACATAGAGATAATATTTCTGATTTATATATATTTATTTTATCGTTATGTTTTGGTTTTGAATGAATGTTTTTCGAACGATTCGTATTAGAAGGCATCTTTTCTTATTTTTTTTTTTTATCAACCGGAGTATCATCAGTTGTCATTCTTTTTTATATTCTGATATTAGCCGTTTTATTCTTGTACTATGTGATTAGATATTTGATATCAGGAAATTAGCAAGAGTGAAAACTATTTTCTTACTTTCATATTTCCATTGGTTGTTAGATTAGAAAACTGTATTCAGTCGTTAGAATGTGTATGAAAGATTTGGTTTTTTTTTTTTTTTTTTTACATTATCAATACCCTGAGTACATGATTATTGTATGATAACCGAACATTTTCTTAAATAAAGAAGTACTTCGTAAGTTTTTTTTTGTTTCGTGTAATTTCTATTTATAATTAATGAGTTTTTGGGATAATGGCATATGTTAGTTAAAAAAAGAACGTTTGTGTGTCTCTTTAGAATCGTATCGTTATTTTCTCCTTCGTATTTATTTTCATTTATGTTCAATTAATTGTCAACTAAGTTTGTTTATATTTTTGCTCTAAATCAAATAGATATCTCAAACCAATTGATTTGATTTATTTTCAGTTATACGTAGAGATATTCAATTATACGAGCGATATTCGTAATCTCACTTTTAAAGTCAATATCATTTCGTATTAATGTTTGTTTCACGTTTTTCTTTTTATTCTTTTGCACATTATTGTTTTCATTCATCACATGAAAGTATTATCAATGTTGGATAAATTTTTTCTATTAGATGCCGATCCAGCAGCAGAATTAACACCTTCGTCCTCAAACGTAACCATTTTTTCTCGACTTCTTGTTGTAGTATTGGAAGGATCCAATAGACGTCCTTGATTAATTGCTGATGTGTTGGTTGTAAGGCCAGAGGCTGGTGGCGTGATTACTGAAGAAGGTCTTAGTGCTGATGTTTGAGGTAAAGGTGCTACCGCTATGTCGGTAACAACAGTAGCAGCTAAATTAAATTCGCTAACACTCCTTGGTACAAAATATTCAAAATGTAAAGAACTTTCTTGTTGGCGATGTTGATGATGATGCTGATGATGATATTGTGGCGATAAACAGCTACGTCTCGTTGGATGACCACGTTGAAATATCTGAGATGATGAGAGATTTTTGTCGGCGGATGATTTTTTACGTGGCAAAGAATGATGACCGGGTGACAATTTCATGGCAGTACTCGACGGGTGGGCCAGGAGTTTCCCGTCACTAGGGATCCTGGCCTGGTGTTGTCAGGATGACGGCACCGTGGACATGGCGATCGCTTCTTCTTCTTGTTCTGACAATCTTGAATCGCTGGTACCTCCTCCATCGTCGAGTTCAGCTTTGATTCCAGGTGCGGTCCCTATTACCAACAAAAATAATGGAAAATCAATTGAGCAATATATATGTTTGCTATATGATAGTGGGGTAAAAACACACAACAGCTGTATTTATATAAATTTTTACTAGCCCAGTAGACAGCACAGGATATCCTGAAGATATTTCCATTTACGAAACATTTGAAATATTTTCATCGATGTTTTTCATGATCAGGGCTTCTTTTCTTTAATCGATTTACCGTTAATTGACAAATACAAATTACGACGAATACTTTTAATCGATATCTTTAACACACTTAATTGGATATATATATATCTTGTTATAGATTTTTTTTAACAAGACGTACGAGATAATATGCTTTTAATTATCATTTCGATTTAAGGGCTTAATCAATTTGATTATGTTCAATGAATGTCGACATTTCGATCGATATAAAGTGTAACGTTACATCAATGTTTAACTTCAAACGATTTGATTTCGCATTCGTTAATTGAAAACTAATTTTGATCACATCATGGAAGCCGAGCTTTATAGACGAAAATTCATTTCAAAAGGTCTCTCTACTCGTTCCCCATTGAATCTGCCTTCGTCAGGGATACCTGTACCACCAATAGGGCCGACCACCACACCCGATGACATGCCACAGGTTCTACCGAAGACCCTGACCACGCGTACCACCTCCTCCTGGACGAGGTTGAAGCACATGGCTATCAGGCCCATTCCAGCGAGTATATACAACGAGCAGGCACACAGGCTGAGCTCTTCCAGGGTAGTTGATGGGGCGTTGCGTCCAGTCGGCATCAGATCTCCAAATCCGATGGTGCCGAGACTCGTGAAGCAGAAATATCCACCTTCTAGAAGACTCCAACCCTCCAGACGATTGAACATCACTGCACCGCCGCATATATATAACAGCATTATTACCAGGCACAAACTAATGGGTATTCTAACGGAATACGTTTCCATCATATAAGCTGGCGATGAACTCGAGGAAGGTGATAACGAACACGGTTGTAAATGGCGTTTTCCATTGCCTGCCATTGTATCCTAGATAACACCACATATATCAATCTCAAAAAAGAATATGACCCTTTATTTAATTTGATTTGAATTTTTACCTGGAGAGCAGCCGTTGAACTAGTGGTAGCATGCAAAAGACCTTCGCTACCACAATCGAGTAATATGGCACTGTTTGTACCTCGTGTTCCAAGATCGTCGCAGGAACTATCGCGACTAGTTGAATAATAATTTGCCGCCTTTGTTTCTATATGATTATCATAACGGTATGACTTGCCCATGATACCACCGACTGGCGGAGGAGGCGGTGGAGGTTGTTGTTTTTTAATACAATTTCGTGGAATGCACATGCGACCGTACAAACGTCGGAAACTTCTAGCAAGAACGTCGCCCACTGTGCTTAGATAAACCAACATAAGAGGTATACCAGCTAAAGCGTAGATTATGGTAATTAGGCGACCCCAGACTGTACGCGGAGTTACATTACCGTATCCTACGAACCAAAATAGTTAATTATATACACTACTGAATTTCTTACGACTATTATACTGATACTTTATATTATTTTAACAAAAAACACATTATTATTTACCTATGGTGGTAATAAGTGTTAAAGAATAAAGCAGACTACCGCTGAACGTCCATCGTCGTTTATCTACTTCGTTATTTCGCGATTGATGAGGTGGTTCAAAGGGCGTTGACGTACGTCCCAATCTACGCGAAAGATTATCTTGAAATTCTTGAATTTCTTTCGCCGCTAGTCGAGTCCAATTCTCCTTATAAAGAATATTCAAATCTTCAGTTATACTCCAAAGTCTTTCTACAGTCTTTGCTCTTAATTCGGTAGCAGCATTTTCATCCTCAAACGTTGATAAACTGTACGATCCTTCCTCACTTTTTGCAATTTTCGATGACACGTTTATCAATGACTCCTATTGAATGTGAACAACAACAATATTATTGATTCTTATTATAAAATGAAATATTTCTTTGTTTATGTTACACTTATGTTAGCTAGAAATCTTTTGTTATTTTGAATTCTTACCGATTTTAGTCCACCCTCTAATGCCATAAAAGCGAACGCACCAAGAAGGGTGTAACCAAGTACAAGAACGCAAACACCAAGACTGGCTAATAATCCTGGTGTGTTAGTTGAAGTGGA
Organism: Polistes dominula; assembly: GCF_001465965.1. Next base: position 84,517 of record NW_015149063.1, on the reverse strand, counting down.
AGTGCTACAACTGCAGCAACAACAAAGCAATTCAGCACCACGTACCGAACTGCTGAGTCTTAGGGAATCTGTGTTCCCGCCGTTACGTCCGGGACAACATCTAGGTGCCCTTTGGTAATAGTCGCCGGTATTTTGCATCATTATGCCGCCTAATTACTATACCACACCACCACCACCACCACCACCACCACCACCACTACCGCTGCCGCCGCAGCTGCAGATGCAGCGATCGACGCCGCAGCTGCAGCCGCAAGCGGTAACGTCCTATCGTTGTTCTAACGTTCCTTTGGCGTTGCTGTCCTCATCCATCTGGTGAGATGTCTGGACCTGTCACAACGAGGAATTGTTTGATTTTACTGCTCATAATTTATTTCTAATCGAGTTTCAAAAATGATTAATGAACGGGTTTAGTTTGAACGTTCATTTTGGATTAACACTACCGAATTATATTTTCTAATAGCTACCTGATTTTCGTAAACATTTTATATATTGATAAATTTTTAAATAATCTGTCGTCGTGTGTGTCATTTTAAATATCTGTGGTTATCGTTCAAAGTAAAGGAACCTTTTTATTTGATGAAATGGTAATTCGAAAAAAAAGAAATAATATTATATAAAATATACCGTTCATAAGTTTTGTTGATTACTTCAAAAGTATTTATTTTTTCTTCTCATTATTTTGTTTATCTAAATTTATATAATGATTATAAACTTTTGATCAGTAGTTAGAAATATCAGGTATAAATATATATATACATACAATGTGTGCATTATACGTATATACCATATACCACAAATTAACACGGACCTAATCTATATCTCATACAGATTACGAGCTGGTATGCATAAATTGAGAATTTCCTCGAACAGAGTAGACATTTATGCAACTATGTAATTATATATATATATCATACTCGTTTTCGCGAGATTGAAACAAAACATGGAAACAGAAGTTGCGTTTTGTTGCATTTAAATGAAATCAATTTGAAACATTTAGAAAAAAAATCGATGTTTTTATTTCTATTACATATAATTAGCTGTCCTGTAACTGGTGATACAAATAAACAGAAATTAATTTAACAGAAAAATTTCAATTGAAAATATTGAATCAAATTTTTCCATATAAAATCAATGATCTTTAAATTATGTTCCAACCAACCAATCTTCCTGAAAGCTTTATAAATTATTATTTACAGGTATTAAATTGTATTTAATATCATCTGTCATGTTAGGGTTGCGTCAGGTTTGCGTTAAATATTTTTTACACTTGTAAGGATTTCGTGAACGAAAATAGTTTGTTTTCGAGAAAACTAAATTTGAAAATTTTATCGAGTACTTGTGCACTAAGCTTGCAACCTTGATAACTAATAAATCTTACTCGATAAGCATAAGAATAGATCATATATAAGAGATTTTATCACACTGACAATGTTAAAAAAGGTTTTCCGAAGTATCCAAAAGTAAAATAGTGAAAAATCCATTTAACTGAAATGGGATGTCAAATCATTTTCAAATTTATTTTTTTCCAAAACTAAACCTTCATATGAACAAATTGTATTCTACATTTTCGACTTACAATTAGTTTTTCATATAAAAAAATAAATTTCGTTATTAATCTTAATAAATATAATAGTCAAAACGTACCTAATTATTTACGACGTGGATAATTCTTCATATGGTTTCGTAAATTATGCTTGCACATTCTTTAAGTTATATCTCGCTATAGTATGTTTTTTTTAAATTGTTTTTTTGTTGTTCTGTAAATGATAAACAAAAAAAGGATAAGTATAAAATTATTAATTCGAATAATAAATTGTGTTTTATTATTATTATTTTTTCTTTTTAGCAATAATTACGTCGGTATTTAATTTTCATTGTTTTTTGTTTGTTTTCGTTTTCGTTTGAAAAGAAAGAAAGAAAGAAAGAAAAAGAAAAAATCACGCCGATCGAGTTAACTCGTTTCTCTCATTTAATGTAATTAGCACAGTTACAAACAAGACCTTTACGATATAATTCGTGTATATATATATATATATATATATAAGCTTGTGTGTATGTATGTATATATGTATATGTATATATATGGGCAAGTGTGCAACCGTGGTAATAGATCTGCGCTATACGGTCGTTGAGTTTCAAGTTCCGTGAAAAGAAAATAGTTCAAGGGAAAGATGGAACGTGAAAAAAACTGGTGGGAAAAAAAGAGAGGAATACTGAAAGGGAAATGCTGAGAATGTCACACCGTGTCTGATACTTCGCCAAAGCGATTTTATCCACGTCTCTACGAGTTATTTACCATTTGTTTGTTTTTTTTTTTATTTCTTTTAAAACCGTAGTTATTGAAACGTTATTTCGAATATTTATCGAAATATTCAATCAATTGATTACATATATATATATATTACATTTGTATATTATATATTAACGATAATGGTCAAATAATAAAAAATAAATAGAAATAATTAGGTCGAGTCATAAGTAATTTCTGATGCGACTATGTAGAATCTATTTTTCGTATTTACTTACTATAAGTCACCGAAACAAACGAATTTTTGATATCATTGTATAGATGAGAATTATTAAAATATTGAAAAGAAATTCAAAATTATAAATTTTAGTTAGAATGATATTATAAATATCTAATAAACTATATTTATACTTGTTATCAAAGGGGTTTAACTAGGAAGCAAATGTTAAATATCGATTGAAGATTATAGAGTAAAGGAAACATGTGCATTGAAGGTGATGTCAGAAATCAGAGCAATGGCAAATGGCAAGTGCAAAATTGTGCTATGGACACTGTGTCTTTAGTGTATGTCAACTACGTAACGTGATCCTTTAAAATAACAAGAAATTATTTCAACCTCATTGTTTATATTTATATATAATATATATATATATATTAAATTTATATAGGGAAATTAAATATATGATGAGTTGATAAAAATTGTTCCAAAAAAAAAAATTCTAAAAGTAGAGTTAATCATTTTGGTCTGATAAAAAACATATGTCTCATACATATATACATGTATGTACAATATATACGTACATATATGTACACATACATACATACATATATATATATATATAATGTAAAGCTTTGTAACTTCCTTCGCACCTTATCAAAGATCGTTCTCCCTTCTCTATCGTATCGGTTTTCGACTTCCTACGGCCGTGTCGTCGTCTAGCATATCGTTTCACCGAAGTGGAAGAAACTTTTTCCTCTCTTGCTCCTAGTACCGTGCATGAAACTTTATGAAACGTGTCCTATCTTCCGTGGAGGGATGGATTCACGTGACATCCTTGGCTTCTCGACTTGGCTATTTCGTCTCTATCGACGTTTTGTGGCCGATGCATTTGAAAATAATAGCCAACCTTCTTCGTTCCACTTTCCTTTTTTTTTTTTCAAACTATATTTTACCTTTTTTTTTTTTTACAAACTTTTTCTTCAAAATTTCATTTTTTACAAAGAAAGTGAGAGAGAAAGATAGAGAGATGGACAATTACATGAATTGATAGAAAAGAATAAAAAAAAAGAAAAGAAATTGCACGAAATTGTATCAAATTTTAAACGTTCCTTAATGAAACATAATTGTGTTTGTTGTTTTTATTATATTTATGATTGTATATGTTGTATATATCACTGGCACACACATACACACACACGAGACGATGATTAAAATTTTCTAAATTGGTTATACACGAGATGTTATTAAAAATTGATTAGAAAGTTCATTGTGGAAATGTCATTCAACGATGTAGATCGTTTTTACCTATTTTCGCGTTAAGAAATTTTTTTTCTCAATATTATAATAATAATAATAATAATAATAATAATAATAATAATTTGTTATTATTAATACTGGATAAATCAATGATATACGTCTATGTAATGTATTTAAAATTATTTTTTCGTTAAACTTTCAAAAAAAAAAAAAAAAATGTCATTTTCATCTTCGACCGTTGATTTTTCACTTTCTTTTCGATTAAGTCGGACACAAAAAGTTTTACATTGACAAATTTCAATTTAATGTCAAATTTGAATTAAAAGGACACATCATCATCATCATTCAAGAAGAATCACTTTGATGAAATATTTTTAAAGCTGCTCTTTTGAATTATTCAAAGTATGGTTGAGCCAAAATCTTTGTCTTTTCTTTTCCATTATAAAATTTTCGAAATGAAACGCCAATTTTCTTCACGAAGTTTACTCAAAATCCTCTTATTATTATTATTATTATTATTATTATTATTTTTGTTAAATTTATTGAATTGTTCGTAATTGAATATAACGTAGGACGAATGGGGGTTGAAAAACGATGAAATGTGTGGAAACATCTCTCTAACAAAGTATTGAACACTGCTAGAACATGAGAAATCTCTGTGTTCGTTGTCAATATACAAAATAAATTTGATTATTAAAGAAAATGTTTATATCTATATATTTGACAAATCAAACTTAAAAACAAATTCTCTTTTGAAAATTTTTGATAATTCTTCAAACGATACGACTTTTACTTATTACCTTTAAAGTTCGTCGCGAAATAATACAAGAGTAAATCAATATAATAATAAAAATAAAAATAAAAATAATAGATAATTAATGTCAAATAAAAATAAAAATTCAAATAAATAATAATCACTAGTATCGAATTTCCTCAAAGTATTTCCTCTTCCTACCTAAGCAACACTGAACAACTCCCTCTTCGGGTGGTCCAGATAGAATCTTCTTTCTTTCTTTCTTTCTTAGTCTTCTTCTTCTTCTTCTTCTTTTCGTGATCCTTACCCACGTAGAAAATATTCGTTAATGAATATACTTTCCAGAAAAATAAATATATATATAAATTTTCCTCACACTAAAGATACGAATATATATATATATATATATATATACGTTGTTAACAATTAAACAACGAATCACGACGAATACGAAAACGAAAGATGATTAAAACAAATCTCAAAGGGGCCTTTTTTTTATCTCTCTCGATAATACTAGCGTAAAGGTAGTAGACCAATAAAATACGAGGTTAAAACGGGGGTACGGGGAAGGAGGAAAGAAAAAAAAAGAAATATATACGTGACACAATTGAAAGACGTGATCGTACGAATCAACGAAGCTCGTCTACTAGAAGGAAAACGTTCTCTACGAGGAACGTCGGACCGGCACGGACGCACCCCATCGACGTTGCAGGGCGCAAAATCCGTGTTTTGTTGAAGCGCATGTGCGCCAGCCAGCCCGTGAGGTAGAACCCGCATAAAGGAGCGGCGGCGCACCTCCATTTCATCCACTCTTCAAACCCCTCTTCCACATTTCATCCCCTTTCCCTTCTAACCCCTCTCCGATCATTTTCTTTTCTCTCCTTCACCTCTTAGCCACCACCCACTCACCCCCAACCCACTCCCCACTCCCTGTTCCTATCCCTAAACTACCCCTTTCTCTCTTTCTCTTTCTTTTTCTCTATTTCTCTCCTTTTCTTACAAACGATCACTGAGAAAGCTCAGCACCAGGGACTTTGCTTTTACGTCGATGCCCGCCCGAATCTTCTTCGTGTCGATCGTTTCAACGAAAGATCCTAAAACGCTTCGTTTAAAACTTCAGGTGGTGTCCCTTTCTTCCTTCCTTCCTTCCTTCCTATCCACCCAACCACCTCACCTTTCCACCGGGACGACCATAATAAAGATTCGACTCTTCTTTTTTTCACAAGTGCGTTCCGCTTTTCTTACTTTAATACACCCAGTATTCCCCGATAACAGCTTTTTCCTTGAAAGAACCTTTTTACTAGACATTCTACCTGTATATATATATGGGACATTCTTCGTCAAATCGACCACTTTTGACCCCGACCCCTTTTCGATTTTGTTGAAACTTTCTTATCATTTTTAACATGATTAAAAAATATTTGTGGAATTTTTTCAGATTTTTTTTTTTGGTCAACCTAAGAAAAATCGCATTTTTTCCTTCAAAGTGTTTCAAAAAAGTGAAAAATTGAAATTTCGAAAAACCCTCTCCCAGCGTTACCTGAGGGAAAACTATTATCTAACGAATGAACTTTGATTTTTTTTGATTTCAGATGATCCAGCACCAAGTTATGAAGGGACACCGCAATTCTACTTTTTTCCTAAGACACGTCGGAATAATTGCTGCCATTGCCGTATTTTGTAATATTTCTACGTGAAAATTTGATACAATATTCTTCACATGTCATACTTTAATGTACCATTGATTTTAATCAAGAGACTTTAACTGTGTCGTCAAAAAAAATTCACAAAAACATGCCTTTTTTTCTACGAATTAACCTTACCCACCCCTTTAACTACCACTACTACTATTGCTACTACTACTACTGCTTTCACATCGTTTTCTTTCTCTCTCTCTCTCTCTCTCTCTCTCTTAAGGATTTTCGTTTTCTCCGTTATCGACGTCAAGTTTAGTTATTCGACCGTTTAGATTCTGTCAAGATTAATTTCCTGTCAAAGATGAAACTCACCTTCTCTTTCCTTCACTCCTTCCCTTCCTCTCTCTCTTTCTATCTCTCTCTTTCTCTCTTTCTGATATTTCAGTCGAATATTACACTTTATCATTTGCTTTTGGAAAGTTTGGCAGAAATTGATTGGTCCAATCGTCTATTAATTTCCTTTTCGAAAACTACGGCAACCACTTGTTGTCAGTCATCTCATCACAGGTTAAAAGCTAATAACGTGTGATCAACAATTCTTCGTTCTTTCCGTAAATGTCACATATTTCGAAAATGTAACTGTTAATAAGGGTGATGAGTTTTCGCGGTTGGTTCATTGGTAAATTCGTACAATTGGAATTGACGATTAATTAAGCAAAGGAACGAACGTACGTATGAACGAATGAACGATTGTTGATTTAACATTTAAAGGATTTCACATATGACGCACATATGTCGAGAATTACGTCAAAATCAGTCGTACGTTTTGAACTAAATTTATTAATCAAGCGTCTGATTTTTGTTTCTTCCTTTTTTGTTGTTGTTTTTATCGTTGTTGCTTGACAAAGCAACTTTGAAAAGCGTTAGAAGTAAATTATTTTGGTCAACTAAAAAAAAAAAAAACGGAAATAAAAACGTTTGCAAAAATAAACACGTGTTTGTACATCATATCATAGATTCTCAAAGGATACACTTTAGAATATTGTAATAAAGTTAGTCGTAAATATTATCGTAGTACGTACCCATAAATTTTGAAGAAAATATATATGTCTTCCTTCCTTGTTTTAAACTCGCAAGAAATTTCCAAGTTTCTTCTTATTCCTGTTCCATTTTATTTTTTGTTTGATTTTTCTACGATTCACGTAAAAGTGTGTCTTCGAATATCACCTATGATAAAACTTGAATTTATTATGGGGGAGAAGGGGTTTCTTCTTTTTGTTTTTTTTATTTGTCAAGGTTGGTAAGATTAATTCAATCGAATTCAAACGATAGATCGATCCTTCTTATTCGTGGAATAATTTTGTTTTTCTTTCGAATTCTTTTAAATTGTTTCTTTCTCTTTCTTGTTTCAAATTGAAATTAAAACTCGATGATATTTGTCGAACTTCTTTTTTTTCTTTTTTTTTTCTTTTTTTTCTTTCTTTCTTTTTTTTTTTTCAATTTAACCAACCATCACCTATCACACCTGAAGATGTATTTGATCATACGTGCGAGATTGTGAACTTTTGCGATTACTTCCTCTTGCATTAAATTGAAACACATAGCGATCAGTGCCATACCTAAGAGATTATCACACACACACAAAGGGATATGTATATATATATATGAAAATATGATTTCCTTTTGAATAATATTTAACTTTAATTTGAGTCAATCCTACCCTTACCAAGCATGAGATACATGAAACAGAAGATGAAGGATAATTCTAGTCCTTGTCCAGAATAAATTCTATCACCTGGTACTATATCACCAAATCCTATGGTTGACAGTGAAACGAAACAAAAGTAGGAACCATCTAACATATTCCAATCTTCCCATTTTGAAAATAACAAAGCACCTGCTATTACGTACCTAACGATTAAAAAAAAAACAAACCAGAAAAAACACCAACATAATTTTCAATATTTTTAAAACGTTCAAAGAATAAATTTCAATCAAAAATATTAAATTAGTTTTTTAAATACTACGTATAATAAAATTTCGACTTACCCAACCATAATTCCCAGACATAGTGTCAATGGTACAGTTACTTGTTGTGGATCATATTTACTGCTATTACTTGTATCATCATCATCATCATCATCATTCATTTTATTCATAATATCAAATTCATTGTTATAATTTATTTCCATTTCGTTGATATCTTGATCAACGCTAGAATTTTCTATTTCACCTTTCTGTTATATAATTAAATTATAATCATGCATTATATCTCCTAGAAAAAAAAAAAACTATTTAAAATATAATACATACTAACCTGGCATTGATTTCTTTGAACGTTCATTTCTGGTCGTGTTTGTAATACTTCAACGGTAATCGGTTCTCGATGTTTTTTATGACATCTAAAAATAAATATCAACGTAAATTCAACGTATAGTATGATAATAAATTAATAATGAATATAAATATTAATTTTTAAATTCTTACTTGCATAAGCAACAACGAGCATAAATCCATTTGAAACTTCTAGCAAAAATATCACCTATGTTGCTCAAATAAAGAAGAAATAATGGCATACCAATTATAGCATATATTATTGTACACAATTTTCCCCATTTTGTTCTAGGACAAATGTTCCCATATCCTTGAATAAAATGTGAAAAAAAAAAAACAGAAAAAAAGAAACTATTAATTAAAGAAAGTTCATTCAATGTTTAAATTTTTTTAATTTCATATACGTAGGTTGAAACTTAAATAGTGGCAACTATTTATTCATAACCGATACAAAAGAGTGACATGTTTACACCTGTTACTGTCCTTCAAAGTAGTCACCAGCGTTGTGTAGTACCCGTTCGCAGAGCCTGTTCTGTTGATGGTGCGAATGGAACAGTCTACTCATCGGAAACCCATCGTGGCATTGGCTTCAGAACTGTTCCAGAGATTCAACATGCAGTTAGACCGTTCCATTTGTACCATCAATAGAACAGGCTCTGCTAACGGGTTCTACACAACGCTAGTGACTACTTTGAAGGACACTAACAGGTACAAACATGTAACATGATACAAAAGAGTTACATGTTTGCACCTGTTACTGTCCTTTACAGTAGTCACCAGCATTGTGTAGAACCCGTTAGCAGAGCCTGTTCTGTTGATGGTGCGAATGGAACGGTCTACTCATCGGAAACCCATCGTGGCATTGGCTTCAGAACTGTTCCAGAGATTCGACATGCAGTTAGACCGTTCCATTTGTACCATCAATAGAACAGGCTCTGCTAACGGGTTCTACACAACGCTGGTGACTACTGTAAAGGACAGTAACAGGTACAAACATGTAACTCTTTTGTATCGGTTACCACTATTTAAGTTCCAACCTACGTATATCAAATAGATTTTTTTTTGTTACAGTAACGAGCATATAAAACAAAAAATTAGATCAAGCGAATGAGATTGAGAGAACAAAATAAAAATAAATGATCTTTCTTTTTTTACCGATAGTCGTAATGACAGTGAGAGAGTAAAGAAATGCTCCAGCAAATGTCCACTTTTTATGTTCCTCATTAACAACCTCATAACCGTTTCGTATATTTTTAACCATTTTTTGTTGATACCTTTCTAATATATTCTTAACTTCTTTTTTCCATAATCTTTCGGAAAATATGTTCTCCTGTATATGTAAAATAAATTACATTAAGTTTATTCTTTAATTCATTAATTTAGATTTTTATTATTTTAACATGTACAAGGAATATTATAAAAATATGCAAAAAAAAATAAACTATAAAATTTTGTTTGTTTGTTATATCTAAAGAACAATTAATCTAAATTTAGAAATGTTTAATTTCTGAGTTTTAAGTTTAATCTTAATGTACTTTAATTATGTTTCTTTGCTAATAGATTCTGTTGATATTTTCTTATATATCAAATGTTCAGAAGTGATTTACAATGAAAATTGATATTAAATAAATAAATGATAATAATGAGAATTTGTTGATTGGATTGTTAGTCAGTTGCCATAATTATTGGTAGCAATATTATGTTAATTGAGGACACACCTTCGAGGTCAAGTCCCAAAGTTTAGCAGCTGTGATGTTTCTTTGCTTGACTACATCGCCGGATATGTCCAAGCTGTCTTTGGCCTCGATGTAAGTGAACAGGAAAGCACCTACTATAGTATAACCTACGACCAAGCATACTATGCCAACATTACTGAAGAGGAAGGCTATCAGTGCCCTGCTCCAGTCACATATCTTCTCGTTCCAAGGCTTCCGTCGTTTTCGTTTCCTTCTTTCATTTTGAAAACGATAACTTCCACGTTGCAATTGTACATTCGTTGTTGACAATCTTCTCATTGATTTGTTCGTTTCCATAATATTTTTTTGTTTTTCTTTAAACAAAAAAAATTCACATTTTATTTTTTTTCTTTCTATTATTATTAAATTTTTTTTTATCTTATTTTTAATTTTTTTAATACAATCTTTTAATAAAAATAATAATTTTTACGTCGTTTAAAAAATGTTCTAAACGAAATACTAATTGAAGAATTTAAACGAGTTAGTTAGTTTCTAATAATAACATTTCTATTGGAACAATGCCATTGGTTGACATTTTAATGATGAATTATTCAAAAGACTTATTCTGTGTTATATTTTTTGGTTTCATTTTTTCTCTTCTTCTATTTAGTTGTATTTATATATTTGATAATTAATGTTTTAATCTGGATGTTACGATATACGAGATTGATTTTTTTTTTAGATATCAAGGATTTATCAAGGATTCTATACGAATAGGTTGAGAATATCATTTACGTTAACTGATCCGTTCACGATCAGTAAATTGCAGTGTCGGATTTAATAGAAAATGTCCTCGTATAATAGTTATTCTCCCTTTTTTCTGAATTATATCTCGTTGGTGGTCGTTTGGTATCGACTTTGTTGTTAGGATTTGCGGATAATCGACAAAAATTCTATACTCAAAGTAAAACGTGCTGTTCAGTGGCAGTGCTCAGTGATTTTGACATGGTCTATTATTGTTAAATTGTTTACATTTGCCTAATGGAAATTATAAAAAGAGATGAAAGGGAATGAGAGGAATATACGAAATTTCGAAAAAAAGAGAAAAAAATAATCAAAAAAAAAAAAAAATAATCTCTAAGTTTATAGCTAAATGATTTTTTTTGTGGGCGTTTTAAAATATGTGTTTTTTTTTTTTTGGGTTTCTTTTTATATTCTTGTGTCAATATATTTTACCTTTTTTATTACGGTTTTGAACAATTTAAAAGATATATGTTAAGATTTTTTTCTCATTCGTTTATAATATTTAAAACAAAAAGAAATAGTTTCTTTAACCATTAGGGTTACTTGAACGCAATGGTCAAAAATATTTGTTATTTTTATTATTATGTTTTTTTTTTTGGAATAGTTTTGAACAATTTTACAACATACAAATGTTAATTTTTATAATAAAAATAATTTGAAAAAAAAAAACAATAAGGAATTATTTTTTTTATGCATCCAGGAGGTTCTTGCATACCACAGATTTATCCTATAATTTATAATAATAATTTTTCTATTTATCTATTAAATTATTCTAGTCATCTATTGCACGATTAAATGAATTAGATTGTTTTTTTTTTTAATATCATAACTCAATCGTTAATTATTTAAATTGAACGTGTGTAGAAATCATGGTATCATGTCTTCGACATTTTTATCCTTGAACAAAATGAAAATCGATTCAATATATATATAAATAATAATAATAATAATAATTACAATAATAATTATAATAACGATAATTTGTGAAGAAAGTAGACTTTGAAAATTAATTAAACAAACACACAACACACAAGCATATGTATATATATATACATTCATACATGTGATTTCTGTAATAGTATATATGAAAAAATATTAAACAATTTCTGTCACGATCACGTAAGGTTTATCTCACGTTGAAATCTAACTATATATATCTTTCGATAGATAATCGTTATAAAATAGTCGAATATAAAAGCCAATAATCGGTTTGGCACGACACTCGCGTACACTGGACATTCGAGACGTGCCACTCGACTACTACTAATGAAAATAGCATGACGCTAAAAATAATCAACTTCCAGGTTGGATCCTCAGCGTCCTCTAGTTCGATACCATTTATTGAACTTCAAGTACACCCGTTATAGATTTTCATTGTGAAATCTTTAAAACAACTATAATACGTTAACGTTCTTTTTTTCTTCCTTTTAAATCATTAAAGGATATAATAGGGTTTGATTGTTATTGAAAAATATTGACTAAACATTGTGAAAAGTATACTTTTCAAATTTTTTCAATATTGCATGAGTGTTTTATAATTGAACGAAATTAAAATGCAACGTTATTTGATCAAAATATTTTTTCTTATAATATGACAATAAATAATTAAATAAAGATTAGAAATAATGATGAGATCATTTTGTGGTATAGGATGATTAACAAATTTCTCTACGAATAAAATGTTGACACATTTATTATAATAATAATAAATTAATTTGTTCTTTATTGAAGAGTTGCACAAGAGTGCAGATTATTCTTATCAAATGTTTTTTGATGAATGAACAATAATGTGAAATAAAATAATAATAATAATTAATTATCTACGATCATCGAGATAAATTTTCCTTTGATTATCGTCACATCGTCGTTCAAATTCATTCTCATCTTCATTATCTTCGTATTCCGCATCGTATTTGTAATCGTCATCGTCATCGTCATCTTCATACTCGTCATCGCTACCTTTTAATATACCCAAACTTTTTGCCACACTTTTAACGTTATTTATCACCTCTTCTTGTACCAAATTAAAACTCATTGCTAATAAAGCAATACCAAATAACAGATACAACGAACATAAAGCTATTCCCTTGTGGGCGTCTAATTTATTTGGTACGAAGTCACCAAATCCTAAAAAAAAAAAAAAAAACAAGAAAAAAAATTCATTCACATTACAAAGTTATCTATGTCGTTTTTCTTTCGATGAAATTAAAACATTTTCAATGTTATAATTTTATTTCTGATCAGTTAATTTTATTTATTAATAAATTGATGAAAAGTCTTTGTTAATTTTGTTCGTTTCTTTTTTCTACTTATTGCACATGTCATTTGTCATTTGTTATTTTATTACGTTTATGATTTCATATTACATATTGTTTAAACTAATTATAAATAATATGTAGTAATGTAGATAATGTTATCAATAATTAATGATATAAACTAATGTTAAATAAAACAAAAAAAAAACATTGTTGCAAAAATAGTTCTATTTGGTTAGTATGAATATATCATTATACAGTTAATTTAATTTTTGGTTTTGTTTTGTTTTTGAATTTTCGTATTATGGAAGGGTAATGAGTTTAAATACGATTTTTCAATAACAAGAAAAATTCTAATTACCTATGGTCGTGAGTGTGATGAAACAAAAATAAGCACTGTCGAGAAAAGTCCATTTTTCCCATTTGCTAAATAGACAAGCACCACCCAATATGTAACTGACTACTAGAAATACGCAAAGCCAAATGGGTACTGGTTTTATCGGTTGTCTATCTTGTTCATCGTTAATGTTGTAACACTCGTAATCAACGTCTATGTCATCTGTACAAGCACGTCGGTGCATAGCAAATCCCATTGGTGACATGATTCTTGGTAAAGAAGCTTCCCTTCTATAGAAACGTGCTAAAACAAAAACAAAACAAAAAAAAAGAAACAAAACGATTTATCGATCCAATAAAAACGATCATTTCTTCCTGTAAGTATGTTTTCATTGATAAGTCGTGTAATAAAAAACAAACAAACAAAAAGAGACAACTATCAATCTTTTTACCAGTAGAATAATTACTAGGTGAACGTCTTATTCTTTCGGAATAAAATCTTCTGTTTTGATCGAATCCTGGTGGTGACAAATGACTCGATGATAAATGATATGGTGTTGACAATGTTGATCTATGTTGTTGAGTTACAACACCACTTTCCACTGAATGATATCTTCGTGGTAATGATCTTGTAATCATTGTTGATTGTTTTTCAATGTCTTCCAATTTATCTTCTACTTGTGTACGATTATCACCAATTTTGTTCATATATTCAGCTATAAATGTATACATATAGTAATATTTATGTAATATCAGTTTAAAAATGGTTTATAATATTAATTTTCTTAGAGGAATTATAGAAATTTCATTATTAATATAAAAAAAAAAAAGACAAAGCCTGAGATTATGAAATTCCATAAAAAAATATTTACATTTATTATTTCGTGTCGTAGGTTGCCATAAAAATAAATCATCGTCGACATCGTCAAAAGCGTATTTGTTGCACAGAACAGGTGACTGATCGGTTTCGATGGTTCCACTTGTTAATCTTCGATCGAGTGATTGTGTACTTAATTTAGGATTACCTGTTTTTTTATTTTTTTTTTTTCAAAATCATTTAATGTAATAGAACATAAAAAATATTTGGATTATTTTAATATATATATATTTACATTTTCTTCTAGGTAAATAATACCTTTGGGTAATTTTAAAGATGACAAAGGAATATCCGAATTTCTAAATGAGGTCGTTGACCTTAATGCTGTAGGAGAAGATAAATGATAAGAATAGATTCTTCTTTGGTCCATTCCATTTATACGTCTAGAATTATCCCTGATTTCATAGAAAAAAGAACAAAGAAAAAAACAACAACTAGGTAAAAAAAAAAACCAAAAAGTGATAAGTGTATAGTTTTTTTCTTTTTTTGGTTTAGTAAAAACAAAAAAAATATTTTATAAAAATATATATTTAATTTATATTATCTGTATTTGATATGTTTTAATTATTTTATAAATAAATAAATATTCCTTTTTTCTTTTCTTTTTATTAAAAGTAACAGTTTCTTTTTACCTTTTACGTACAAAAAGGTAAAAGAAAAAAAGAGATTAAATGAATTGTATTGTTGTTTATTATTAATTTTTAATTTTTGTTTGTTTAATTAATTACCTGCAATCCGTGTCAGAGTAAGAAGTTCGTCTAAAATCTTCTGGAATTCCTAAAGTTCCATCGTTTGATCTTTGACTTAACCTAATCGAACGTCGGAATGACGTTGCTCTGCTGTTGATGTCGTATCTTCTATAAAATGTAGAATATTTTTTTTGCTTCTTCAAATTTTTAATAAATCGAACATTTTCAAGTTAACGTGACTTTAAATTTAATGAAATATAAATGATTAATTACCCTGCTTGTCTTGTCGAATAGGATCTTCCTAAACTGGATCGTGTTCGTCTCTTTTTTGGTGGTTTTGTACATACGTAACAACATACTTTCCAATACAGGAATCTAATGCAAGTTTAGATAACCAAAAAAAAAAAAAAGAAAAATATTCAAAATATTAACGGCAAAATAATACAAATAATATAAACAATTATATTAAAATTATATTAAAAAACAGGACAATTATTTTACATAATTTAAATATGTAATCAAAAATATTGGTCAGTGCAAAGATTGAAAATAAAAATAAAAATAGAAAATATCTTGAGAGTGTTTTTTTTTTTTTTACAAAAACAACACTGTTTAAATGAAACAAAAAAAATTGTTTTTGTTTTTAAATGTTTACAAAAAGGTAACAAAAATAATTCGTCAAATTAAAATTCTTTTTTTTTACCTAAAACTCGATGCCATAACGTCACCGATATTAGACAAACATAAAAGCATCAATGGTATTCCAACAACGGCGTAAAAAATCGTAACCACTTTACCATTTTTAGTTTTAGGTGATATATGACCGTATCCTGAAAATAACAAATAACACATTATATTCATTATATTTATGTATAAACGATTTATTTAGATACGTACAAAATTATCTACGCTTTATTATCTATAATAAGATAATATTAGATATTCGAATGATCACTACGCAAGGTTAAATTTAATAAATACAAAATTATGCATTAGCGTTCGAGCATAAAAATTTCTTCACGGTCCAACCGGTACATCTTGAGTTTCGGGTTAAGGTCATCAACATTATAGAATTTAAACGATCCCGATTAGTTTAACTCACACACGTACATATGTGATTTATTGATTAGCTTACACATTTTAAGAAATTAACTCTTGTGAATGTTTGAAAATGATCAAACAAAATTTGGTTTTTTATTTGACTTGAAATGTTTCTTTCTCTCTTTAATAAAAAATTATTTAAAAAAAGGGAAAATAAATCAAATAAATATAAACCAAAAGCCACCACTAAGTTTTAGTAGAAAAGTTCGATGATATTTTTTATTTCAAATCTCCCCCACACCTTTCATCATCACGTTCATTGGCTCCCACCGCTCTGTTACATAGCCGCCTACCGTTCCGTTACATTTTTTCAAATCACACCCATTCTAAAGAAGTTTTCACTTGACAAATTAAGAAAATGGAATAGATTAGAAAAATATCGAAATAATATTTTAATCGAATAGATTTTCCTTCTTTTTTTTTTCACGAATCATAATTGAAATCGATCCCTTCGGATGGTACGCTTATTGTATCGGTTTGTTTCTGTATCCGGCGGATGAAATAATGACGCAACGATCGAAAACAAAAAGGGGAAAAGGAAGGCAGGTAGGTAGGCAGGATGAGCAGAAACGGTTCGATTTAGCATGAAAACTCGGTCATGCGTTCCTTTGTTGTATTGACTTTATTTTTCATGTAATGAGGTTACTCAACGGTCTCGTAACGCCATAAGATACGCAAGAAATCAAACACGACATTAGTTGATGGCCAACTTGTAAAGTTCGATCAAAAAAAAAAAAGTAAATCAAATTCAATCATTCATAAGATTAAACTATAGGATAATATTTTAATCAACCATTTAAATTTCCAATTGTATTTTTAATACAAATTCTTACTTTTTTTTTAATTCGATTATCGAACCAATTGTCGATAATTACAGATAAAATTAATGAAACTAATGAATTTTATAATTTCGTAATTAATAATTCATTGCAATGAACCACGTTCAATCAAAGTACTTAACGAAAGTTCGTCAAATTTACAACAAATAAATATTTATCTTTACAAAATATATAGAAGGATATAAATGAAATGAAAAAACACAAAAAAATAATATTAAAGCATATATCCGATGGTAAAACCCGTGTGTTATGAATCATCAATGACCATGACTGTTCAAACTGTTCGAGACAAAAAATTTGGTTAACGTTTAGGAAGAAAAAGAAAAAAAAAAAGATTGGTAGAGTGGTTAAACGATTGAAAACCTGTATGTCGATCATTATTATCCCAAAGGACCTCGAACTGTATATCCACATGGTACATTCACCTACTCACCGTTGCATATATAAAGAGACGATTCACTTTCACTCTCATTTAGTTGCCTCCTAAAGGTTTTTGCTTGCGTTAAGAAAATATTATCGTATTTCACGTGTAAGATAACATATTGACCAAATTTTAACTAATTACATTTAACTCAAGGGAAAAAGAAAAATTCAATTAAAAATCATGAAAATTTGTATTATCATCTGTTGTATCATCGTAAGCGTTTTATCCAAAGATGAAGCATGGATTTGGAATGATAAAAAAAATCTACAAAGAAGTAGAAGTGAGGATTTTGGTAATCCAAGGTATTGCACTATTAGATTTCAATCTTTTTATTTGTGTTAAATATTAGATTTTGATATTTTATATTTTTTACATTATATTTATATAAATATTTCTATTGAAAAGTTCAACTAAAGAAAGAAAGAAAGAAAGAAAGGAGAGATTGTATTTATATTTTTAAACGACTGTAAAACTATTGTTATACGGATAGATATGAAATACATGAGAATACCGATGATTACGAGAACTTCGATACTGGTGGCCCATTCGTGGGATTTAGGCCACAGCATATAGGATCTAGACCACAACAGTATCCAAACTCCTATGGTCATGGAAATAGGCCGTTTGTGACGACTTATCCGAATAATAACGGGGTCTTAGTAGGACCTGGTGGACCGACAGGAATTATTGGAAGGTATTTATATATATATAGTAATATAATAATAATTTCGGTATTTATGAGGTATATATACCTATAAACCATAATAATATTAGGTATGTAATCAATATAATAAATATAATATATATCTTATGGTATATTATATCAGTATTTTTTAAATATCATGAATCTCGTAAAGTAATTCGATTGGACGTGAAAGAGAACACGTTAAATGCCACGAAAAAAAAAAAAATAATTTGATTTAAAATAAAGAAAAACAAAAAAATGTTTAAATTTGAAGAAACAAAAAATCTGAATTATGAATTCGAATGAAAAAAAAAAAAAGATAAAATAAAAGTAAACAATATGTTTAATATAACAAAAATTCGATATTACTCATTCGCAAAAGTCTAATGCATGATGATATTGTATTATAAATGAAATACATTGCGATTTGTGTAAAATCGTTTGGGCACTGAACGTGTTAATTAACGGCGAAGCAGTTATGAAATTTCGATAATGGCAGGCCACATGCACCGAGCGGCGGATCGATCATCGATTACGACGATAATTTAGATTCTGGACACGTACCCTTCCCAAATCCAAAAGGTTCACGTTATCGCGAATACGATATTTGCAAATGCAGATACAGTTTTAATTGTCCATCAGTTGGATTAAAATTCGTACGTATTCAATTTTCTAACAATAACAATAACAATGACAATAATAAAATAATGTGAAAGGAAATTAAACGAATAA
>NW_015149063.1:41652-65628 GCF_001465965.1 Polistes dominula | reverse complement strand
ATATTTATTAATACTTTTTTTTCTTTTTTAGGGTAATTGTGCAAATGGAAAAAGATATTGTTGTTTCAATAGTAAAAGTTATCCGAGTTTAGTGTCAATTGATCCACGTGACAGAAATTGAAATTCATTCGATTTATAAACGATTACGTTACTATCAAATAGGTAAGCAAGATAAAAAGATAATTTGATTTATGAGTTGGTTAAACATAGTGTTGGATGTGTTAGTCAAACGATTATTTTATTTACAGTATTAGTTGGAATATTCTTCAAATTGTCACGTCGAAAGGATTTTGATGTTAACTTTTATTTCTATTGGATTATAATTCGACGTGTTATGATAATTGAATAGAAAATGATATCTCATTTTGTTTTCTATTCACGTGTGTGTGTCTACTTACTTTACAAAGACAATAATAATAAAAATTAAGTGAAATTAGATCTAAGATAAATTTGTAGATTTGTTTACGTAATTCATGATATTCGTCGAAAGAATATCAATGAGAATAAATCGTCAAAATGAATTCTAATCGCATAGAATATATATATACTATTACTTGTAACTTGACCAATCGTGTTTTAACATGACCTTCGACAACGTTAGTCAAGCATAGAATAAATGAATAGTCCCTTGACGAATTTTGAATACGTCATCATTTTTTTATACTACCACAGATGAAATATTTCACAGATTTATTTTTGATTTTTTTTTTTTGATTCGATTAAAATTTATCATAAGATTACAATTTTGAAGAAATAATAAAAAAAAAAAGATATTTAATGTCAATTAATTGACATTTTACGGTTTAACAGAATGTTACGTTATTTAATATGTTGATTTGTTTTATATAAACGTAATTAAATGATCTTTTGAACTTACCAATTGTCGTGATGACTATAATCGAATAGAACAAAGCACCGGCAAATGTCCATTGAATGTTATTTTCCTCTTCGCTACCATCCCAACCTTCTTTTCTTAATAAAGTAAAAAGATTGCTTTCAAATCCCTGAGAAAAATATACACAATGTACAAATGTAATTTTTTTTCATTTTATATATAGAAAAAAATTGAAGATGAATTCAAACAAAATGTTCTTTTTTTTTTTTTCTTATTCTTACCTGTAATTCTCTTAAAGCATCCAACGTCCAATTTTCTCTTACCAATACTTCAACCTCTTTCGTCAATTTCCATAATTTTTCCGTTATATTTCCTCTCAGATATTTCACGTTTTTCTTTATCTATATATGTAAGAAAATTAAAAAAAAAAAAAAAACAATAAAATACAATAATTTATTATAATCATTGAAAATATACGAAATAACTAATTACTTTTTCTACAGTGAAAATAAATAATAAGATAGATAATAAGAATACATTTTGTGTACGTAAATTAGTAATGTTTAAATGCATAAAAGGTTGTAATTTAACAACGACAAATTTATATTTACAGTGTAGGTATTAAAATTTTTTAAACGATTTTAAAAATCAATTTTATTATTAGTACATATATATGTATATATATATACCAACCTGTTTTTCGTGATCTGCCTCAAGGGATTCAAAGGCATATGCACCTATGACACAATATGCCACAACCAAGGATACCAACGTTACGTGAGAGAATACACATCTGCTAAACTTCCAAAGAAGACGTAAGAATTTGATGCATCTCGATGGTTTTTCGAGGTCACCATAAGGATCATATATTTCCAGTCTCGAATGTGACATTTTATTTATCTCTTTTAAATGCCAGAATTATCACACGTGCCAGGTTGGGGAGGTGGTAGAGGGGGGAGGGGTTTAACCAACCATTCACTCACTAAATGTTTCAATTCATGATCTTAACGATCATAAAATATCTCATTTTTTCTATTATTCATACTGCATTATTTTTTTTTTTTTTTATTTTGTTTAATTTACGATCAAACGTTTTTTTGTTGTTCTATCACAAGTATTTTAAAATGTCTGTTAAATATTTCATCATCGTACCACGTATCTACCACGTGGGTCTTACAACATCTATCAATATCTTAAACGTTTGCTCTCTTTCTCTCTCTCTCTCCTACTATAAACGCCAATTTATTTTTAAAATTCTTTTTATACAATTTCTTCGACAGAAGAAAAGAGAGTGAGAAAGAAAAGTGGCAGAGAATCATGAAATAAATTCGTTCGATGAAAATTCGTATATCAATTTTTCTTGAAATTGGGTAGGTAGGTAGGTAAGTAGATACCTCTTGTAAAATATATAAAATATTGATTGATAATTATTTTTTTAAAAAGTATATCATATTTTATACTTTGTGTTATACGTTAAGAAAAAAAAAAAAAGAAAAAAAGAAAAATGAAGGATTAAAAAGTGTATATTATTGTTTGTAAATTTTCATCCCTTTCGTATTCATTCGTAATACAATTATTAGACACCATTTATAAATTGTGTATCACATGAAAAAAAAAATAAAATAAAACAACAAAAAGATGAAAGATGAAAGATTAAAAATATATTATATAAATATTTTTGTTTACTTGCAGAAGAATTTTTGTAAAAAAAAAAAAACCAAAGTTTATTAAAGAATTTTTTTTAATTATATCATCCAACACATGTAGATTGATATAACCAATCAATAACTGTTAGATAAATTTTGACATTAAACAAACAAACAAAAATAACGTTAAATTTGATTACAATTTAAGACGAATTTAATCGTCAAAATAATTCAAGAAAAATAGAATAGAATAAATGATTGTAACACACTTTTGCATAAATGTATGTATAAGTAAACCATGCGAATGTCTACCCAACAGTTAACCGTCGTCAACACGCCCTGAGAACTTTTTTTTTTACTCTTTCTGTTGTTACCGAGAGACAGACACACAACACACTGGAAATAATCCACTAAACTAAAGACAGAAGAGACGATGGGTGTAACACATAAGCAACGAGTTTCATCTCGCGAATGGTTGTTCCAAATTTATCCAACCTCCGGGGCGCATATATATCGTCGGATGAATTTTCGTCTGTAAACGAAACACCCAAAACGAATTCACAACCTAAAACAACGGTATAACGAATGTATTTAGTTAGTTTCTAATCTATACGAGAATGAATGTTGATATAAATATGGTATACTTGTTTAATACTAAATCTATTTGTTACACGTAAATAAGACTTTTTGATAAACAAATTAAATGCTACTTTACTTCTTTAATAAATACTTTACACTTATATGTGTTTGTATTTTTGCTTTTACACAATATTCATTCATACAAGAATTAATTAACAACAAGAAAACAATTGAATCTATTATGTTTAGAAATAATTTATAAATAATAAGTAATATATTTTTAATTATGAAAATGGGGAAGAAGAAAAATTGAAAAAAGAAAAACACAAATTAATTTTCATTTATTTTACAATATAAATTATTTCAATGTAATTTTGTATAAGATAAAAATTGTTATTTTACAAGATCGTTAAACAAATCTTATTTTGTAATTTGTGAAAAGCTGAATTAACGCGTTGAGATTTTATTTGTAATACCTTTTTTTTTTTTTGTAAATACAATTTTTATATTGAATTTAATTTTTTATTATAAAATAAATATTTTGAAATAAATCTTATTATCAATTTTTTGATTTACTTTAAATTTGATAATTCATTGTATATGGTATATTTGAGTATAAAAGATTATGTTAAATCATTAGTATATAAATTTGTAAGTTTTACATTGAAATAATTTGAGTAATCCAAAGTATTTGATGCACTGGTCACACATGTCAACACATGTCTTTAAAATTTATTTCAACGATTGAGCAATACTATTCCTATCAATGAATCTAATCATTGTTCATCTATGTCAAGGTGTGCATACGCTTTTAAAGACTGTTAAGACACCATTTTAAATATTGGTTAATCAAATACAATCGCTATCGATTACATTTGATTTCTATTCAAGATATTGTGTTAAATAAATTAACATCAATTCTTCAATCTACGTATAATCAATTCTTACAAAAGAATTTTTTTCAACAAATGTAATGAATATCTTAATATATATAAATTACGTATGACGTTGTTTGTCCGCAATGGACTCCTAAATTATTGAACCGATTTTAATCAAATTTTGCACATTGTATGCAGTTTCATTCAACTTGAAAGATAGGATAGTTTATATCTCAATTTCTAATCGCAATAAGTCGGTATAAGGTAATTCGTTGACTTAAAGACGTGTGTATCGGACTGATTGTGAGCCACAGCAATGCGTGACGGAACACCCTTATCATACATATATATATTTATTAAAATGATTTATTTATTTATTTACTAATTAGGAAATCGATAATTTTCGATGAAAATTCATTTAATGGACATTCATTGATTTTATTTATTTATTTATTTATTTATTTATTAATTTATTTATTTCTGCTGTATGTGCGTGTTAGACACACAACACACATACACACAACTTCATTAATTATAGTAAATTATATATACAGATAGGAAACATCGTATAAATGAGCTATCCACGTTCCGAATGTGTGCATTTTAAGGCACTTATTTAATAATAAAAAGGCACATAATTCAATAAAAACAAAAAGAAGATTTTTAGAAATATTTTTTCACTTTTTTTCTCGATAATATTTTCATTATAATATTATTTATATATAATTTTTGTTTATCACATATTTTTTCATTTCATTTCATTTCATTTCATTTCATTTCTAAACGTTATAGCGAATAATAATTAGTTCTCTTTTTTTTTTCTTTTTTTTTAAAGGAAACGAATAATAATAATAATAATAATAATAATAATAGAATGATAATCTAAAATTTATCCTCTTCGATGGAATGTCATCTTGATTCCATCATCTTGACAAGATCAACGTTCGAAAATCGTAGGATTTAAGCGTAAAGAATGCGAGTAAATAATTACAAATTATGTAAGACTATTTGTTTTGTGTTTTTTTTTTTTTTACATAGGTGTAGGTTGATAAGTTTTGAGTTTCAACAAAAAAAAAAGAAGAAAATACAACGATTTTTATTTATTTATTCAAAATTGTATGTTGTTTTTTTTTTATGTTAGATTCAAAACTTGTCAACCAAAAAAAAACCCCTACGTATTTATTATAATATAAAAGAAGATAGTTATTCTAATCTAAATCTAGTTTACATTTAATAATTGTTGATCATGGTGCAACATGAATCGCCTTCTCATAAACTCATTTTTGAGTATGAAACGTATTTATTAAATATATATATATATATGTATATGTATACGTAATTATTAACGTTTCGTTTAATTCGTAATATATTTGAATTACGGTCAATTTAATTAAGAAAGCGATCGAGGTTCACCATAAGAAGAAATAAAAGAAAACAAAAAAAAAAATAAAAAAGATCAAGAAGAAGATACGATATGACATCGAATCCAAGTATATCACTCACATGAAGCTTAAACAAGTTAAAAATTAACTAAGAAGACAATTTTTGAAGATATATAACGACGAGATAGGATAGATAGAATGTTTTTGCTTCATTATACTAACAAATTATGAAAAGAAGAGACGTTTGAGATGAATACAAATTTAGTTTTAACTAACTTATTGACACCCATATACTTTTAATCAAATTGAAATTTTCAATCAATGCCATTTAAAGGACATTCAAACAAAACGAAACATTTTACATTTTTGAAAGAGATATATTAGGTTGGTTCGAATAGTCGTTTCGTTTTTGGCTGACACAATAATGGGCATTAGTTGATGCAAACCTGACAAATAGTAACACATGAGATCGATCGAGAGGATTAAAAATTTATCAAATTCAATTATTTATGACCCCTTGAAAGGTTTAGGTTTAAGCCTCGAAGCAAAAATTATCCTCATTTTTACAAATGATAAACGAAACGACTTTTCGAACCATTTAATAAATTTCGATAACAATAATATTACTCGAAAACACAAAATATATATATTCTTCAGTAAGATTTAAATCGATTCGTGATTTTAAAGATTTGAAAAAAAAAAAAAATAATACAAAACAAAAAATATACGTTTTATCTAACAAATAATGTTTTCTTCAAACTGTTAACGTTTGAATTAACGATAGGAGCCCTTTTAGAATTACGAGTGTAAAAAGTATTTTATAAAATTCATCATAGTAAACGCAATGAATAATATAAATACAATATAAAGAAAAATAATTCGTAGAAAATCTTTGATGAAAAAAATTACGTGAAATTTAAGAGTTCCCTTAAAATGGAATACAATTTGAAGATGATCAATCTAAACGATTGGTAATTGATGTATATTTTTATATCAATTGTTTTTTGCGAACGTACACAAAAAAAAAATATTTCATTATTCTAGATTTGTCGCGTTGATATGTTGAAATCAAACGAACATACACGTCCAAGAATATTTTATCAGCAAAATTCGATAATAAGGATTATATAATGTGTAAAAAAAAAAAAAAACAATATCAATAGAATAAAACTCTGTCAATCTGTGATGAGAGTTTGTAGGTAAAAAAAAAAAAAAAAAAAAAAAAAAAAAGTAAAAAAAAATACGTGACGCTAGCTTGGACCAAAGAATCCAAGGATTTGTAATGTTCTGGTAACTCGTTCCACAAGTTGATCCTTATATCTCCAAATGGTCGTGTCTAAGATGCTGTTCTCCCGATACTCGACGCAAGTCTTCTTTAAAGACTTCACACAATCGGCACGATAATGCTGCAATTGTGCATCTTCTGTCTCGATCGGATAACTCGTACATCCTGCCCCAAGGCACGCCAATGGGAAATGATTGTGCAAAGTGACGACTCGTTCTGGATTATGGAAGCACTTTATGTACTGGTTTGGTTTAGTGAAGTTCTTAGAACGGTAGACGTGCTGCAGCATGTGCATGTATCTAAAATTAATCAAAAACCAAAATTTCAATTGTTACAATTATCTCAATGCATTTTATTATTAATATAATAATAAATTAACTAATTAATATATCTTTTGCTACATGGTAGAAAAATATTTTTCAATTAAACTGAGAGATTTAATTATTTCATGTAATTTTAATTAAATCCTGTATCAATTGTTATTTATCCTAAACAATTTTTTTTTTCTAATTGAAACCAGTGATTACTACACTATAATTCTAATAAATGTGTATCTATATTGTATTATTTGTTTAACCTACGTATTACTCTAATTATGACAATTTTAAAAATAACACCTAAAGGAAGAGGAAAATCTCTTTCTCTTTTTCTCTTATTACAAAATTGTCACGTTAATTATTATTGGAAGCTTCCGTTTGACCGACTTGCGGATGATGATGATGATGATGATGATAATGGCATTGAATCGTTTATGCCAACCACGATTCTGCATGCTGCATTGCATTCTTTAAATTCGAGACTTCCTTAACGATTTGTTTTGTAATTTGACAAGTTGAATAACTGATATTCGATTAATAATCATCCTAATCATTTTTTTTTTTCAATGCGATTTCATCATCATTTCTCTATTCATTGTTCCGTTCATTTGAACCAATTTAAAATCCCATAGAAGAAAATCACGCGAACAAACAGTTGTTTTGATATGAACGACGATTAATCACCAACTTATACGTAAAAATAAACGAAAAAAAAAAAAAACAGAAAAACGTCTAGGAGAAAATTAATGTCACGTTGACGAACAGGATCCGAGAGAGATAGAGAGAGAGAGAGAGAGAGAGAGAGAGAGAGAGAGAGAGAAAGAGATAGATAACTGTTAAGCAATTATTATGTGCCGTGAAAGTCAGAGCTCGAACTCACCTAGGTATGTCCTTGAAATGGCCATGGGACTGCAGCAGGTCGTCGAGGAAGTAAACGTTTCTAACGTTGTACGATGCACGTGTCTCATTTCGTATTTTGAAGGCCTTTGGTAAAACCCTTTTCATAAGGTCCTGCCAAGTTGCATCTTTAACGGGCATGATCACTTCATCTACATCCAACAGTGCTATGTATTCGTATTCGTACATGTGTTTGTAAAGACAATCATTGTAGGGTATTAATTCATTTTGTCTTTTATGATTGGTTTTTTTCGTAAGGTACATGTGTTGAAAGGATGGAACGTTTGGTTGTCCACCGGGTAATGTTAGAGGTGTCACGTGTACTTTGCCATGTCTTTGATAATAATTCAAAACTTTCGTTATATTAGGATGTACTTGTAATTCGTAGAAAAATATTTTATCGGCACCAAGTAGGGTTATCAATTCGATCCATTCGACCAATCTGACAGATAGATCTTCGTGCAAGAAATCTAAACCCTTAACGCATACGGCAAAATCTTTTTTACGCTCGGGTTTGTTATAAATAACTCTTAGATTGTTGGTAGCAGTGTCGCAAGGTTTTTCAACCATTGAAATGGATGCTGGTGGTCCTTTAGACCAATGAGATTGCGGTATTTTGCAAGCTATAACATATGGCTGATATATTCCCTGTTTATAATTACCCCATTTAGGATACCATATGTATTTGTATTCCATATATTCAACAACCACGGGACTTTTTTCACCGTCAAACCACATCTGACAATAAGTTTTAATAGTAGGTTCGATCCTATCGATCATACCGACTATCCTTATTGCCGGACCAATCCTCGAAAGCTTTCGTTTATCGTAAAATGCTCCGAAGAACTGGAAAGTACCGTTACTTGTCCTCAACGTTTGCCAATAAACGTTATTAAATTCTAGATCGTAGATCGATGGAAACTTGAAATTGGCACAACTCTCGTTACCCTTTTTGGATAATTTATTTAATTGACCGTTAAACTTGTTGTTACTTTTGCTCCAATAAGCAAGCGGTAAACTTGGTAACCTTTCTTCAATCTCTTCAATCAATTCTTCTTCAGTTTTAGCTGGTCTCTTATCCAACAGGGGCTCCAAATCCAATGGATTTCTCGTAATTGGATTTTCATCGTTATTTTTATTACCTATTATCGTAGTAGTAGTAGTAGTAGTTGTTGTTGTTGTTGTTGGTATAATCGATCCACCAATTATGTTATTACCAAAACCAGTCTCTGGGTCTTTAGATCTTTGCAAAAGATAACGAGATAATGCGAGACTACTACTTGACGAATCGGAAGACGTTTTATCGTATAGTCTTGTTCTCACGATCGTTTCACGACCCATGTAATTGTTATTATCGTCTATGATCAAATCACCACCACCACCACCAATAACATTATTTTCTTCGCTATTTCGATTAACAACATTAACGGGATTATTATTATTATTACTACTACCTGCTCGATATGCACTGTTTTCCATATGACGAAATTGTACTGCTGCTATCATCACTAAACTCCATGCAAAAACGAACACTAGGACTCGCCTGGCACGTCGGGACGTGCTCCCGTTGCAACTCTGCAACATCCTGGTTCTACTTGTTCTTTTTTCTTCTTCTTCTTCTTCTTCTTTTCCTCTTTCTCTTTCTTTCTTTTAATCCTTTTTTCTTCTTCTTCTTCTTGTGCTTCTCTTTTTATCTTTCACGAAGCTGACGCTTCGTTCAGGCACTGCACAGTTTTCGCATCAGTATCCTTCTGTAATACAAACAAGAAAAGATATATTTTATTATTATTTATATGTGGTTCATACAAATACATTTATTTCGATTTAAAAATTATTCGTAATTTGTTAGAAATATTTGTATTAATAAAAAACTCATGATTAAATTTAGAATAATTGTATTGAAATAATAATTAAAAAAAAAAAAAAAAACAAAGGTTACAAATGAGATTTAACCTTAAATCAAACGTAATTATAGAAATATTCTCGATTGTTTATGAATTAAATCGAATAAACTATATATCGATATTATTCATCAAAAATACATATACATATACATACATACATAGATACATAAATTACTTCTTACACAACAAACCGAGAGACGAAACGATACGAGCATGGCCGAAACACAACTTCTCATCGGTTATCAATAATTCATCAGAGTTTTGAAATGATCATTTGACTCATGTAAAAAATGATATATGAGGAGAAACATGAAGAGAAATTTTAGAATGTCGGCCATGTGTAGTGATTAAAAAAAAAAAAACAAAAAAAAATATTTCATATTGCAATAACTAATTTTATTTTATTTTATTTTTTTTTTTTTTTTGAATTATGTTAAATCATATCCTTCGAGATGAAGTAATTATTGTTATACAAGTTATGAATTATGCAATTAAAAATAATATATGTAACGTGAATAATAAAATTGTTTGATACGATCGATAGAAGAAAACTAAGAACACTAAAGAAGATAATAACGAAGGGAAGACTATTTTTAAGGGCTTCGAAATGAAATAAGAAAAGATAAAAATAATATTACTTTGAATTTAGTATGATTCATTGGGTATTTTAAATGATTTGGAAATTTACTGAACGTTTATGTTATAATGGGGAGGGGCTGCTATCTTAAAGATAAAAGAATATTGGTCAATATTTGATAATTAATTGCTGCTTTGTATATTCAGTAGATATATACTTAACTTGTGATGTTTATTTGAATATGACACGAAAATATATTCGAATCTAATTTTTAACTTGCAAGATTACGTGCAAAAAATATTGCGATTATAAATTGAGATCTAAACTATCCTATCTCTTAAGTTGAATGAAATTGCACACAGTGTACAAAATTTTATTCAAATTGGTTCAGGAGTTTAGGAGTCCATTGCGGACAAACAACGTGACACGTAATTTATATATATATGAGATTAATTTTTTAATTAATTTAATAACACGTTTTCTATTTTCAAAGATTACATTGAAACAATTAAAAAAAAAAAATCTCAACATTTATTTGACGAATAAAAAATATCATGTCGTTAAATCTTGAATATAAACGGACTAATGTATTTTTGTTTCCTTTCTAGATAAGCGTACCATGACGAGATCTTAATTAGATCCAAAATTTACCTAATCTTGACATATCAGTGTGAATCATCGAGTGTGAAATAGTTATGTGACATTTTTAAAACGAATTAACGTTAAGTGTTTTCTCTTTTTTTTCTTTTTTTTTTTTTTTAACGAAACTTTCGTATTTACACGGATTCTCAATAATGAATAAGTTCTTTTCACTCACTTTTTAATTCAACAATTAGCAAAATTTGATAATTATTCAAATTAGGTTTACTTTGAGAAAGGATGATGTAAATTAAATTATGTTACAATGAATGGAGTAAAGCTTCAAAATGATTGAGTGTTACTATATTAGCTTATTATTGTTAAAATAATTATTTCAAGTTGTGTTGGTAATAATTAAGTTAATAGGTGATTCTTATCTTTATTTTTATTACATTTGATTAATTTAATATCTAAAAATTGTCTATTTCATATTTTTATTATGAAGTTACGACATATATATATATTTACATTGTAATTAGGAAATTGTTAAATATTAGATTATTATATTATATTAAACAACTTAATGATACGATTGTATCACCAATTACAAGACACCGCGTATAATAATGTAAATATTCGACGATTTGATTTTCTTTTTTTATTTAATTCATGCAACATTTTTTTTCTTACGTTTTCCTGTTGAGATTCAATTTTTGATTTATTTTCTTTTGAAATATTTTAACATTTACCTCATAACAAATCTCAAGGCTTTGACTCGACTACTTTCGCAATTTCAAATATCGATGCATGTATGTCAATACGTCATTATTGACACGTTCTCTCCCTTATTAGCACATGTATCTGAAACTTTGATAGATGTATATGTGTACTTACTAATCTAGTGATATTTATATTTGTTTAAATATTCTTGATTATTCATAGAAGTATTTAACAAACGAACGAGTTAGACGTTTTATCGATTTATCATCAAATTTAATTATGATAATTACTTCACTATTGTTTTTGGTTTTTTTTTGTTTTTTCTTTTTTTGTTTAATAAACTTTATTGCTATTTCATTGCCAGTAAAGTGCAAATTTCTTTTATTAAAGTTCCTTGTAATTTCAACCAGCTGCAAGATATTTGCTTGGACATGTTTAAACAGACATCCTCATCTCTGTGTGTATTGTATACGATGTAATGTATATATGTATGAGAGTATTGTGAACGTGTATGTATATGTATACGAGTATCGTACACCGGATGTCCCAGAAGTCATGGATTAAACAAAAGGATGTAATAGGGGAAGTCATTTCCAACAAAAAATAAAATGCTTTATGCATGCCTATCCGATTACTCATTTTCAAATACATATATATATAAGAAATTATTATATTTTTTATATATTTTAATTATTATTATATATATAAGAAATGTGTTTTGTAGTCTAATAATTATATAATAATATAATAATATATTAATATATAATAATTTATAATAAATGAAATAAAGTTAAACATATGTAGAACAATTAGATGAGTTTTATAAATCTAATTACAAAGTCAGATTAACTTTCTTTATTTAAATAATAATAAGAAAAAAGAATAATATTTTGTAGAATGATTCAATCAACTCTTGAAAAGATGATTCATCGAAAATATTTTTGTTAATGGTCAACGGAAGGAAGTCTATTAAATAATTCTGATCCAATCGAAACGTTTCCTTTTTTGAAATTTGTCCATTCGCTTTAACATAATTACAATCGATTCGAATAATTTAATATTATTCCAACTTTAACGATCCTTTATGGGTATGAGATTTTATTCTGACCGTTCTTAAGAAAGAAGGAATCTTCATTGGAAGACTAAATTAAAAATAATTTAAGAATACCGATTGGAAGAAGAAGAAGAAGAACTGAGTTTCATCGAGTTTCTCGTCCTTTGATCATCTCACCAGACAGAGACTCCTTCCTTCCTTCATTACTGCATTTTATTTTCTGATTTGTTTTCTTTTTTTCTTTTTTTCTTTTTTTCTTACTTTATCATCGTCGCTTTTGATCTTGATCCTTTTACTGAAGTTCCTTCCTTCTTTCATCTAACGTGTACAAGGATCCCATTCATTTTTTTGCTTCAACATTTTCTTTTCAACTTTTTAACACTCTTCTCTTGTGAGCTTTACTACTTTTTAAAAAAGGGGGAGAGAGAGTTTCGATTATTTATTTTTTCTTTTTCTGTCTGCCCAATTATGTATTCTTTAATCGAAATTATTCTAATCTTTTCTTTTCACATATTTATAATATTTAATAATATATACATATGTACATGTACAAAATTGAATAATTAATTATACAAATTTAGTTTCAAATAAAAAGAAACAAAAATAAGAAGCTTCGTTGAACAAGCATGAGACAAAAAGGATGATAATTTTTTTTCAATTATTAAATTATTATTTTATATATATATGGCAACTTCATACAAATGATTTCAAATTTATTCTCATACAAATATTGTCATCGAAAATAGTTTGAAAAGTTTGGTATGTTGACTGTTGTTGCTGTTGCTAAAGTTAGCATCGATACGAAAGATTCCTTTTTAACATGCATAAAAATTAACATACATACGCGTATTACATACATGAATACATAACTACATACATATATATACACACACACGTATATACATATCTAAATACGGTATGGTTCTTGGTGAGTTAGAATGAGGAACGTTTCCATTGGTAAATGCCAAGCAGATAAGTATACTTCGCGAAAGATCTTTCATTTCAAATGAAACAACAGCAAAAAAATGACGATGAAGATAAAGATAAAGATGAGGATGAAGATGAAGATGAAGATGAAGAATAAGCTTGGGAGAAATCGAAAGGTATCTCGCGTGAAATTATAGAATAGAATCGAACGAAATGATAGACCACCACAAACGTAATAGTTTGCTTTACCCTATTGTTGACAAAAGTTACGAGAGAACGAGAACGAGAGAGAGAGAGAGAGAGAGAGAGGGAGATTTCATAAAAATAAAAAAAAAATAAAAAATAAAAATTAATTGTGAGAAAGAGAAAGATTATGCGAGATTATATCAGAACGATTGAAAGTGCACATCGCATCATCATACTTTTACTATCTAAAGAAGAAAAAAAAAAAACAAAGAAAATAAGTAACGGGTAGTAGTAATACGATTGAGTAAGATGTAAATTTTCATCTTCAAACGCAAACTTCAATCACGGATCCCCATGTACAATTTTTTTTACACCATACACAATTTGCAAACCAAACTTGCACGAGATTTCGTTTCTATAATAATAATAATAATAATAATAATAATGGTAAATGATTAAACATCGAATGAATTTTGTAATCAAAATGAAATCAACTAATTCAATATTTGAATTTTGTAACTTAACTTTATTTACATAAATGATTTTTTAATAAAAAATTAAATCAACGAATTCGATGTATTAATTTTATTTGAACTTTTATTTATGTAAAATGATTTGATTATCAACATTTTTTTATCATTTTATTTTTGACTTTTACTTTTTTAAAGATAAATTAAAATAAATCAATCAATCAATCAATAAATCAAAATTTATGTATATCAAATCAAATTGAATTAATAATGTATTTTTGACTTTTATTTTTTCAAGATAAATAAAATAAATCAATCTGAAAATTTAAGTATATTTAAATGAAATTAAATTAAAACCATTGTTATTTTAAAATCTCTCAACGATGATGATGATGATGATGATAATGTTGTTGCATTTTTTTAAAAAGATTTACTTGAAAAATTTCAATAAAACACATTTTAAACGTGATATTACGATTACAAATTGCCAACCGATGAAAATGGTCCGATGATATTTCTATTTCATTTATGACAACCATAAAAAATCATCATCCTCGTTCATTAAGCAATCACAAATGTTGTAAAGCAATCCTAGAAGTTTACGTTCAACGATTTCATCATCATCATCATCAACAACAACATTCTTTTTAAATCCTATCTCTATCTCACTTAATCATCTTTCTTTCATCTCTAAGATCCATTAGAAGATCAAATACGAAGATGGTTGATTATATTTTTTCTTTCTTTCTTTTTTTTTTTTTTTACAACTGAATTACATTAGAAATTGTATATAAATTTAGTATTATATTATTATTATTATTATTAAACAAGATGCATACTAAAATCATTCATTTATTTTTATATTATCACGAAATTGCTACTTTTTTTTATTTATTTATTTTTTAAAATATTTTATTTATTCATTAATTTATTCTTCCATGTATCTATTTCCAACGCATTCGCATTTTCTATCACGTAACACGTGCTCAAATCCTTATCAGATCGTTTTCAACCTTTATCGTGAAAACATTAAGCTTTGAAAATTCATACGTTACTTTCTCATACACATTTTTCTTCATTCATCATCATCATCATCATCATCATCATCATCTTCATCTTTTTTTTTATATTTATTGCCAAAGATTACGCAGAATTCTATTCTTGAACATGTCATCATTTTGATCTTTTTCTTCTTTTCTTCTTATCTTTTTTTATTTCTTTTTTATTTGATTATTATTATTATTATTATTATTATTATTATTCGTATAAAATGATCGTAAGCATTTATAAATACTATAATAAGGATATTTATTGATTTTTCTTTTCTTTTATTCGTATGCATTTATTCAAACACACATTGACGTATCCGTACCGTAAATGCCAATGATATTTCAAGTTGTTTTTTTTTACACAACTTTCTTCTTCTTCGTGAAAATCTTATCGCCCAAGGAAAGGTGCGAGTT
The DNA here is from genome assembly GCF_001465965.1 of Polistes dominula. The sequence goes on along the minus strand of NW_015149063.1, from coordinate 49,929 downwards.
TTTTTTTTTTTACACGATAAATGTAAAAAAACTCAAATGTAAAACGTTCGTATTACCAAGCAAGGATTATTTATCGTTGCTAAGGATTTACTTAACTTTCTTTTAAAGGATTTCCTTCTAGTAGTGGTGTATACCAGTAAAAGAGTTTTTTTCCCTAGAAAAACACAAATTTTCCACCTTAAGAAATCCTTTCCACTTCGGTTAGCACCTTTTAATCTCGAGAAATGTATACTACTGTCGAATGGGATATATAAAAGAAAGAAAAAAAAGAAAAAGAAAACAAGAAAAAGAAAGAAGGGGAAAAAAAAAGAAGAAAAAGAGATCAAAAATGTTGTGAACTAAATTATAATATTGTATTTGGTTTGTTCGTAACAAGTTCATGCTAAATTCTCATTGGTTTTTATCTTTTAATAAAACACGAAAATGTATAATTCATTCGAAATGACAATTTTTCAATGAATTAAAAAAGAACGTGTATTTTTGTTTAAAAATACCAAGTATATGATCTATGTACCGTCCTCTTCGAAATTCATCTTCAAACTGACACGTTGTCATCAATTAAAATACTTTTATTAAAATGTATTGTTTATATTTCCTTTTCGAATGTTACGCATGAGTGCAACAGTAATCATATCTCTAATAAAGAGAATTTAATTGTAAGATTAAAATGTTCTAATTTGAACATTTGTTTTTGTCTTCATTCTAATGTCATTATTTTATTGCTCTTGCGCAGTGATGACTTAATTAAAAATATCGAAAATAAATCAAAGGATACGTTGGTCGTTAATTTTCAGATTTACAATTGACATATCTTTATTGCAAAAATAAAATTAAAAAAAAAAAAATACGGAATCATTTCTCTATAATAATATAAAAATAAAATTTAAATAAACCATAATACATTGTCATCCCATAATATTGTTCCCCAATGAAGAATATTTTTTATCTCGACATTTAAACAACAAATTTCAAAAGAAAAAATCAAGAATTAATTAAAAAATATGCACGATTGTAGGTTTCAATTGACACAAGATCGAAGTAGTCAATTTTACAGTAATAAGTAAAAAGACAAAAAAAAATAACAGAAAAAGAAAATCTTGATCAATTAATTGATGGTGGTTGTTATTCCCCCCCATCTCCCACCCACCTTGACGAAAGCATGACGTGTGTGTATTATGCCTGGGTAATTTAAAGTGCCATTTGCTTCCTGTGGAAGGGAACTACGACCTCGTTTCGTCATTCAACTACCGTTAAGTAAGTATATAATCCATATCTATATACATATACATATATATATATATACCAATAAATGCCTTAATTATATACGCAATATGTACTTCATGGTGTTATCTGATGCTGCGATTCTACTAAACATTTTGCCTGCTGACTGATTGTGAGTCAAAGAAAGAAAAAGAAAAAATTGTCTGCTGCGTGTGTGTGTGTGTGTGTGTGTGTGTGTGTGTGTGTGTGTGTACCATGATGTGTATATGTACATGAGTATGTATATATGTAAATGTAAGAGAACAAGATTGACATGAGTGATAGTTTAGTAGTAGTAGTAGTGTTCGTAATTGAAAATTCCGAATATCGAAATGGTGGGTTTTTTTTTTTTTTTATTAGTCCCCCCTTCCCACCTTTCATAGATCTTGTGTTGAGATCTATGGGAAAAAAAGAAAAAAAAAACATAATCACGAATTCCGTATAATATTCCACGACACGACGAAGATCTTCTTTCTCATAGAGAAATATGTTAAACAACATTTTGCTAACGATTTCCTTTCCTTTCCCTTCCATTACTCTTTCCTTTTTGGAATATCATTTAAAAGAAGAGGGGGGACTAAGAGTGGGAGTGGGGATAGAAAACGAAACACACGTGTTAAATTCAACTCTGTGATTCTAACTGTATATATTATATATATATAAATAAAAATAATTTAAAATAACTGTTATTTATATATGATCACAAGATTACATATAATAATAACAATAATAATAATAATAATTATTATTATTATTATTATTGTGAGAATTTCTAAGATTAATTTTTGATATATTTTATTATTACTAATAATCGGTCTACGTCTTAATACGGTTTATACTTAGGTATAGATTTCCCCATAATTGGTATTAGATTAGAAATTTCTTCATTTTAATTACAGGAACAGTATATTCCCTCCATTATCCTTAATTGTAACATATAGAGAGAGAATCCTTCTTTTATTATATATTATATATATTATATTTATGTGCACTGGTAATTAGAGTAATGAATTAAACAATAAATAAAATAAAAAAGAAATGTTAAAAAAAACGAAACCAAATAAACAAAATTTATTTTTTTTAATATAAAATTGTTAAATATATAAATATAATTTATATTAATTTAAATAATAATAATAATATATATTATAAAACACAAATCATAAAAGACAACACATTTGTAATTCTTAGACTTATAATTGGCATACTTTTATAATTACAACCCTGACGAAACCTTGATGCAACCCTGACACATATGAGAGAACATGTGTGCATATATATATACTCCTTCCTATTATCCTTAAATACATAGAATCCTTATTATATATATAATTTATATGAAAAAACTGTAAAATAAAAATTAGAAATTTCTTTATAATAAAAAAAAGCAAAAAAAAAAAGTAAGATTAAGAAAGCATAATCAAAATTAATCTTTAAACTCTATTGTGGGCGCCTATAATAAATTAAAATAAAATAGTAGTATATAGTAAACTACTGTAATATAAACTACTATAGGATCTTCGAAATTGTTCATTTGCATTTGTGACATAAATAGTAATTATATATTTGTACTATATATTACCGGTACGATCTAAAAATCTGTCATAGTCAACAGGGTTGCGTCAGAGTTGCGTCAGGATTGCGTTTGGGTTATTTAGACGTATTAAAATAGAGAAAAGAAAATAAAAAAAGTACAAGAAAAATGGTAGGAGGGAAATGATTAATCTTGTAACGAGAAGAAATCAGTGCTCGCGTTTGAATCTATTTGAGGCGTGACGCGAATGAACTATTTTGCAATTGTAATCAAACGGTTCTATCTTCTTCTCCTTCCTTTTGTACATATACATACATAAAGATACAGGTATACATAGACGAATGTATACATAAGTTTTTCTTAGTAGTATTTGAACAGTAGTTGTATCTTTAGAAAAAGGCGGAAACTAGAGAGCCACTTTCTGTGAATGGAAATCAACTATTACTAAGTAATAATAGTTTTCTTTCCTATTTTCTTTCATTTTCTAATTATCTTTTTTTCTCTTTCTCATTCATGTTCATCTTATTATATTTCTATTCTCGTCTAATCTTTTTCTCAAACTTCTTCTCGCGTATCGTTTCAATTAAAACCTAAATGTATCCCTTTAACAACTTTCAAAATATATATATATATCTAGTAAAATCTATGTGTGTGTGTGTGAAACTTTGGGGTAAGGTTGAGATAGGTGGAAGATAAGGTAGGTAGTACAGAGTGAGTTATTTTGCTCTGGAAAATCGAAGGAATCTTTAAACAAGGTGAAATCGACTAAACTAGTAATAGAACTTCTTCCCCACCCTATCCCCTCCTCCCCTACAATACTTTACCCTAATCCCCACTTCGATTCTTCACCATTCCTTTTTTTTTATTTCTTCTTTTACCAAATGCATATATATATATATATATATCTCTTTCTCTATTTCTCCCTTTAACAAACGAATTTTCTTTCTCTCTTTCTTACTCCCCTTCCTTCTTCTCTCATATCTGAATTTATCTATCTCTTTCTATCCTATTATATTTTCCCATATTTAACCTTACTATCCTTTTCTTCTTTCTCAATTGACCTATCTATCTCTTTCTCTGTCTCTTTCACTGACATAAACAAAACTCTTTTCTCTGTTTCTTTGTCTTTGTCTTTGTCTCTCTTTGCTATCGTTCTCTTTCTACCTTTTGGCACAATTAAGGTTAATTGGCAGGCGTAAGCGAGAAATCGCAATTGGAACGTACGAGTATAGCAACACATACATAGTAGCAGTAACAGCAAATAGCAAACAGCAACAGGAGCAACAGTAGTAGGTAATAGTTAACATAGCAAGTAGCAGCATCTCGTTTTATTCTCTTTTCTCTTTTCTCTTTTCTCATCTCTTCTCTTCTCTTCGGTTCTATTTTCCTTTTTTGTTTGTTCTTTTCTTTTCTTTTCTTTTCTTCTTTTTTGCTCGTCTTTGCCATTCCTCTTTCCCATTTTCCACACGCATCGTATCCGCAAAAGTTCATACATTCAAATGTAGATTTAAACGTAAACGATTCACGTCGACCATTTACTGTTCTTCAAAGATTTAATATATTGTATTATACTTAGTTAGATCATTTTTAAACATATGTATTTTATATGTAATAATATATTTAATATATTGTAATATATTATAAATATAATATAAAATGTAATATAATATTATAATAATAATTAATAATCTAATAATATAATAGGTAAATATAATATAAATAAATATATTACATATCAAATATATTACATGTAATATTATTATATTTCTTTTTTTCTTAGTGTTATTCAATCAATTCTTCTTTTTTTTTTTTTATATATATAAAATAAATTAAATTCAAATAACAAAAATAAATTCGTTAAATAGTAAAAACGTTGTAGAATGATTCGAGGGTAGGTATAATAACAACTACGAATGAAAGGGGTTTGGAATCTAAAGGAAACCTTTTTAAAATCACAAGTAGACAATCAAGGGATCGTATAACTCGAGAAGGGTGACTACTACTACCTTTACCAATGGTGAGTTTCGTTCGTTCATTCGTTCATTCGTTTGTTTTCCAACCCTATTCACCCATATACATAGTATAGTACAATACATATGGAAAGCAATGGAGGACTTTTGGTATTTGTATATATGTATGTATATTCTCATATACATACCAGACGACGACGACAACTAACGCAATGGCTACGAGCAATAAACTAAAGCCATGTGATGATGCCTGGTGATGCTGTGTGATCGTGTCGACGACGAGAGGATGCTTTCTAGGACGAGAAAGCTGTACCGGTTGCTTCCAAGATAAAAAAAAAGAGGAGAAAAATAGGGGGAAAAAGAGAAAGGGAGGGAGGGTGGTGGAAGGGGGGGGGTAGAAGGGGAAGAGAGACAGGAAGCAGACCCTGGCATATGGTTTCTAAGCATCCATATCTCTATGTATGGTGGTAAATGGTATGTATTTTTCTGTGTATTGTGTTTTATGCATGTGAACACATCTTTGAACTCAAACTAATGCATCTGTAATTTTCAAGATCCATTTGCCACCTTTCCAATCATAATTCTTGATAAAATATATTTAAATATTTTAATATATATATATATATACTTTTATTATAAATTTAATTCAAACATATATAATATTAAAATGATTTCAATATAAATAAATAATATTATATTTCTTCATTTTACAAACTTATTAGCAAACTTTTATCTAAAAAAAAAAAACAAAAAGTTATTTATAAGACCCAATGGAATAAGTAAATATTTAACCGTATATTTGAAAAGACTATACTTGCTATAGTATATAAGAATACAAGTATGTAGAACAAAAGGTCAATCGTTGCAAAGTTCGATGTCTTCTTCTTCTTCTTCTTTACCAAGATTCCAAGATTAGAAAAAAGATCTAATCGTGAATGCAACATGATTTAATTTTATTCTATTTTTACAAAGTAATACTTTTGATAAACTAGAAAACATTCGATTGTACACAAAAAAAAAAAGAAAAATTAATATTAAAAAAGAAAAAGTTCAATGAAAAATGATTGTAGATAATTTCGAGAAAAATCAAATTAATAATATCTCATTCAACATTAATCATCAACATTAATTATCAGCTTGGAAAACGATTTGATAAAAAAAAAAGAAAAACAAAACAATAATCATTAAAATAAAATTGACATAGTACATTTAAAAATTATCGATCATTTTCTCTAGACGATTGGATATCCATTCAAGTGTAACTAGTTTTTGTAAGTTTATTTTTCTTCTTTTTTAAACCTTTTTCTTTCAAGTCTTCTTCTTCTTCTTTTTCTTCTTTTTCTTTTTCTTTTTCTTCTTCTTCATTGATTGTCGTCGTCATTTTCTATAGTTATCGAACGTTGTTCAAAGTTAGTTAGGAAGAAGAAAAAACTCACTAAATTCTTCTTCGTAATAAACAGACGTAACAGAAGTTCTTAGCCAGTGATTATAATTGAGATCATTTATGATCGTTGCTATTTAATGATCAACGTGCGAGACTATTTTCCTTAATAAAATCTTTCTTTCTCTTTCTCTCTCTCTTTCTCTCTCTCTCTCTCTCTTTTTCTTTCTCGTAAGATAATACTGATTCATTGGCTTGGCAGTAGCACACTCTCGTTAATAGCAATTACGATGTTGTTGAGAAACATTCAATCTTCTTTCGATCCCAATGACGTAACTAAATTGTAAGATCCACTCTATCCTTTTATCATTAATTATTTTTTTTTTTTACTTTTATTTTTATTATTATTATTATTATTATTCTTTCATCTTTTGTTAAAGTTTTTCTACACTTATATTTTTCTTTCTGAGTTTTTTTTAACATTTCCCCCCCCCCTCCATTGATCAACCGATTCCCATCAAGGTTCGAGTGTTTTTTCTTTTTTTCATTTTTTTCACAACATCAACGAGTGTTAGCAAAACATTTTATAATCACGTTGACGACTGACCAACGGAAGTGCTTCTTTTTTTTTCTTTTTTTTTAATCATGCTGAAAAAATACTATCTTTGTGGTCGCTATTTCGGGATCGAAAAGACGCTGTTTGCCTACTTTACAATTACAACAAGGCGTTTTGAGTCAATTAAAAATGTCAATTTGAGTGCGAAAAGTTGTTCATTTACTTGTCACATCCAAATTATACTTAGCACACGTTAATTGACGATAAAATTGATCAAATTAAAATGAATAACAAGACAGTAATTAATTTGGGCATGTGTGAATCGTTTCAAAATAAAATTTGATTTGAAATGCTAGAAAAATCAAATGCAAAAATATATTCTTTTAAATATTAGAAGAAGAAAAAAAATAATGTGAAAAAGATCTTACGTGTTTATTTTGTTCTCGTACATATATATACATAAATGGAAATTCATATTACATTCATAGAAATTCTATTCGTACATGCAAATCTGTTTAGATCTTATTTTCTTACTATTTTACCACAAAATTAACCTTTTAGCTAGGATGAAGCTGACCGCGAAGTGCATTAAACAAAATTACCATGATTGGTGCATTTCAACTATGCGTTTAGTCCCATATCTGTGTGTGTTAGTATCAAACATAACACTCAACACACATACACATTACTGTATGTTATAATATTTTTGTTTAATTTTCCTATAGAAAATTAGGAAAAAAAAATAAAGAAATAATAATTAACACACCTCTCACAGGTATGTACAATTTAAAAAATAAAAAAGGTCTTTCATTACAGTAATTTGTTCGTAAAAAAATGTATACTTAAAATGAAAACCATGTTTAATTTTTCTATAGAAAATTATTTAAAAAAAGAAATAATAATTTACACACTACTCACAGGTATGTACAATTAAAAGTAAAAAAAAAAGTTTCTCATTAAAGTAATTTCTTCGTAAAGTAATTATACTTAAAAGAAAAATCATTTTAACATTATTACTTTATCTCGAAAAAAAATGAATTGAGAATCAATAATCATTATCTTTAAATGTTTATTATTATTATTATTATTAATATATTAAAGTATGAAATAGATGTCACGTAAATTTTCATTATAAACAAAAATAAGTGTTAAATTATAGAAATGATTCGCATTTTATTCGTATAAAATATTATTATATTAAATACATTATTATCGTCTACCTTAATCGATCTATAAAAGAACATTGGATTTTAAAGTAGACAGACAAGTTATTAAATTCAAGGTTACGCAAAAAGGAAAGTTATCTCGAACGTGTACGGTGTAATATTATTCCGAACAATTTGTAGCTTAAGTATCCGTAAAGTTGTATAATAATTTCAACTTGAACACGATACAATTTCTTTCTTCGTAATGTTATTGTTCTTGTTGTTATTGTTGTTGTTGTTATGCAAATAAGGTAAAAATTTTATTCGTGAAGGACAATTAAAGATTCTTCTTTTAGTATATATAGTATATATATAATATAAATTTAATATAATATTAATATAATTAATATTTAATTTAATATTAATATAAT
>NW_015149063.1:7198-41497 GCF_001465965.1 Polistes dominula | reverse complement strand
ATATATATATATATATATATATATATATATATATTTATAAATGTATACGAGAGAAATAAAAAAAAAGAAAAAGAAAGAGGATTTAAAAAAAAAAAAAGATAATAAAAAAATGTTTATCATTGAAAGAACACGATAATGATTGGTAGAAAAAAAAGCATAATAAAAAAGGCGAGATGTGACGAGAAAATACCATGACCTTGAGATGTCTGGACAATTTTCATTACGATTACTATCACGATCAACAGACTTATGGTTACGTTATTTAAACTTGAAGCTTCAGGAATGTTGTCGATACACGCAACTACGTCATTCATAAAATCCTTTCGATGTTTATCATCGTGCTTTAAATAAAAATATAAATAAAAAAGTAAAAAAAAAAAAAAGTAATATTATATTCTATAAGAAAGATATAAGTGTATAATTGGTATCACGTAACTTGCCGTTTTACTTTTGTTATTTTTTTTATATTAATTATTAACTATCGAATTGATTCCTCATCGAGTATCGATTTAATATCTTTTTTTTTCTTCTAAGATTTGAAAATATTAATATCTGACAAGCTTTTATTATAAATTCTGTATAACTATAATATTTTTTTTCTCATCAGTATCATAAATTTACAGATATACCGTATAGTTTGGTGTTTTCAAACGAGTTTAAGAATTAATTCGTCAGTCGTTGAGTGTTTAAGGACTTTAAAAACTTCCATGACATTTTTACGAACCTATAAAAAGGGATCGTTAATTTTAATTTTGAAAAATTTAAATATATTTAATAAAAAAAAAAAAAAGAAATAAACAGGAATCAATAATTTTTGACTGATTAAACATAATATTAAAGGTAGACTTGTTTTTATATTATTTTAGAATAAAATTTAGGTTTCCAACGAACACGAGTATTGCACAAATTTGATCATTGAATATTATCAGATTATTATCAAAAATTCTTTCATTTCAAACCCACACAATTATAATTTCCCATTTAATTCATCAGTATACTGGAAATTCCGGTGTCTTCATTTCTGCGCTTGTGAATAATGAATTGAAAAAATAAAAAAAAATAAAAGAGAAATAAAAAAGTAATTAAATATTTTAGAAAACAAGATGAGTGATAAAAAAAAACGTCTCTCTCTCTCTCTCTCTCTCTCTCTATCTCTCACTGATGATTATAAAGGTAACGTTTAAATGTTAGCAATTTATAATAACAACGTGTCGTTTATGTCAAAGCTAGAACAAACTACAGTTATAAACTGGTTAAAAAAAAAAAAACAAGATAGAAAGAGAGAGAAAGAGAGAGAAATACTACTACCCTTGGAATCATCGTAGTTGCAAGTGACGAGAAACAGAATTTTCCAATGTAATATGCGATATAAGTATATTATTATTATTATTATTATTATTGTTATTATTATTATACACCGACCACTAAATTAGTATACCAACGTTATTCCTTATTTAAGAAGCCATGAAACTAACATGATCAGAAGAAATCTTGAGCTACGAGAAAGATCTTAGATATTCTCTTATCTCAATGAGTATATAAATAATTATCTTGAATATATATATATAGCATATATAAATGTATATATGTATGTATGTACATAAGTATGTTGTATGTATTAGCATGTATGAGATTGATTGGATTGTAAGACAGGAAGTTGTTACTTGAAGAAATTCCATTTTATTTCCAATATCGTGGTTGACGGTTACTTTTTGTTTGTCTAATTAATATTAACGGATAATATGTAAATTTGTTAATATAACGTGTGTGTGTGTATATATATATATATATGTGTAGGTATGTGTAGTATATACTTGTAAGGGAAACTTTAAACGATGTTTTATATAAAACCTGTATTTTAAATGTAAAATGCAAATCTCAATTTAAAAAAAGAGTAAAATTGTAGGTTTTTCTTTTTATGTGTTTTTATTATGAAGTAGTAGAAGAAATATATTAGTGTGTGTGTATATATATATATATTATTAATTTTATTTTTAGAATTTTTGTCATTTCTTTTTCTACGTTATACGGGGACAAAAATAAATCGAACTATGTGTGTTATACGATTTATAAAAGTTTTATATTAACTTATCGATTATAAAAAATAACTCCGGTTTATGATATTTTGCAATATTCGTTTTTTTATAAGATACAAAGTAGTTGACTCGCAGATTTTATTTTGAAATCATTTTTTCATTTATTTACAAACGTAAATAAGTAAGTGTACAATTGTTTTTCGATTTTATTTTTTTGGTTTTTTAAATTAAGTATCCTTTTTTTTTTGTAGACTATTTTAAGTTGATGTTTTCTTTGTTTTTGTAATACTTTAACTCTTTGCTGCACAGAATTTCAGATAATAAAATAGTCCTATGTTGCATACAAAATTTTATATTACGTTTTAAATGAAATAAAATTTAGATATTTTTTTATTAATAAATATATAACATAATGTAAAAACATTAAAAAAAAAAAAAAGAATTAATGATCAATTGTTTTGCATAAATAAGATAAAAATAGAAACTTATGAGCACGTGTTGTAGAAATTGCAATAATATTTCGAGATGGGACTAAAAGTGTCTCATTTGAAAGTCGACCTTGATCGTATGAATCGATAATAATGCAATGATTTATCTAACATAACGTTTCTAGTTCTAGTTACATGTGGTAGTTTGATTTTTGCTTATATACCGGATCTAAAATACACGTGGCACACGCACACACACACACATTATATACATTATATATATATTAAAAGGTAAGAAATTTCTTTTTAATAAAATTTTTCATATTCGAGTTAGGATTGGATGAATTTTGCAAAAAAAAAAACCTTAGATGGATGTTAACAACTAATATTACTCATGATGGATGTTTTCGACTAGCCTCGAAGGTATTCTTTCCAGTAACTATACACGTTAAGACTTTAAGTGTCGCAGCCCAACGACCATGCTCCAAAAAGGAAAGGCGAAAAGATAAATCGAAAGCCCGCTTCGAGTCGACTCGTACCACCCACACAGTGGCGTAGAGTACATACGTCGAATTATTTTATATACTAGGTGTGGTATTCCTTTGTCTCTTTTCAAACCAACCACTATTTTTTTATCAAACTATTTTTTTCTTAATTTTTTTCATTTTCTTCTTTTTCTCATTCAATATTTGTGCGTTGGTTGTACTGCTGCGTCATTTGTTTTTTTATTTTACTTTTTTTTGTTTTTTTTTTTTATTCAGTTATGCGTGAAAATTATATAAAGCAGCATGACGTGTAAATGACGTCGAATAATTTTAATACTTGTGTCATTTTGTATTTTATATAGAAATATTTGGGACATATCCCCAAATGTTTCGAAAAATATTTTTATCGGGTGTATTTGATTTATTCATTTGTTTACTTTTTTCTTCGATTGTTCATAATTCATCAAATGTTTATAAACTATACAGTGGCTTACATACGTTCAATCAAATCAAATTTTTAATAAGCTCGTAAGTTCTTAAGTTCGTTTTTTTTTTTTTTTATATTCAATATTTATTTCAAACATAAGATAAGATTTTTTTATATTAATTTCTATTTTTGTTATTGCTACAATTCGCAAACAATTTGTACAATACATATAAACTAATTATAAAAATGATATCAAGTTATATCCATCATTTTTAGTTTCCAATATTATTATCAAACGTTTGAAAAAAAAAAAGAAGAACTCAGTGTTCAGTTAGTACATTTGATACAACAACAAAAAAAGTATAATACTTCAGTTAATAAACAATAAATTGGATTACCGTGAAAGCAAAGATAAACGAAATTTTTGTAGAAATTCACCGAATTCTACACCACTGTAGATGATGGTCGTCGAGGTGGTGAGGGTTTCGAATTCTTTCACTACCGAAACTCGTCTGTTTCGTGTAGAATAAAAAAAAAAAAAAAAGAAAAAAAACACCCAATATAATCATCAAGTAGTCATCTACTTGAGACGATCCTGTATTCTCGTTTACTCGCATAAACATATTTATATATTGGCATTGAATTAAGAAAAAATAAATAAAAACTGACAAAATAAAAATAAAAATAAAAATTAAAAAAATAAAAATCCTTCGTAAATCAAAAGTGAAATGTACGAGACACGTAACAAAATTGAACTTTGAACGACATGATATCATGCGTGCACGAATATATTCTATCGTGTACATTGAAAAGAATAAAAAAAAAATATAAAAAAAAATATATAACGTCACCTTTCGGTTTTGACATTCGAAGTTGCAAAAAATATTTGCATTCTATATCGAGAAGAAGATAAAAAAAAAAGAGAGAGAGAGAGAAAAAAATAAGCTTAAAATATCCTATCCATTACTCAATTATTTTTATCTCATTTTGATACAAATATTTTATTTGTTATTTTTTACATAATCTTACATAAGTAATAAAAATAAAAATGAAAAAAAGGAGAAGAGAAAATGCAACAGGAAAAAAAAAAGAAAAAATAGATGAGAATTGTAGAGATCAAATTTTGTGAGATAAATTTTTAAAAATCGTAAAGATAAAAAAATTAAAAAAAAAAAAATAGAAAAAAAGTGAAAGATAGAAATCGTAGTGATAGACACTCAAAGAAAAAATTTAATTGAAATTCTTGATTTAATATGAAAAAAAAAGAAGAAAAAAAAAAAGGAAAAAAAATAATAATGAACCTAGTGAAATCATAGAAGACTTTCTCATAGATCGGTAGGATCGATTGCAAAAAGGTCAAATGATCGATGATCATCCAAGCGACAACGTCGATTTATCGGCTTACCGATGTTTCTTTTTCTTCGTTTACAATTTCCAACACTAACACTACCAACTTAACATCTTATTTCACGTGATTGAAGTAGTAGTACTTGTTGTAAAATGAGAAAAGCGATAGAGAAAGAAAAAAAAATAAGAAAGAAAAATAAAATAAATAAATAAATAAAAATAGGAAGCGTTGGTCTTGACAGTCGATTGATTAAATTTTGTTCTTTCGACATATTTCTTCGAGCTTGTTTCATCGACCTTTTAGGAATGCACACCAAACTTTTCCAATATACATACAGCATGCACATGCATGCATACACATGCATACGTATTTAATACGAGATTTTATTTTGTTAAATTAATATAAAATAAAATACTATAAATATAAGAATAAGATATTAATTTTATTATATTTTATTTGTATAAGATTATTTATATATATATAATCAATATACCTATTTTATGATTAATTTATTCAAATTGTACGAATAAACAAATAAATTATTCTCATGATCAAAGATCCGTCTCAATGTTATTGTTTTCAGTATTACGTTACGATTTGCGTCGTTGAATTTCATGTTGTTTCGTGTGTTATACTTTATATATATATATATATATGTTTAGTTCTTACTCCAGTTACAGTTGACCACCTTCTGTTAACCGCTATTGCATTTATAAGCTATACTTATGTTTTATTTCATTAGAACGACATTTATTATCTTTAATTCTATATATATATATATTTAAATAAAACAAGAAAAACAAATGTTTTATATTTTTTTCAAGACTAGATCTTTTCTCGTTTAAAATAATAAAGAGTTAGGCTAAACGAAGCATGAACAAGGATTTCTTTTGTTTTAAGTAAAGAGAAAAAGAAAAAGAGAAAGATAGGAAAATCTCGGTGTTTCTCTAACGTGGCGTATAAAAACATAGAAAAATTATTAATGACCTTGAAATTGGTACGTAGGTAGGTAGGTAGATAGGTACTTGGGAAAGATCAACGATATTTTTTCTATTGTCATACTAAACAATGATTCTTCTCTTACTCTTTTATAATCATATATTTTTATATGATAAATTTTAAAGATTACAAATTCGTCTCGATGGATCATGTAAGTCATTATAAAAATATAATAAATTTATAATTATATATATATAATATACGTGAGGCGTATTATAAGTGCAATTTAATGATAAATAAATGACATATGAACAATATGAAAGATAATGAAAGAAAAAAAAAAGAAAATTTGTAATACTCAAGATAATAACGCTAGAAGTTAAGCTTCAAAATCAAAATGAGATCTTGATAAGGATAATTTTCTCTTTTCTTATTTTTTATTTTTTATTTTTAATTTTTTTTGTCGTTTTCCACGTTCTTTATTTTCTCATGTGAGGACTTTCTCTTTGTCACCATTGAAACGCTCCGAATCCGTGCATCTCGATAAAACGAGTAGAGAACTTGTCGATCGGTTTTATGTTCTACTTATTAAACGTTCAAGAAGACAAAATATAATATTAAAAAAAAAAAAAAAGAAAAAAAATTCTAAACAAAACAAACGTTTCTCTCTGCATAATTATCCACTTGTTTATCGATAGATGCGTATACTAAAAACACATTTGCATGATAATTATTACCATTTAATAGCCTTCTTTTTTTTAATAATTTTTTCCAACTTTTCTTTTTCTTAACAACTTAAAAACATTCATTTACATATTTTACGAGGTTGTACCCTTGCAATGTGATTTTTATCATTGTTATTCCTTTAATTATCTACGAACTTTTCCTTTATCTTATATATAGTTTTTTCTTTTTTTGAAATCTGAAGAATAATTAAATAATCAATTAAGAACAGTTAAGATATCATTTAATAGTTTATAATTAATTTTCCTTTTAGAATTATTTTCTTTTGATTATTATTTCTCACGAACCAATTGGATTTATCATCGTTATTTGCATATTATCGTGCATTTTAATTTATGTATCCTCTAACAACTTGACCGTCTGCATCATCTTCGAATGATTATCGTCTTGACCTCGTTTATAAGATTGCACGTAATTTTAATTATGCAATAAATCGTAAATTAAAGTACAAATTAGAAGTAGTTTAACTTCGATGAGTCTGTTTATTTAAAAAAAAAAAAAAACAAAGATATACCGTTACTCCTATCAAGGACTATTTAATATTTCCTAAACAACCCTTAAACGAAGTGATTAAGAAAACAGAATTAAGATGAACAGATATTGATCTGTAAAGCTGAAAACGTTCAAACATTAATTCGATTTATTTAGAACAATTTCTTGCAATGTTTCATCACAGTTTCCTGATTATTCAAAATTTTTCTTACGAAATTTACATTTTTGGATCATTTAATCGAAATAATATTATTAGATATAAATTATATATATATATCGTAATTATTATATAATTTATATATCATATTTCCATAGCGATCATTAATGAGATTGTTCCGCGTATGATTCTTCCATTACTTAGAAATACAATTAAAAGAAAGAAAAAAACGATAAGAAAATCGACATCTTTACTAACGTATAATAGATTTTTATCAAAAGGGAAACAATCACGTAATAAAGAAACATATATATATATACAAGGACGAGCACAAGGTAGAAAATAAAAAGGATAAGAAGAAGAAAATATCCATGATAATAAATTATCAAGCGGAAATGAAAAATCGGAAGTTATTTCAACTCTTTTATCTCAATCATATGTTGAAAGAAAAAAAAGAAGAAAAAAATTTAATAAAAGGGAAAATAATTGTTTCGACATTGGAACATGTGTTTCAAGTCAATTATTATTAATATATATATATATATATATATATATATATATATATGAATTACTCATAATTATAAAAATGGTCTAATGTAAATCAAAATTGAATTTATATCAGTTATTTCACACGTATTATTTTCACAATATTGTTAAAAATCAATCGTTAGATAATATTCGTTACATCAATATTATATTATAGAATTCATTTAATGTTCAAATATAATTCAACATGTAATTTCGATTTCATAATTATATGGGTACGTATAATAATAAAAATACGTATAAATCCTTTGAAAAAATTCAAAACATAAATATAGTCTAGAAAATAGAATAAAGAAAAATTGTGAACAAATATTTAAAAAGATATAAAGGAGGACTTACGTTTAGTCAAAGGGAAGTCGGTCGAGTTTGACTCGAGTGGTGTAGCCGTCGTGGTATTTGGACGCGTCTATCGTGTGCGATTTCTCGAAACGGATCCATTCAATATCTAACGGTATGAAAGGAGGGTATAGAAGCAGCATCTCGTTTGGTCCAAGTATTATAAATAGTAGTAGTAGTAGTAGTAGTAGGATTATATCTTTTGATCGTATGCATGAGTCGTTGTGTTGTTGCCGTCGACACCGCACCACCAACAGGGGCACGCGTATTCGAAGAGAAAAGAGACGACAAGGGGTCAACGTGCCGGCATCCGTGAAGCGACAACATTACGAAAAAAAGGAGAAAAGAATTGAATTAAAAAAAAAAAAAGAAAAAAAAGAGAGAGATAAAAATTCCCCAGACCCCCCACCCCCACCCTCCAAAAAAAAGACGAAGTTTGACAGGAAACTCTTTTGACAAGGTCGATAATGCACAACTAAATTATTTCTTCTTCTCAACGCGTTAACAACACCTTTTTTTTTTTATTACGAATAATAGAAAAATCTATAGGAAGATGAAAAGAAAAAGATAGAAAAAAAACTCAAACTTGAAATGAAAAAGATTCAAAATCAAACACACGATGACAACGTTTCGATTCGATTCGATCGGATTCGATTGGATTCGTTAAAGTTCGTACACTTTCACCATGAAATTTTAGTTTCTGTCTCTTGTCTTACTTCATACAGTTTATATACGAAGGTCTTCGACCGGCCTTAACACTCTCGTCCTTCTTTTTATATATGTAAGTATGTATGTATATATTTCTTTTATTTTCTTTCCTAACCTCCCCACCCCTCTTTTTCTCTTCCTTCTATTTTACAGCAAACAGCAGCTAGTAGCAGCTAGCAGAAGCAGAAGCAGTAGCACCACCATAGGATTCTATCTATACGTGATAGTTATTCCGTGACGAAATGACTCCTCTTCGTTCTTAACAGCATCCTCTTCCTCCTCTTCCTCCTCCTCCTCTTCTTCTTTTTATTATTATTATCTTCTTCTTCTTCTTCTTTTCTCTATCTCTCTTTCTTTTTCACCGGTTGTTACAAAGAAAACGACGAACATCATTGAATGACGAAAAATTTGTCGAAAATTTTTTCAAACTAAAAAGAAAAAAAAATTCACTATGTATCTCCCCTATCTTTCGTAAAAAAAAAACCCCCGTTGCGAAATAAGATATATATATATGTATATATATCCCTTTTGCAGTCTGAAGTTAGTATCTATCTATCTCTCTTCCTCTCTTTCCCCCGGGATAGATCACGTGGTATGGCGAAGATAAACGAAGATGAAAACGAAGACGAAGTTCGACGACGGACGACGACGACGAAGACGCGATCGACGAAGAAGACGAAAGAGAGTTAGTCAAAAGAAAGGGAGAAAAAAAAGATTTGCGAGAGAAGAACCTGTTGCGCGTTTCTCATCGATCCTACACGCACGTTCTTTTCGAACGTGACTTTTCTTCTTCTTCTTTCTTATATCTTCTCTCTCTCTCTCTCTCTCTCTCTCTCTCTTTATTTATTATCACTTGTTCAATTTAACTAATGAAAAATTTGTTTCTTTCAGTCATCCTGTCAAAATTTATAAATCGCGAAATGTTTTTTCCTTTTTTTTTTTTAACTTGAATACAATTTATTTGTTAAATATATAATATAAATTATTTTAATTATTTAATAATAGAAATAAAAAACAAACGAAAGAAACATTTCGATAATATATCAATTGAGAGTAAGAGAGAGAGAGAGAGAGAGAGAGAGAGAGAAAGAAAGAAAGAAAGAAAGAGAGAGAGAGAGAAAGTAAATGTTTTTAATAAGCGAATAATACTTCTCGTAGGTACGGACTCTCGGTTCGAACTGGCGCCGTGTATCGGACCGAAGTCTTCTACGGACGGCCGTTAGAGGGATAGGAGGGAAGGTCGGTCGAAAGAGAAGAGAACGATTGGTCGACTTACGTGGGGGCCGTTGTCGTCGAATGGGGGTGGAGAGGGGCAGGGGGCCAGAAGGGGGGAGATGATCACTCGGCGAAAACATCAACCAGCTTGCTTGCCTGCTTACCGTTCGTTCGTTCGTTCGTTCGTATGGTGAGGAAGCTGTACAAAATACAAGGGAGTATTATTTTCGAAATATAAGTCGTTCAAAAACCAACCAATACATTTAAACTTATTTTAGAATATTTTACGATATTTTTGATCAATTTCAATGAAATTAAATAATATTTTGATGAAATTATAATTCGTTTTTGGCGCGTTTGGGGAACAAAGTAATGAGAGTGAATTTTTAAGATGCGCGCGCACAGCGATACGACAAGTATCTAGGTTGAAATTAGTCGATATGTTATTGTTAATATTATACTTTTCGATATATCTCTCGTGTTTCGTATTTCTATATAAATAACACGTGTTTTGTCTTTTCATTATTATATGTACTAGTGATCGTTATTTAAATAATTGTTAATATTTCTTCAAAAACATTGATCGTTCGTGAATATTATTAATAAAAAGTTGTTTTTATAATCGTATTTTAACTCGTTTGCATTCAAGAGATTACTCTCGGTGGCCATTAGATTTAAACATACGATAATTCGAGTGATAAAAATGTTTATTAATTTTCATATATCTTCAACAATACATGCGTACAAAAAAAAACTAACAATATTTAATCATAAATAAGTTTTTACATGCATTGTTATATATATATATGTCTTTGAAGTTAGTTTGAATTCAATATTCGTGACCACAGAAATATTATTTTCAAAGTTACGAAGCTTAATGAGCACGGAATGAATATGATGAAGTAATCGATTAAAGTGAAGATAATTTTGATTTTTCATCAATTAGGAATAAAATAAGATCTATGCATAAATTATTTGAAAATAGAGAGGAGAAAAGCGTGATGAAGATGGCGATGAGGTAAGAGGTGTAAGTAGGCGAAAAATCAGGGTAATAGATAGTAAATGTGAAAGTGACAGTGATTACGCAGAATAGACAGAAAATTCAGAAAATGGATAACGTGCATACAATACAAAGCATTATCGCAGAAAATAACGTTTTTTTTTATTTTATTAAGTTTACCACATTGGTTTATGAACACGACTCGTATAATATTTGTCTTTTTGCATTTATTTTTCGGGAAGCAACTCACTGATACACATTAAATTAAATAAGCAGTATTGAGAATATTATTGATTAATTTTAATAATAATTATATATTATTATAATATTATTATAATAATATTATTGATATTTACATAACAACGTTTCAACAAGAATAATTATATTGTGTATAAATAAAATAACGAAGATTGACAATGAGTTGTATTTTTTTTCTATTTGTCGAAAGCTTATTAACAAAAGAACAAAAAAAAAACAAAGAGAAAGAGATGACGACAATAAGATAGAAATTTTCTTTAGAATGTTTCTTTAAAAGACTAGTAGGAATTCAGGATGCTGTTTGTGCATCGATAAAATAGATCTTTCTTTTACTAATACTTTCTCTCAGAGATTCTCATTGCCGGTTATTAACTGGATTTTTCTATGTTGTATTTTTTATCGAGGTACGTTCAAATTCTTGTTTGGAAATCGTTCTATATAAATTAGATTATCATTTTGGTATACATTAACATTGAACAAAGTTAAATAATTAAACAACATTGATATATTACGATTTAATTACAATCATTTTAATTTATTATTTTATTATTATAGATTAAATATTATTTAATATAATTTAATATTATAATTAATATGAAAGTATATTCATATTTGTATATCTACTGAATCTAAGTGAATTGAATGCCTGCATGAATAGAATCTTCTTGTTGATAAGATCACTCGCGATAAATATAATTCGAGATTGGTTGGAATTATCTTAACGGTTTTTCGTTGTATCAACCAATGGGATAGATAGATTTGAATTCTTTCTGATATATTAAAATAGTCGTGTCGTAGCGTATCTTATCGAACTAAACGATAAACATAGAAAGTCTTAGATATTTTTTTATTCTTCTTCGAAAGAGGAAGAAATATATTGTTAGAGAGATTTCTTTTAACAAATGGATGTATCATATATAAATATAAGTAAATCCAAACGAATTTTGATTTCTTTCAAATTGATTTGAATTGCATTTTGTTTGCAACCCCGTGTCTCTTTACTTTCTATGACAATTTAAGTATACTTACTTATGTATATATATATACTTATACGTTAGTTTAGTATACGCTAGTCATCTTCTAGAAAGCGATACCTCAACCATTGTCCAGAGAAACGATCTGACGACAACGATAGTGTGAAATTCAAGTGAAATCGAATTTTACTTATTCTGAATAATATTACGAAAAAAAAAAAAAAAAAGAAAAAGAATAGAAAAGAAGTAAAATAGAAAAATACAAATGTAGAAAATAATACGAATGAGTAACGTTGAATATTTTTGTTCGTATTATTCGAACTCGCAATATTTAACTTCGCGAAATGTTGCATTGCAAAATAACAAGAAAAATGAAGAAAGAGAATAAAATAAAATAAAAAAAAAATAACACAAAGTGCGTTTTGTTTGTTTGTTTTTTTGTTTTTTTTTTTTAATTCCCGTATTTTCAGACTTGTAATATTTTTGCGAAATGTTGCATCGAATAAAATCTCGAATAAAACGAAATATAAAATAATAAAGGAAAGCTTTGGACACTTTTTCTTTTTTTATTTCACATTTTCAGGCCTTTTGCAAGAATTTTGTAAAATGTGTGTGTGTTGTGTGTTGCATTAAAATATAAAACGAAAATAAAGAATGACATACAAATAATAATAATAATAATAATAAAAAAAGAGAAACGTTGGATTTCTTTTCTGGTATTTAAAAAAAAATAAAAAAATAAAAAAAAAATGAGAAATACATTGTTGAATTTATTGTGCTCGTATTTTCAAGGTTTGTAATAATATTGTTACACCTGTTCTAGATTGCAACAATTCGAAAGCGTGCAACCTAATTTAATTAAATTTTGGTAGAAATATTAGAAAATCTTTTTTGACGAATTTATTCATTTACAATTACATTTAACAAATTAATATATGCCCAGAAGTTATTTAATTCACTAACAAATTTTCCTCATTTTCACATTTGAAAAGTATCTTCTTTGTATGTTCGATTTAAATTGCACAAAAGTATTAGTAATCGTAAAGAAAGAATTAGTGATTCAAGGTATTTGGAAATTTTGTAAATAAAAAATTAAAGAAAATAATAAACGTTGATATTTTTCTTGTATTAGTGCAAATTTCAAATATCATCGTCACACTTCGATTCTAATCATTTGAAAGCGTGTAATCTAACCTGATTGAAATATTTCTCTGACTAAAAAGGAAAAAAAAAACCGTAATTTTCTTTTTGTCAAATTTTGTTTTGTCAAATATTCAAACATTTACAGTTATTTGACAAATAAAGGAAATATTAACGTAACGTTTATTATCAAAATTGAGAAAATATTATCTACTTAATCATTTTTCACAGAAGAATCGTAAAAAAAGTATTCAATGTGACTTTAATATTAGCTTTACGTGTTATTCGATAAAAAAAATGAGAAAAGAGAGCCCTTCGAACAGACGGAAATAAAGAACATATGGGAAGAAGAGTCATGTGACGATAGGAGAGAAGAAAGAGAGAATCTTTATGGCAAGCATATGTGTGCATGTGTGTATAATGTATGTGTAATGGCGAAGAAGAGGTCATGAACGGAACAACTTTCACGATTATAAACTCGAGAAGAAAGAAGAAGAATAATATTATATTAACCTATAGACGATAAATTTAACGAATATCAATTATTTTTTTTTTTTCAATCGATATTGAATTTATTTTTTTTTTTTTAGTAATAATAAAGTAACACGTTAATAAAAACGGCTGTGAAATTTAAATGGGATCATTTTTTCAGTGTTTTTCGATATTTTTCTTTGGAAGAAATTAACTTGGTGTGTAATCACAAATATTTTTTTTTTAAATATATAATATTATATATAATAATTATAATTATTAATATATATGAATAATAATACTATATATAATTTAATACGAAGTGAGTGGTTGCTTTGTTACTTAGGTTTATGCTTAGAAATCGGAAAGTCCCAGGTGTTCGAATCATCTCGAATCTTCTTTGAACGTTTCACATTTTAATATAATATTATATAAAATATATATAATAATCTAAATGGATATATATAATATATATATATATAAATATTATAAAATTAATTAAATAGAAATATTATATAAAAAATAATTAAATAGAAATAGAAAACATCTGGTATTTAAACGATGACACGTAAAAGGAAAAGAGAGTGAGAAGAGAAATGGCACGCGAATGAAAAGAAGACGAAGGGTGGGTGGGGTGGGGGAGGGGTGGAAATGATTTGATGCAGTTGTTATCTAACTTCGAGAACTTTCCTTAGCCAATCATCGATGAGAGAAGATGTAAATGATTTGGTGTTTTCACGCTCGTTCGAGCTTTGCTAAAGAAATTCGATTAATCGTTTGGCGAAGAATAGTGGCGCGAGCAAATCAAACTAAAGATTCTTTCGTCATGAATTGTGGTTACAATGTAATGAAAATAGCCCAGCGATAGTTTGTAACGTTTTAATCTACTCAAAATATACAATGAGTATACCCGCTATGATCTTTTGAAGCTAAATAATAATAAATTGAATAATGTTGTTAAATTGTTAAATAATATTGAATAGATATAAATTTCTATCAAATATTTTCATAGACTTTAGCGTTTTATAGAAAGCGAATTCTTTTATTTACGTATGTAGTATATTTGTCATCTTGTCAACTTTAACCTTTAATTGTTCATCATCGAGGACAATCACGTTCTATGTCGTGTTGTTCAGTAATTTACTTTCGTTGAGTAACCAAACATATTGCAGAACTAGCTGATCGATTCATGTGTAATTATATTTTATTTAATTATATATATATATATATATATATAATCATTCTCTTGTATGTAATTATATTTTATTTTTATTATATATGGCTGGCTTTCATATTGGTTGGTAAAAATTTATTTTTTTTTTATAATTGTTAGATAATCATCTACGATCGTCTACAGTTAATTTTGAATATTTTTTTATTTATCTTTATGATATATCTTTATATATTTCTATTTTTATCATAGAAATTTCTTTTTCATTATTTTTTTTTTATTTTCTTTCTGTTTTATTTAATCAATTTGTATTATATTATTTTTTTATAGTAGAGATTTTACTTGAGATTTATATTATTTAAAATTATTTAAATTATTGCTACATTTTTATCATTATTTTTATCGTATTTAATATTGATATGTATTTTTATTAACTACTGTATTATTTTTTTTAATGTTTATTTAAATATTATATATTTTTAATAAAATACATTTATTGCGAATGATATCGATAAAGTAGATACCATTATATTTATTATTTTATCATAAATGTAGTAATTCTTACTACTTACCACTAGAGCGTGCTACTGATACTTTTTATTACTTACAGTAAATGCCACCGGTACCGCCACTCGTCGTGTGTTCTTCAAAAAGAGTAGATACGTTCAAATAATAATTATACTTTCAAAGTTACAAGTATTATGTTAAAGAAAAATTACTTCAGGATATTAGAAAATTGTGAAATATAATAATATCTATTATAAAAGGTATTTTTCATATTTATTTATCTATTACTACGTTATATTAAAACTCCTTTTTTTTTTGTTAATATTTTTTTCTTTTTTTTTACGAAATACATGTATTACATCTTTCGTAAGATTCATTGTAGCGGGATAATAAACTCAATTATTATATTTCATCACAAGGTATTCAAAGAATCCATGGATCGATGAATAGATGGATCAAGGAGGGATCATAAAGAAAAGTATGAAATTAAATAAAGATAAGTAATACGATCAATAATATATATATAATATATAATTAATTATATTATAATTATATATTATTTATATATATCCATAATTTCATTTATTACGAATTATACTCTCGGTGTAGAATTATTGCGAGTCGTTGCGGATACTCGGGGGGTTAGAAGTAAAAGAGGGTTGAAGGGGTAGTTAGGACAAAATTGCTTTAACCAATGTATTGCTGGGACAGAGTATCGACGTTCGTTTGTACATATACAATACAATGTAAAACGATATCAAGAGAAATTTCGTTAGTTTTTCAAATAATTTTGCCCTTCTATTATTTTTATGTTTTTGACGTGCCGTATTATATTTCTATGTTTTTATTTTTTTTATTTGTTCTTGTTCTTTTAATCACTCGCTACCCGTAAATTACAATGAAAAAAAGATTTGTCTTTGCTGTCTCTTTTCATGTCTGCATCGTACGATCGAACGTCTCAACCATTTTTATTTTTACGTTTTATCCGTTCACTCGTAGAAAAAGTTCTTGTCAATTAAAATAATAATTAATTAAAAATAATGGTTATAAATGAAATTTAATAAAAATTGACCAAAAAAAAAAAAAAAACTATTGGAACGTCGTAACGTCAATTATTATTAAATTGACATCAAATATTAAATCATCGTGTTGATTTATTTTTTTTTTTTTTTATTGAAAGAACTCTTTCAAAATTGGTTTCTTTCTCTCTCACTCTCACTCACTCTCTCTCTCTCTCTCTTTCTTTTTTTTTTTGGTATTTCATTGTGAGATTGTTCATTCTAACTTTGCAGACATCAATATTAACTACACAATATTTTGCCGACACATTATATATATATATACGTGAATATACATATATAAATATATATATGTATATGCATCCGTTACATACGTTTCTATTTTTAACTTCCGACACCGAAATATGATATTTACGTATTTTATTACGTAACTGTATAACACAATGTGAAACAATTTTAAACCCCATTCGAATGATCATATTTTTTTTCCTTTTTCTTTCTTTCATTTCATTTACAATCAAAAATTTCGATTTTTCTTCATTTTATTTTGTTATTTTTTTGTTTTTTTTTTAAACGCTTGATTGGAAAATTTATAGAAAAACAAAAAATGTATCGTATCGGTGTCGAACAGTTAAAAAATTTATCATCTCCATAATGTCTTCTACGGTTTCCGGGTAAAAATACAGGAAAAAAATATATGTATAAATATAAATGCACTGAATCTTCTTGTAAAACAATTTGGACACAAACTTGGTGCAAATAATTACGACGGCCATCTTGCAATATGGTTTCACATATTACACACTTTACGAATGAAATCAAAACTAAGTATACATACAATACATATACATTTAATTATAAAAAAAATGATATTTTTTTACATATAAAATACATAACTGATTGAACAATGTTGAATTAATTTCATGATTAGAAAAAAAAAAAAAGAAAGAAGAAGATATTTTGTCATCGAATAATTTAGCAAAAATTAGCAAAAATGTGTGTAAAACGCTTTAGCGTTGTTTTCGTAAAAAATCGAAAAAGATTGATCTCTCCTTTTCTTTTTCTTCTTCTTTTTCTTCTTCTTCTTCTTCTTCTCTTTCTTCTTCTCATTCATATTTTAATATTTACACAAAGTTTATACCAAAAAACACATCGATTTCTTCGAAAATGTACAATTATTTTTACATGCAAATTGTTTCGTTATTCCCAATCGTATTACGTACACAAGAGACGGTTATACATACTTAATTTATTATAACGTTTCTCCGTGTTTTTTTTTGTTTTTTATTTTCATGTTTATTTTTATTTTTACTTTTACTTTTACTTCTTTTTTTTTTTGTTTCAGTAAATACCTCGAGCGATAACATATATCAGTCTTGCGAACATCCATTTGCCGAGTAAAATACCCCTATTATCGAATTTTCTTTCTTTCTTTCAATTTTTCGACTTTTTATTTTTTTTTTGTTTTTTAATAAAACAATATGATTATTTACGGTTAAAGAAAGAAAAACAATTGATCACACACACATCGTCGAATTTTTATTCATTTCGAACAAATCACGAATCGGACATTTTATCATCGTTTTATTCGTGCAACTTTAATGCACATGAACGAAAATTAACCTTTTCTTTTACTCGAAATGTGGTGAAATATTTCAAATATTAATTTCAAATTTCATATCAAATTGATCTTTTAACTTCGAGGCTTGTGTTGTATTAATGCAATTTTTTATTGATACAAATGTATTTCTTTCAGGAAATTATTTTTATTTCAAATATACAATGTTTATTTCTTCTTTGTAACACGATGACTAAAAATCGAATTGTAAATTAATGATAATTCTTCGAAGAAATTTTATGTTAAATTAGTCTGTAAAAAAAAATATTACGCAGAGTAAAGATTAAAAACCTTCGAGAACAAAATGGGGGTTGAATTTTTGTTTATAGGTGTTGGTGCGTTCGCCAATTCGTTCAAAAAAATTCGACGATACTTATAAGCATTTAAAATTAAAAACATCAATAAAAATTTCGAACAATAAATAATACGAAAAATTATAATAATACGAATGATGCTTTTCTTTATTTTTTTGTTCTTTTTTTTTTTTCTTTCTAATTTTACGAGCACTCGCTTTACAATTTGTTCGTTTATTTATTTATTTATTTACTTCTTAATTTTGTTCTTTTAAACTTCACCAATCTCAGAATTTTCGTTATTTCTTTTCTTTTTCTTTTTTTTGTTTGTTCGTTTGTTTCTTTTTTTTTTTTTTTGTATTTCACTTAAAACGCATTTTTGATCCCGTAAATTCTTTGAAAAAACACGGCTCTAATCTTCTTCCCACAGCACACAGTCTACAAAACTAGACGATTTATCCGAGTAAATCTTTTATAGGTTTTGTTTTTATTTTGTTTTTTTTTTTGGTTTTTTTTTGTTTGTTTCCGAAAATTATGTTTACCATTAAACTTAGTTACTAATTCACTAATTCAGATATATCATACAATCACTAAATTATTGCTTTGTCGTACCTTGTATCACACTAATCTAAAAACCCTACTTTTCTTATTCTGCTGTGTCATTTATTATTTTCTTGCTTTTATTTTTTTTTTTTTTAATTTTTTTATTTATTCATTTGATTAATTATTTTCTTTTTTTTTTTTTGCTTTTTTTTCTTTCTTTCTTTCTTTCTTTGCCCCTTTTTTATTATTATTATTATTATTATTATTATTATTATTATTATTAAATCTATTTAACACCTTTGTGTTTTTCTTTCTTCTACCATCTGTTCGTTTAATACTTTTCAATAGCCAGGGTTTTGTTGTTGTTGTTGTTGTTAGCTGTGATGATGCTTGTTTCAAATAACGTGTGATGTATGTTTAAAATTGTTTTCTTTTTTTTTTTTTTTAATCTAATTTCTAATCTTACGTTTTTTTTTCACGTGTACGCATGTGTATCTATGTTTTTATGATGTATGTATGTATGTATGTGTGTGTTAAATGTGCATCGTTTAATAATTTCATTGCATTTAATTGAATTGTAATTAATTGTAATCGTTTGTCTCTATGGGATTTCAAAATGACATAAAGGACGATGTTTCGTTTAAAAGTACACTTCCTTATTTTTGTTTGTTTGTTTGTTTGTTTGTTAATAATCATTTCTATCTTACTCTCACCTTTCTCTTTTTCATTTTGTATTCAGTTCGTTTCTTGTTCTCTTTCTCTCTCTCTCTCTCTCTCTCTCTCTCTCTCTCTCTCTCTCTTAATCTCGTTTCATTTTTTTTCTCTGTATGTTGAATCATTGTATTTACGGAAGAACGTTCTTTTCTTTTTCTTCTTTATGTTTTTTTCACATGCAATAATATCATTTTCAATGTGAGGAATAGGGAAGATTTAATATAATGTTGATAAGCGAATAAAATATAATAGATAATTATTTCTCTTTCTCTCTCTCTCTCTCTCTCTTTCTCTTTTTCTTTTTCATTTTCTTTCTTTTCGTTTTCTCACACACAAATACCTAAAGTGCTACTTAACACTGGACAATTTGTCTAATATAGTTAATAGAGTTATTATAATAATAATAATAATATCTTCTATGTAAATACGTGTAAAATGTTTCTCGCATATTATTTTTCTTCGTTGTTAATCCATATTTTTCTTACTCTCTTTATTTTTATTTATTTATTTATTTTTTGCTTTGTATTATGGAGGGTAGAGGGTAAGGAGTAACCATATCTGTATATGAAAAGTGTCCGTCGAAATGCATTCAATTACGGTGGCGCCACAGTAGCTTCAGGGTAAATTTTAAAAGAAAGCTCCAAATATTATTAGAATACAATTGACAAATAAACAATTACAATACGTTTACAATTGCTACATTCATACCAAACCTCTACGTTCACCAGCGCCATTCTGGAAGGTTTTTCAACTGTTATTGATAGAAAACACTGGACACTTTTTCACATTTTTTCCCATATGAGATTTGACTCCTTATCTCTACCCTCCATACTTTGTATGTATGTATGTACGCGTCCGTTTTTTTCATTTTCTTTTTTTCATTTCTTTCTTTCTTTCTTTCTTTCTTTTTCTTTTTTTTTTTTTTTGTAGTTATTTTCAAATGTTTACGTTTTCTCGTATGTTCATCCTTTCTTTCTTTCTTTCCTTCTCTCAAACACTTTTTTCATTTGTAATTTCGCGTAAATCGTTAATAAACGTAAGTACATTAATTATGTTCAATACGTTAACGCACAAGAGGGTGTTTCGCTTATCGGTAATACTTATTGGCTTATCACCTTAAAGGTTTGCTAAAGTGCATCACCTAACGACGCTGCTTCTTGGGAACGTGTAAACATATATAAATATATACACACATATGTATATACTTATATGTTCTCTCTCTCACATGTAAAGTTTGGTCCTCATTGCGCGTATTAGCGCATGTGTCTTGTATTCATATATATCATAGTGTATGTAGAAGTGCATATACGAGTGTGTGTATATAAATATTATGTTTATTATGTAGGCTGTATAATATATGTGTATGTATATACGTGTGAGTGGTTTGAAATGATTTATTTTCTTTAGTTTTCTAATTTGAAAACTAGTTTTCTTTTTAATTTGATAAATGTGTAAACTTGTTAGTATGAATGGTTGTATCAATGTATTTATGTAGATGTGTGTGTGTGTGTATTTACATTCTATGTAAATATTTACGTGTAATGCTTTCCATTTCTCCCCCCCCCCTCTTGTGATGAATTATTTGTAATTTTGTTCGTGTATGTATAAAAGTGAATGTTTGTTGCAATTTTGAAGTTTTGAGAGGACGAAATTGAAAAGTTCGAGGAACGTTGAAAGCTGTGCTTTTTGCTCTCTTTTTTTTTACGAGGTAATTCGTATATATATATATATACACCTACGAATGTATAATATATGTTGCTCGTATGTGTATATGTGTTTTTATTTGTTAGTAATGTATAATACGGTCTTATTCGATTTATATAATCGGTAAATTTAATGGAGAAGATACATGTATATTACTTATGTGTATGTGTGTATATTATTATTGCTTGTTAAGGTACAAAACAAGGACTAGATTTTTCTAATACTGCGTGTTTAAATAAGAACTGTATATACTTGGGATATAATCTATACATTATACGATATTTATATATATATATATATAGATATATATGTATGTATGTATATATACTTGTATACAGAGTAAGTTTAACAAATTTTAATTGAATTTTAAAAATTAATTATTTTTTTTTTCTACCAAACGAGCGAAACTGTAAAAAAGTTTACCCCTTATCATCATTTTTTTTCTTTTCTTTTTGTGACATTTTGATAAATGTTAATGAAATATGTAATAATAATTTTTTGATTTCAAAAATATTTTGTTCAATCTTATTTAATGAATTTTATTTGAACAATTATGAAAAGAAAATTAATATTAACAAATTTTGAAAGATATTTTATAAAATATATAAATAATATAATAAAATAATATAATATAATAAATAAAATATTAAAATATTTTATAATATCATTAAAAAATTGTATATTATTATTAAATATAATATTTTATAAAATTAATGAAATTGTACATCCCTCTTAGAAAAAAATTTTTTTTTTACTACCCTGTATATACGAGTATACATACACATACATACATGTATATACATATATGCACATATATGTATATATTTCCTTTGTTTTAAAAAAGGAACAAAAACCCTTATGTAACACTCGATTAATTTCACATTTAAACGTTAACTTTCCTATCACTTCTCTCTCTCTCTCTCTCTCTCTCCCTTTTGAGAACAGCCTTTTGCACCCTGGGCGCCCATATTTTCTTTTTTCTTTTACTTTCTTTTTCTTTCTTTTTCTCTTATTTCGTACCCATCATTAAATTATCGATCTTCAACAGGGATATAACGCAATTATCTCCATTCAATTTGCAACAAAGTTCGATCGAATGAACGGCACCGGCACGGCACCGACGTTTTTTATTTTTTCTCTTTGTTTAGTTTAACTTTTTTCCCCTCCCCCGTCTTCTTTCTCTTTCTCTCTTTCTCTTCCGTTTGTCAGACTGTCTCTTTTTTTCTTCTTTTTTTTTTTTATTTTATTTGTGGTGTCTCGTAATTGTTATTAATTTTTTTTTTATTCCAATTTTAGCCAAATCTTCGATCATTGTTTTTTTTTTATTTACCCCGTGCTTACAATTTTATTCTATGTAAATATATATAAAAAAAAAAATTCTGTACTTTTTATCTCTCTCTCTCTCTTTTTTTTTTATTCTTCTAACAACATTTCTTTTCGTCGTTTGTTCAAATTGAAATCCCTTCTTTTTTTTCTTTTTTCTTTTTTATAACTCAGTCTCTCAGAAAACGATCATCGTTACACTTTTAAATTCAATTCTTCAATTTATTTTATTGACTACCATTTATTATTATTATTATTATTACTATTATTATTATTCTATTCGAATAGATTCGATTGACTGTTTGAGTACTTTTAATATATGTATATATATATATATTACAGATAAGATTATAATAATTAATAATTGAGTGTATTCTTGAAAAAAATGTCTGACCAAATCAGCGAAACTATGCCGAGCATTATTAAATTCTATAAAAAATCTTTTTTATTTTTTTCTTCTTCTTCTTTTGTTACCATTCCAAATACGCTCTCTTTTATCATTTTCTCTATCATTCTATCTTCATTATTACTATTATAATTATTATTATTATTACTATTATTACTGTTATTACTATTAGCATTATTACACTATCATTACTATTATTATTAATTAATTATTATGTAATCGGCATAAATGAAATGTATGCTCATTATTTTTTTTTCGTTTTTTATTAAATCCTTTCCAATTATCCTCTCTTTCATTTTATATTCCATTCATTGAATTTGAATTTATTTTCAACATAAGAATTCAAATATTTTAAGGGTTTTCTTCACCCCCTTCTCCTCTAATATTTTTGTTTTTCTCATTGCAATTTTTTCTTAGTTATTGATAAAAACAAAATACATTCCATGTATATTATTATTAATATTATTATTATTATATGAAGCGTTTGAATGGAATTGGAATTGTTTTTTTTTTTTTAAATATATTGACAAGGATTTATGTAATAATAATTATGGATATCACGAATCTTATAAGCACTTAGGATTATGTATGTGTGTGTCTGTGTGTATGCATGTATGTGTGTATTTGTCAATGTATCTGTCTATTTATGAATCTCATTTCTTCCTTGTATTCATCTTACACATTCAAATATATATTTATATGCATGTATGTGTGTATTTGTCAATGTGTCCGTCTATTAATGAATCTCATTTCTTCCTTGTATTTATCTTACTTACACATTCAAATCGTTTATGCATGTATATTCGTGTCCGTGTTGTATACACATACACATAACTAGTTCATACATGTGTGTACACAAGGATTAATGAGAGAATGAAATTAAATGAGATATATTTTCTTATTTACGAATAATCATATTAAGTGGTGAAAGGAGTAGGTGGTGTTAAAAGGAATATGGGATTGGGTATTTAAAGGGTTGGGGTAAGGGGTAAGATGGTAAAGGGTTTTTAATGGGAGGAACATCAATGATGGGCTAAAGACGACGTCAAATATGTTTGTTTTTTCATTTTTATCTTTTTTTTTTTTTTTTTATCTGACTTCAATGTCTAAAGGTTTTTGTACTGAATAAAATTGCTAACGGTGCCATTATCATTTCACATAATTCTAATGAAATTGTATTTTTTTTTCTGTTTTTTTTTTTTTCGTAAGTTTCAGGTGTGTCAATTCTACTCACACATACGTATCATTTTAATTAATTAATTAATTAATTAATTAATTAATTAATTGATTGATTGATCTTCGTTCTTCTTATTTTTCTTTTATTTATTTTTTTTGTTTCTTTTCTCTTTCTCTTTCGCTTAATTTTTTTTTCTTTTTTTTTCTTTCTTCTTTTTTTTTTGCTTCCCTTTTTTTTGTGGTTTCCTCAATTCTCTTCCTTTTTTTTTCTTCTTTTTTTTTTTTTTTAATCATATTTCCCGTACTTTACGTGTACACGGGGATTTTCAAAATCTTCAGTACCAAAATATCTCTATAATATATAGAACGCTTTGCGTCATGTAATAAATAATATAGAACAGTGTTATTTTTTTTTTTTAATTTTTTTTTTTATAATAAATAAAAAAATGTCGCTATACAAGTTATAAGTTACATGAGAGCAGCCCAAGGACATAGGCAACTAGGAAAGTTATACAAATCAAGCGTAATTTGTTGACTAGAGCTTAATTACCTTTTTCAAATTTGCTTTTCTTTTCTTTTCTTTTCTTTATTTTATTTTACTTCATCTTTTTATCTTTTCACCATTATTCCTTTATTCTTTTTAATTACATTTTAATTAACGAATTGCACTAATTTCCCTATTTCGATTATATATATATATATTTTTTGTTGTTGTCTTCCTTTCTCTTTGGTATCATTTTTTGGGTTTTTCTTATTTCTTTTATTTTTTATTTTTTATTTTCTTTGGTCTGTCCATCAGTATACGTTTACATTCGTGTAAACGTTTCCTTGTAATATCATGAATTATATTCAAAGTGGTGTTCATTATTCATCTCGTATTACTTCTCATCAATCTCTTTTATTTGATATTTTTGTTGTTGTTGTTGTTGCTATTATTAATTATACAAACTCGATCATGAAGGATCAATTGCTTTTTATCGTAGGTTGTATCCGTGTAAAAAAAAATTTTCCAATAAAATCGAATGAAAGTTTTACAAATGTTCCCATCTTTCTCTCTCTCTCTCTCTCTCTCTCTCTTTCTTTCACGACGATTAATAGCAAGATTTATTATGTTAAAACGTTAATATATATATATCATATATTAATCATGTATGTATTAATATACATATATGCATAATGTTGATATTGTTTATCAGAAACGCGAATACCAACTTACACAACATGCGTGTGTAAAGTGTGTGTAAAGTGTGTAAGTGTGTAGGTGTGTGTAGGTGGGTGGGTGGGTGTTGTGTGTAGGCAGAGGAAATGATGTTCTATTATTCAGGGGAGTAGAGAAACGAGTGACCCTTTTGCCTCTGAATAGTCATTTCTGCGTTCAACAGGTGGTCCAATTAGTACGAATTTTGATGAAAATGTCTCGCGAGATACCTTATATATATATATATATATAACGAGTTTATATTAAGAATGTTCTCTTTAAAAATTTTCATCTCTCCGAGTTGCGATCACACAGAGAGAGAGATAGAGAGAGAGAGAGAGAAGGAGAGAGAAAGAGATAATTTACTCGTTGTAAAAAGACACACCGATTAAAAAATTGTTTCTTTTAACAAAATTTGGGTTAAAATTAAATGTCGTTAACCCAACTTTATCAAAGATTCGTTGAATTATGAAACGCATGATTTTTACGAACGGGTTCTTCTTTAAATTTATTCCCCCCTCCCCTACCCACCACCTTTCACCCTTCTCCCTTCATCCACTCAATTCTCTCTCTCTCTTCCTCTCTCTTTCTCTCTTTTTTTCTATCTCTCATATTATTATTATTACTATTATTATTACTATTATTATTATTATTATTATTATTATTATTATTATTATTATTATTATTATTATTATTATTATTACATTTGGTTTTTTTTTTTCAATTTTATTTATTTTTTATTTTTTTATTTTTTTATTTTTTTAATTAACGCATCAAAAGCATTAAAAGTACTTCGCGTATTCGTTTAAGTGACAAAATAATGGTCCCTCGATAATATTGCAACGATTACTCATTTTTTTTTCTTACATTTTTCACATCCCCTGTTCTTTCCCCCTCCCCTCCCCTCCCCTCACCACAGGTTTCTCCTACGCATTTTGGTATTATATTTTATCCGTTTCTTTTAATTTATTCCTATTTCTTTCGTGTTTCTCGTATTATTTTCCTGATTTTATTTGTGTACGTTTATTTTTTTTTATTTTCCTTTAGTATTAGTTTTTTTTTTCATTTTAAATTCAAAGGACGTGTTTTTTTTTTTAATTTAATCGATATCAAAATGGATCGCGAGTATCATCGCGTATTTGTGTCGACGTATTATGATTTAAAAAAAAAAAAAAATAAGCCAGAAAAAAAAGGGAAATTTATTCGAACGACGATCGTTCGTGATAAACTGACCATTTGATATATTTTTTTTTTTTTACTGATTTATATTATAATGTTTATATTATTTAAACTGCCTTTTTTTGTTGTTGTTATTTATATGGAATTATTGATAAAACGTTGTGCAACGTTTGTTTTGTTATCCCATTTAACGTTGGTGTGTATGTAAGACATCATAAATATTCGGTAAATTCGTCTTAATAAGTAAAATGTCATTAATATTAATAAATATTATTCAAAAGTGGTCATCTCGTTATCTTAAACAAATCGATCGATGAATTTTATAGATATCTATAGATCAATTTTCATCTTCATCTTCATTATCTTGATCTCTTTTTCTCTTATTACTTTGATTCATTATCACAACGTTCTGACAATAATACGAAATTATTATCATATTTTTTTTTTGTTTTTTTTTGTTTTCGATGATAATCCAATAACACGCAATGATGATCATTTAAACAATCTTCACATATTATTTCAACGTTTATATTCGTTTCACTTGTTTTATATATTTAGAATCAGACAATAATATTTGGTCAAAGTCCGGATAGAAAAGAGAAGAAGATTCATTCACGAATGTGACGTTTGTTTGATATAAAAAATTCATCCCACCCTCACCCTCATCCTACCCCCTCACCCTCACCCTCACCCCAATATCCTTTTTGATAGCAAAGGACGATTTGGCAAATTTTTGTCTTCTTGTTTCTTTTTTTTATATATGTGTTTCTTACCACACATTGAAAGTAAGTGAAACTTTCTTATAGAAAGAAACACGTAAATCTTTCTGTAAGTATTATACATGTGTATGTGTGTGTGTGTGTGTGTATGTGAAATCGCATTTGTTCGCGAGTAGCTAATGCGAATGAAAATGTTGTTTGACAGCTGTAGAAAGTTTTCAAACTAAGCAATCGAAAGTATCAATCTCTCTCTCTCTCTCTTTTCTTTTTTTTATTATTTCTTTCTCTGTTTTATTCTCAAGAATGAATCCATTGTTGCAGTCCGATATGCGTGATTGAATAGAATGAGTAGTGTGTCTGTATGTGTGTGTGTGTGTGTGTTGAGATCGAGATTTAATGGAGAAACGATCTCTTTGAAAACCCCTTTCTAGTTCAGTAAAGTTGCATATGTATGTGTTTATTTCTATATGTGTATGTGTATCTCTCGCTCTCTCTCACTCTCTCTGTCTTTCGTTCTCTTTATCTTTGTAGATTTTTTTTTTTAATTTTTTTTTTTTGTTACCGAAGGACTGCAACAACGTCCGGATCTATGTGTTAGCCTTTGCTCGTGTTGTTCCTTTTTTTCTACACCGGTTGATCTCCATATTTCTCCGGGGTTGCCCTGGATGTCGTAGTTTATTTCTTTCACTGGCATGTGTGCTGTAAACGATGAACGTTCTGATTACAAAAAGGGTATGGGTGTAACGAGAAAGACACGGGCACGCTCTAGTAACACCGTCTCTTTCACTACCGGGATATTTATATATATATATATATATATGTATATGTATGTATATGAAATATATGTGTGTGTATATATTGGGTTGCATCGATAAGTGATGTTTTATCATTAACAAGTTTTATCATTATTTCATTATTATTGTTTAATTAAAATTTATGAAAAAATTTTATATGTTTCTTTTAATTATTTATAAAATTTTTAATTATTTATTAAAAGTTAATTTATAGATTGTTTTTTCTGTTATATATGTTGTTTATATTTATGTGGGTATTATAAACATGTTCGTTTCATTCGATATGTAGGTGTCATTGATATGAAGGATTCATTAATATCTATATATATGTGTGTGTAAGTATCATAGCTACAAATATAGATATGTAGATATAATGCATATGTAAATTTCATAGATATTTAAAAATAAAAGATTAATGTATAATTCATAGGTATAAAAGATTCACTGATATATGTGAGTGTTTATATTATATATGTTAGTATTGTAGATATTTAGGTTTCATAGATATGTTGGTATCTTGAATATTAAGTAGCATAGATATTGTCGATATCATATATATAAATATCATAGATATTTAGGTATCGTAGATATGCATAAATATTACTATATGTATATTACATTGATCAATTAATTTGGAATATCAATATGGTATATCATACACCACATAATATATAATTCTATAAATATATATATATAAAAATTAATAATATAACAAAATATTCCAAAGAGAAAGATAACAACAACTACAACAACAACAACAAAAAGGAAAGAAGAAGTAAAACCTTACCTAATTTAATCACGTTTACGTTGTAGCCAGTTATTTTTATGAAAAATGTCGTCTCACGTTTCTTCGCAAATTTTTTGGGGGGTTTTATTTTTCTTTTTTTTTTTGTTCTTATTTTATTTTTTCTTTATTTTCAGGCACACACGATTTACGGCGAGGTGTCAACGTCGTTGCTACTTTCGTCACCGTTTTCTCTTTGACACGCCGACTCGAGATGTTTGTTCAGGTACGACTTAAGGGCAAATGACTTATGACACTTAGGACATTCGTAATTTTTATCAGCCGAATGGGTTTGCATGTGTGCTCTTAAATTTGAACGATCGGCAAATGCTTTGCCACAGTGTGCACAACCGTATGGTTTTTCACCGGTGTGACTACGTAAATGTCCTTGTAATAACCATGGTCTGGAAAACATCTTTCCACAAATTCCACAGCTATGCGTCAATTTGTGCGTTAGCATGTGCATCGCCAATGCAGGCATACTGACGTACGCTTTGCCGCAATGAATGCATTTTTTTGCCGATTGAGAATCTATACTGCGATGGGTCTGTTTGTGTCTCGACAAATTTGACGAGGTTGCATATTGTTTACCTGAAAAAACATCGTAAGAAAAAAGAGAAACATTGATACATGTTCGTTTTCATTTTTATATTTATATATTTTTTTTAATTAATAAAAATCGTATGTTTTATTTACTTTAAAAAATAATTATTAATTTTTTGATTAGGATTTGTTCGGAGTTATTATCTAATAAATAATTAATAATTAATAATTCTGAGTTATTAGCTAATAAATATTTAATAATTTATGATTGAGAATATCTGTATTTGTAAATCATTTTAAAATAATTATTTGTTCATATAAATATTAATTATAAATTTTTCAAAATAATTCTATTTAAGTATATATATATAATATAATATACAAGTACAAATATCTATTCTATAATTATAAGCAAATAATAATTTATACAAATTCTAGATTAATAAACAAAATATCTACACTGTTTCTTTTTTATTACTATATATTATTTATATTAAAACAACATTTATTATTATATAAATATTTCTACAAAGTGAAATTGAATATTTACGTAATCTATTTGAATGTAAATTGGAAACAATATTGACAGAAGTAGTAATATATTATGGTTAATCTATCCTAGTCACGTAGCAATAGAAATTCAAATGATTTTAAGGTCTAGCTGATCTGTTACTCTATGAAATCGTGAAATTAGAGACGAGTGAGTGTAACAGAGAGAAAAAGATAGATAGATAGATAGATAGAGATAGAACGTAATCAGTAGGTTCATTCTATGATACGCATTGTACGTATCAAGACTAATTTGCTATGACCATCCTCTAGTAATGGATAGAACTCATTAGCTAGTCCACCATGCTTATGCTACTCAATTTTGAATATCGAAGTGAAACTATTGGGATTATTTCCTACACGCGCTGAGACAAACACTTCAAACATTATTATTATTATTATTATTATAACTTTTTATCTTTAATTTATATCTTCTTTTTTATCTTTAATTACAAATCCAATCATTTTAATTATAATTTGAACCCTTATCGGTCGTAAGCTCACGTGAAAAGTGACTTATAAATAAAAATAAACATTTTTAAAACCAATTTAAAAATAACGTGAAATAATTGAATTGTAATACTGTGCCATCTATTAAAAACTTACAGTACCTAAAGACGTAGATAACTTTTAAATAATATATTCTTTAAATTTAGCAATAAAAAATAAAAATAATCGAGATGAAAAACTATCCTATATTCTAAGTTGAAAAAAAATTACACAAAATGTCATTAAGATCAGTTCAGTAGTTTCGAAGTTCACTTACAAAAAAAAGTTTCACTTACAATTAGTGAGAATCATCAACATAAAAATTTGACTGATAACCGATTAGAGTTTTAATAAAAACAGAATTAATTGAAATAATAAAAAGATATAAAATGTCGATAATTACCACATTCGCAGCAAACGTAACGACCAGTTTTCGATGTTTCCAGATTTTCAGGTGGCTCAGTTTCCGGTGTTGTTTTTTGCAGAGAAAGAAGTTTCTTATTTTTGGACCTGCCATCGGCTACCAATAACGTATCATAAGTGTAACTAGCAGCTTTAACTTCCGTTTGTTCGGTAACCGTTTGAACTTCCTTGTCCCGTTGACTTGGTTGAGAATTAGGATTATTGTTTTCAATATCACTGCTACATTCTGAGGTTGGTGGTGTCAATGGTGGTGCAGTTTCGATTACTTGACTCTGATGATTCTGATGATGATGATGATGATGTTGTTGATGGTGTTGTTGTTGATGTTGTTGAATAGGTTGATGATGATGCTGTTGTTGTTGTTGTTGCTGTTGTTGAGGAGCCATAATCGAGGTACATGGTATGGACGGTGTACTATACGTGAATAGAATCTCTTGAACAGGTGAAAGTGGTATAAAGACACCACCCGATGTTTGCTGAACGATCGTAGTTGTTGGCTCGTAAATGATACTCGCTGCTGCTGCTGCTGTTGGTGGTAGTGGTTGTTGCTGTGGTTGATGATGATAGACGGTACCCGAACCGGTAAGATCGATAGTGTTTACTTGATAGATTGGTTGCTCGACAGGTTGGTACACCCTCATCTCTTGAACGTCTGTGGCAGGTGTTTCGATAACGCTTTGAGGACCGATTGCAACACTTGGTGGGGGTAAAGGTGGTAAAGATCTTGATAGTTCTAAAAGATCGTGAGCAGCTTCTGTTTCGGCTGGCGAACGATCTTTAAACATTGATGAAACATTTGACGATGATATACTATTGTTATTGTTATTATTATTAATGTTGTTGTTGTTGTTATTATTATTGTTGTTGTTGTTGTTGTTGTTGTTGTTGTTGTTACAACAAGAGGCCAATTTTATTTTGATATCATCGTTCGGATGTTCAGAGGTGTTCTCGGTGTTACAATATCTCGTTGGTAAACACGAGGATTTGATTGAATCATTTAACGGTGAACAATGGCTTGCCGAAATATTATTGGTGTTAACGAGTTCTCGCGTTTTAGACGTTGGCAAATTGGATGACACTGTTGTCATATTATTAGTCGTCGTCTTTGTCGTAGTCGTAGTCGTTAACGTTATTGCTGCAGTTGTGTGTGTTGTAGTAGTAGTATCAGTAGTAGAAATAGTAGTAGTAGTAATTGCGGTCAATTTCATTCCATTCGATGATTCTACGGATGATGGGGTTGATATGGAATTCGTCGTAGTTGTATAAGCTATTACCGTTGCCATTTCTATGTGCGATACTTTTGGTAAATCCGATGCACTTCCAATTGTTAATTCTTCCTTATTACTTGTAGATTCTTTTGAATTGTTGTTCTCGTTTATGGTTGGTGTTCCGGTGACTGTTATGTCTTCAATTTAAAAACAAAATAATTGTCATCGTGTTATAATAATGTGAAGAACAAAAAAATTATAAATGTACGAATTGTATTTCGTGTGCCGGTAATTATGACAGTGATAATATCGACTGATTGTAAGTCAAAAAGAAATGAAATAGATCAATTTTTTAGTTTATTTTAGTACGTAAATAATTTATACTATAAAATCAATGATTAATATTACAAATTAAAGCTTTTATATAATAATTATTAATTTAATATTGTATCATCTAATTTATAAAAGGGATAGAAATGAAGAATAATTTTATATTTTAATATATATATATATATATTAATAAAATTAATAATAATTTAAATAGATTAAAATTGAATGATTTTGTTTGATATGAAAATGATGAAATATTTGATGAAAATAAATGTTGAGTATGCTAGAAGATTGAACGTTGAGATGATCATAATTATTTGAACATATGTGATAAATGGAGATATAAAAAAAGAAAGAAAAAAACAGGGGAATGGCAAATACACGTACCTTGCGCAACAGTGGGTGCAACGCACCCTTCTATGGGCGAAACAGGCAACTGTATGGTCGTTGGAGATGGCGTGTTTCTTCCACGACCCCAGCTTTCGAATCCTTTGGCAACGCTGGTAATGTACTTGTTGCACAGGGCCTTCTTAACCATGTAACACCGCGGCATCTTGAAGATTTATTTTTTCGTTTTATCGCGAATAATAACAGAATTATTACAGATTTCCTGTATATATATGTGTTTTTTTAGACAATTTCCAGGATTTCGTAGTAGATTAGCAATAATAGTATTAGTAGTAGTAGTAGTAATAGTAGTAGTAGTAGTAGAAGTAATAGTAGTAGTAGTAATAGTAATAGTATAGTAGTAGTAGTAGTATCAGTTAAAATAATCAATTTTTGTCTTTTGTACTACAACTACACTCTGATGATATTTCAAAGACTTTTTAATACCCTCTTCTCAGGTTTTTTTTTTTTATTCGATTTTTTGTTTGTTTGTATTTTTAATCAAGCAAAATCCTGTTTACAAATTTCCATTGGAAATTTTGAACGGATATATGAAACTTGAGCAAACGTTTGGATCAATCATCAATTTCATCTCGTTTTCATGTTTCCTTTTTTATTTTTTACTTCCTTCCTTTCTTTCTTTCCTTTCTTTCTTTCTTTTTTCAACGTTCCAATTGAATAATTTAAATAACGAAATTGAATATAACATAGGTAGCAAAGAGTTTTATCTGCTAATATGCTTTCGATCACAAGCCTTTGAGTCCTTTGATCAACGCATCAACGTATCATCATACTGTTCATGAACTTCCTTTTTCGAATCTTTAAATACGCCATCTTCCTACTATCCTGCATATATCCAATTATATTTTATTCTACCCCAAAAGTGGGTTGTAGATTTTTTCTTTCTTTTCTTTTCTTTTCTTTTCTTTTTTTTTATAAAATTAATCCTTTTTATTCTTCCTTTTTATCTTCTTTCTCTTTTATTAATTATAAAATCGTCGACTTCCAAAACTATCATCGAAGTTTAATCTCGTACAATACTTAACGCTTTATTATTATTATTATTAATATTATTATTAACGATGAGATGATGATTCTTCGAAAATGATTTCAATTCTTGTCGAAGATTTTGTAAATCACTTGTTTTATTTTTTTATTTATTTATATAAGTTGGTGTAAATTGTTTTCCCTTGATTAATTCGAAAAACAGCGTCTTGCACGTGTTTTTTTTTTTTTTACATTAATCCTAATTGTCGTTGCACGGTGATTAGAAGTTTATATATTATATATATTATATATATATACATATACATACTTATATGTATATTTTAAATGTTGCGGATTTTTGTGTATCTCTGAGACTAAAGAGGTAGGAAAACCATAACAGTCAATGATAAATAATACGTGTACATTTGTCAATATATATATATTTAATATTTCTATACATATATATATACACGTACACATATATGTATGTATGTATATATGTATATAAAGAATTATATATATATATATATA
>NW_015149062.1:564194-603144 GCF_001465965.1 Polistes dominula | reverse complement strand
CTTGCGTTTGCGTATTAGGAACTTGCGTTTGCGTATTAGGAACTTGCGTTTGCGTATTAGGAACTTACGTTTGCGTATTAGGAACTTGCGTTTGTTTAATAGGAACTTGCGTTTTATATTATTTAAAGTTCCAATCGAATCTACGTCACAACTTTTATATGTTTGCGTTAATTTAGGATTGTAAATCGGGTAGGTAGGTCGATTTAAAACGATGTACATGATTTTTCATCTAACTTAAATAATAAGTTGGATAAAAAATTTGGTGACACGTTTTTCCGGTTGAATTTTAGAAATTTCTTTCTAACAAATGACTAATGAAATGTACTAGTTAGAAAGATAATTATAAAAGTAGAGTCTTAGCCCGTGGGTCTCCGAACACAGCAACCTTCTCGCGGTGAGACCTGGGTCGATATTACTTGTGATCTATTCCAAATCTAATTGTAAATTATGTAACGCAAGTACTGTCGGGCGAATGGCTGTGTTAGATTCAATGTAAAATCTATTTACATGTTTATATTATTATTAACTTTCTTTTGGTCCTTCTGACACATGAATTTTATTAAAAATAATCAAATGAATCTTAGATTTATCAAATAATTTGTTAAACTAGAGAACATTATATAATTTATGATAGAAATAATTGCTTAAGACTAAAAACTTGTAATTATTTTGGAAGCAGGCTTTCAAACGAAACAAAAAATTTGTTATTCTATCTTTTCTTTAAATTTACTTTTATATTATAAAATATGACATATTCGTAGTTATTTGAAATTCTATAAGAAATATTGTTCTAAATATTTGTTAAAATGCATCTTTTTTTTTTTTTAATTACATTTTCTTTAAAATTAATATATATTTATTTTTAATAAAATAAAATAGTTATATAGTAATCGGCGACATCAAGGATATACACACACTGCTACTGCTAACCATAGAAGAATACACGACTACAGTTAAAGGTATAAGATATATCTATGTGATATTTCTATCAGCGTTTTTTTCGCAAACGATTGAATATATACGTCATGTTTAATTGCACAATGAATATTCTCGTGGACTATTACGAATATAGAAAATTTGAAAAAAAAATCGTAGGGCGTATATACTTGACTATTTTCTAGTGAGATATTTTCGTATTACTTTGGTATATCCGTTCACTCGAGTAAGCCGTAAGACGATATTAAAAGTGCTACTTTTTCATCTCGTGTTAGCCTTTCTTTCATTCAACCATGGATAAAAGTAGGCTAGATGTGGGAATGAAATAAGGAAGGAAATAGAATGAAATATATAAGAAAAGTGTAATCCTTTACCCAAAGAGTGAGAGAAAGAACTGTACGAGAATGATTCAAGTCCGTGTGAATACGTATATTTAATCCTAAAGAAAAAGTATTGTGTGTGTGTGTGCATGAGAGAAACTTAAAATGCTTCTCAATGACTTCGATACGTCAATCGATCTCGTCGACGTTTAAGGTGGGCATCCCTTTAAGCCGATTTTAAAATGAATTTACCGAAGCCTCATCGTTTCGCGATAAAAACCCTTTTAAACGGCAGCACCCTTAAACGGCAAGAAAAAAGATATTACAAAAAATCCGCTCTCTTTATCTCTCAATTGGTT
The DNA here is from genome assembly GCF_001465965.1 of Polistes dominula. The sequence continues at coordinate 601,529 of NW_015149062.1, read as the reverse complement.
GATTGGGAAAAACTGTAGATTCTCTAAATGTCAATATTGCATTAAGCGTACACTCGTTTCACTAAATTCAGTCCTTTTCTTTTTTTTTTCACGTAATAATTCATTTCAAATTTTGTTATAGATCTAATCGTTAAAAACCTATTCGTTGTTTTTCCTGGTATTATTACTTTTTGTTCCTATTCTTTTTCTTGATACACGTATTCCCTTTTTTCTTTTTTGATCTATTTTTTTTTCTCTCCTTCTACTTTCCTTGAAAGCAACTAACAGGGTGCTTGTTATCCTTATTTACACGACCGAGTTCGCACATATAATTAAGTCAAATTTCCTTCCTCCTTTCCCAAAACGACCCGTAGCAAAAACGAATAATGTCAATTGTAACGTGATCTTTTATAATCGTTTATCAAAGATTTTCATTATTCTTTTTTAATTTCATAATTGTTTAAACGTTCGCGAGAAAAGTCGAAACTTTATTACCGATTCGAAATTCTTTTATTTTTTTTTTGTTTTTTTATTTTTTCGGTTAAATTTTTTATTCCACTTCGTCGCTATGAAAGAAGTTTCAAAGTTACCTTGGGCTATCTATTCGCATACATGTACATATGTATATATATAAAAGTGTATGAAGTAACTTACTTATGTGTATGAGTAAGACTTTTCTATCTTACACATATACTCACATACACACGTGAACTGTTGGTAAGAAAAAGAAATAAAAAAAAAAACAAGAAAGTCATATGGTTTAATTGGTTGTAATTTAGAGAAGCACCGGTTCTCGAGTAAACCACCACATCGTTGCTAGAGTCATGTTTACGAAGGACTCGCAAAGGGTTGTCCAGTGCTTAAGGTCGGAAGTGAGTTTAATTGCAAAAGGTCGTAGAAAGAGAGAAAGAGAGAGAGAGAGAGAGAGAACTTTAGATGCTCTTTAACAACGGAAGTCACTTCAAGTTTTAGATAGTTCTATTAGAATGATCATTCATCGTGTCCGTTTTTTCCAAATGTCTCATCATTTTTTTTCACATTTTTTTTTCTTTCCTTTTATTTTTTTTTTTTTAATATTTTTAAATAAAAAAATATTTCTAAATCAATTTATACGATAGAAATATATATTTTATCTTTGTTATGTCGTGTTTTAAATTTGATGAAAAAACGAATAGAATTTTATCGTCGAAAGTTAAGAAAAATTTTGAAAGAAGTATTTTATAAGAATTTCATTACAGTTTAAATGATTCTATTTTTACGTTAGGTTTTGTAAAACAATGAGATTATTTGAAATTTTCTATACCGTGAATGCACATATGTTTTCTCAACTGCCCGGACCATAAGAACTAAATCTTCCAAGCTTTCACGTTTTGCAAGGGCAGTAGAAGGTAATAGTAGTTATAGTTTGTATGTTCTCAAACAGGAAATGACGTCATCCACCCCATCGTCATCCTTTTTACCGTTCCTCTCGACTGCTGTTAGCTAACTACTCGTTTCATTTTGGCTAAACTGTGACGCAACTTTCGTCCTGTTCAGTTCAGGACTTTACGACCCTCCTATCGTTAAATTAGTAGCCCTTTTTTTCTTTTTGACGACAGGAGGAAATTCTTCCAAGAGGTGAAATTACTTCTTCTCTCTCTCTCTCTCTCTTTTTCCATGATTCCGTTCTATTCAAGAAAAAGGGCCACCTGATTTGTCCGGATAGTCTATAAACTAATTTTTTATCTCTAGTATTAGTAAAATTGCACTCGTTAATAATTACAATAATCGTGTTTTAATCGCGTTTCGTGTTTTGTGTTGTAGAATAATTCGAGAGAAAGAGAAATTCGTATCACGTAAGTATGTATGTGTGTGTGTGTGTATGTATATGTGCGTTTTATTTAACGAAACGAAGAACGCTTTGCCTAGGTAGAAACTGGAACGTGTACCTAAATCTAGGTCAACTACGTGTTTAGTAATACAATATTTTGTCGAGAAAATCATGCGCCGTTTCCTTTTTCCTGATATTTTATGACTTCCTTTATTTCTTTCTTTTTCTTTTCTTTTCTTTTTTTTTTTTTATTTCTCTTCAAACTTTTCACTCGTGATTTAATCCAAATCATCTTAAATGTTCGGGTAGGAAAAATATGTAATACAAATATTATATGTTATAATTTAGAAAGAAAGATTATATAGAAAATAATCGTTGGTACGAATTTGTACTTTTTATTGGAAATAAAAAAAAAAACGTAAAAGGTATAGAAAGAGAATAGATGAAAATCGTTGTAACGGAAATGCAAGTGAAACGTTAAAATCGTCACGTTTTCCTACCAGGACAAAAATTCTTCTAGAGCCTAGGTAATAAATCTTCAAAGAAATTCACCAACTTTTCTTCGTCATATTTCATCTGATACTCTTGTTCCTTTCTTTTTTCTTTCCCCCCCTTTCTCTTTTTATCTCGCTCGATTTCTCATCGATCTTTTTTCAAGAATCGTCGAGGGTCCTTTTCTGGACAAAAGAAAAAAAAAGAAAAGAAGAAAAAAAACGAAAGAAAAAGATTAGGAAAATAAATTACCAATACGTAAGAATTATTTACAATTGCGTATATTGTAACATAGTTGAAAATAAATTTTTAAAACTCCTGGCGCAACCCCTCTGACACGAATAATTATTGTCGGTGCATTCGGAAACAAAACAAAAAAAGAAGGAAATTATTTTCAATTATTTACGATCACATTTTTGTCAAGTTTTTTCATGTTGGTGAATAAAATAAACAAGAGTGGATTCGCTTCGAGGGATATGGGAGAGGGTCAAGAGGGGTTGCACCTACGTATGCATCTCGCATGGTTGAATATGCGAAGGAAAAAGAGAAAGAAATAGAGTGAAGGGGGAAAAAAAAACCGAGAGCATTGCGAAACCTTCATATTTTTTTTTTCATTCCTTTTTCCCTTTCGTAGGAAATTTGATCGTTACACTAGTAAATTTATTAAAAACTTGTATGCGAGTGTAAAATTACAAATATACAGAATAAATGAATAAAAATAAATCAATAAAATCACTATGGTTGACCATTGATTTCTTCTTTTTATTACACATAAGTATTCATAATAAATTAAATAAATAATTAATAACAAAAAAAGGAACTATTATAAGAGAAAAAAAGAGGGAAAATAATATATGTATATATTTTTCTTTTCTTATAATTTGAAATTCCGTTTATAGGACGACGAAAAAAAAATAGAAATGTCTTTACTAAAAGATGTAAAAGCTGCAAACAAATATACGTACGTTTACGATAAAAAAAAAAAAGGAAACGGAAGTGTGTTATTCATCTATCTTAAGGAATATCTAATGAGAATTCGTACGAACCATTACGTTCTTTTCTATTCAGTACTTTTAAATTATGCATTAGCAACACTCGATTCTATTCCTAACTTATTAATACATAAAACCAAATGTGTATAGATGACCTACAAGAAAAAAAAAAATAACAGAAGAAGAAGAAAAAGAAATAAAAAAAGAATTATTTTATGCCTTGTAATCATCGTTCGTGAAAAAAAAAAAGATCAAATAAATATAACTGTTAGACGATTATTATATGTCGATTAGGATGTTCATAAGTTAATTTTCTTTTCATACTCTTCGTATCATTTTTTTTTCTTTTCTTTATTTTTTTTTTTTTCATCAAATGTTTCAAAAAGAATTTCAAACGAGTCTTGAAAGCAAAGAACAAAAGTGAGATGAATTAGGTTCGTCAGTTGTGTTGTATTATTTGAGTGAACATATTATAATTTTGTATAATAATAGTAATAATAATAATGATAAAAAATAGTATGGAAGAAGTAGAAGAAATTTTAAAATCTACCAGATTAATTTTACAAATTTTTGGTTTCTGGCCTAGGGAAAGTTTGTATAATTATAAATTGTCATTGTGGAAAGGATATTTTTCGGTTTTTCTTATTTTTTGTGGTACAATATTTGTGATATTCGCACAAATAACTCTTGTTGGTGACACTATAGCTTTTTCTGAGTTAGTTTTATTGTTTATTAATTATTCAGTCATTGTTATATGCATATTTGGTTTATATATATATATATATATATATATATATATATATACTTCATAAAAATAACTAAAAGTTTTTAAAATATTTTTCTTCGAATTCTTTTATTTGTTTGAATGTCAACTGAATAGATCATCGGTTAATGTTGTTGGATGGTCCTTGATGTTATCCAAATGTATGGCATTCAATTTAAAAAGGTTCGTTCTTCCAATGAAATCAATTCATTTGACAATTAAAATCAAATATTTTTCAAATTGTTAGAAATATATAAGAAGAGTATTTTTTTCTAGGRATACTATATTATTATTATTAATCAAAATGGAAAGAGGAAAGATGGTAGATTATTGGTTGGAAACACGAGCAATGGCTACGAAATTTCTTGCAACGGTTTATATTATTTTAACCGTTACTTTCATAATATCACCCTTGTATTTATCAGGACGAAATTTACCTTTCCAAGGAAACTTTTCTCCAATATTTTTTCAAGATCCGTGGTTAGTATTTTGTAATTTATATAAAACAATATTCGATAAAAACGTATTAAGAATATTTCAAAAGTTACAATTAGAATGTATTAGAAATTAGAAGAAAGTCTCCATTGTTCGGTATCCCTTTTGTATCGAATTTTGTACTTCGATAGGTTTACCAATGTATTGTGAACTTTTGTCAGCTCGAGGCAAAATCCAATGGGATAAATTAAAACTTTTTTTAGTCGAACAAAACGAAAAAAGTGATTTTGTAAAAGGGTTACTTTTTACAAAACGATCCTTTGTTTAGTAACATCATCTGTTTGTTTCATTTCATCCCTTTTGTTTCAATTACTTTTTCCTATACTTCGAATACAATATAAATTCAATGTAGAAATTAAAAATATAATATATAATATATATATGTATATTAATAATGATAATAGTAATAATAATAATAATATATTTTGAAGGTATCAGCTGATATATGTGATAGAAATAATGTTGACCTTATTAGCAGTATCTAATACATTGGCTTGCGACGTTATACTAATATTATTCGTCTGTCAACTATGCAACGATTTGCATAGAACAGCCACCTTGTTGCAACAATACGGTGACGATAAATGCAGTCTTAGGGATGTCATCAAACAGCACATTTCTTCCCTAAATTATGGAGAAACTCTGTGCAACGCCTTGTCAGTTATGTATCTCGGTCAAAATTGCATTTGCACTATGACAATCTGTTTGGCTTGTTACATTTCCTTTACCGTAAGTTTATTTCTATTATTTATTTTTTTATTCAACCTTTTTTTCTGAGAGAATCAATTTTTCCTCGATTAAATCAAATTCACGCGGTAAACGTTAAATAATTATTACGAGAAAGTTATTTACGAGGTTTAATACTTAAATTTTATCAACGAAGATGAATTTTACAAAAGGGGGAAATGTTTAGTTAGTTCAAAGAGACCTGAGATGGTTGTTATATATAAAGTTAATTAGAAATGATTTATTTATCATTTAACGACATTTTCATCGAACCATTAGAGACATAATTGCCTAATTAATTAAGATTTATTATCGATAAATTTGTTGTTTAAATTGTTATTACAAAAAATGGTATTCCATGAGGGGGTGTTCTAAATCTATTAGAGAAAAAAAATCAAATTTTCTAAATATCCCGATTTAATAATATACGCTCATTCGAGCATAGAAAATTCCTAGTTGAAAAACACTTAATAATCCGATCATATTAATTACCATACCATCCATTCCCTTTTTGAAAGTATTCGAATTGCACCCTAGAGATTAACGAGCAACGAGGAAGGGAAAAAGAAAAGAGAAATTATTGGCCGATTTTCTTACACCCACCCACCCATGTTTGCGTAGGCACGCACTCACACGTGAACAAATTTTCTTGTTTTAACCATACGTGTTTTTCTACGAGTTTACTAACTTCCTAAACGTGTTATTTTGCTCCTACATTATGATCTTGATTGATCGTTAAATTTCAAATGCTTCATCAAGTTGTCCGTGATTGTTCCGGTTTAATCGGTCACGTCTAAGCTTCTTTACTTATACAACACAACAACCTTCAAAAAGCTTTATGATCGATGCGATTAGATCGTCCGAGAAACATAGTTCATTAGATTAAAACGTGAAACAATTAAGGAAGAATCATTATTTAACTCGAAAAGGGTTGTGTTTTTAATATTATTAATTACTCACTTAACTAACTTCTTTCAATTAATTAAACAACACTAAGTGTAAGATAAAAATGTAAGATTAATAATAATAGTAATAATAACGAAAAAGTATAAGGAACAAAATGTAGATATATATAGAATATAATCGAGAATAGTCGGAAGCTTAAGGGTTGAAAGCTGAAAGCTCAACCGGTTCGTAGAATCAATTAATGGTGCTCGTAGAGGCAACCTATAAGCCAATCGACTAATTACGAAAGAGATTAGATGGGATTACGGTATAGGTCGGACGGGAAAACGAGATTAGTCATTGTTCTCTCTCTTTCTCTCTCTCTCTCTCTCTCCCTTTCTCTTTCCCTTTCTCTTTCTCAAACCCTTTCTTAATTAGAAGTTTTTTTTCCTTTAGAATAAAATAAAATAATGATATAATAGGGGGAAAAAATATCATATGATTGTTTTTTTTTTTTTTTTTTAATTTACATTCGAAAGAAAGGAAAAATATAATAATTTTATGATCTTTTTTCATTTCAGATAACAAATACTTTGACATTGATGAAAATGGTCGTAGTACTTTTAGCAATGGTCCCAGTATTGTTCATTAATTGTTACAGCGGAGAAATGATTTATGGTTCTAGTTTGACCGTTAGCATGGCTATCGAAGCTAATTCTTGGAAATCTGGTAATATTAGAATAACCAAGGATGCTGCATTCGTAGTTCATAGGGCACAAAAACCTATGAAAATAGCAGTCGGTACTTTTGGTACTATCAATCTAAAGTTTTTCTGCGATTCCATTTATTCGGCCATTTCTTATGCCATGGTATTGAAAACTATAAGCTAGAAATCATTTTAATTTCAATGTACGAAAGCTTTTTCTTTTCAATTATTATTTAATCGAATAATACAATTATTTGTTAGGATGTTAAATATATTCGTTTTTTTTCCTTTCTTTTCTTTTAATATTAGAAAATTAAATAATAATAATAATAATAGTAATAATAAGATGATATGATCCAATTGTTAAAGAAAATTGGAGTAAGAAAAAAGAACGATTTATCAAAGAAGAAGGTGTATAAGTAGAAGAAGTTTCGTTAGAAAGATTAATCTGTTTAGACGTCCCTGTCTCTCATCCAATCTTTGTCTTATCTCTCCCATATTATTGCTAAGACGAATATATAGTTAACATTATCCAATTAATCTTAAGGGATACAAAGATTCAATAGGGAAAATAACGTTGAACGTGAGACAAAGTAATCTTATGTTAATCAAAAGAGAGTAACACGCTTAAATTGGCCGATTTCATAATTAATTACAGAGTTATTCTTCTACATTTTTAAACCTTCTTATCATAAGTAAAGTTAAGAAAAGAAAGAGAAACCTATTTCAAAGATTTTTTAATATATCATTCTGTCTAAAGAAAAGACAGTTAATATAAATGTCGTTCTATGTGTGTCTGTATTTTTTTATTTGATCCCATAAAAGGAAATTTATAATAAAATATACTTTCATTGTTCAATCGTACGATAAATTCATTATATCTATATAAATTATCATTTTACATTTGATCGTTTCTTTTTTTCTTTTTTTTCTTTTTTTTCTTAATATTTCTTCTTTTAATTTTTTCATTTCAAAGGATCATTTTATATCGGATGGAGGGGTGGATAGGAGGGAGTGAGTGGTCTATTGAAAACTCCCGAGGAATACGATAATGTTGAGATATCCTATAATGCACAAGCATACACTCGAAGTTTTCTTCAACGATACGCTCTCTCGCGTTTGAGATAGAAAAAAAAGAAAAAGAAAAAGAAAAAAAAAAGAAATCGAGAAGAGGATGATGATCCGTCTACCCTTTTTTCTTTCCTTACTTCCTCCCTTCCTTCCTTCCTTCCTTCCTTCCTTCCTTCCTTCCCTCCCTTTCTTCCCTTTCTTATCTACTGAAAAGCCTTTATATTTCTTTTTCTTTTCTTTTATTTCTATCATTCAGCTTTTACTTTATGTTACTCATGTCAGATATAGGCTCATGGCAACCCTCTTCGAAATAGAAAAATATACTGGAATTGAGGAATGCAAGAGTGAAGAGTATCTACGTTTGTCCTCTTTCAAACTTTTTTCACATATAACAATGTCACATGAATCTTATCTTTACGTATATTCAATAACTTAATTTAATATAATATCATGTATATATAATTCATTGATATAAAACACGACGTTATAAATAGTTCAGAGAAAGTAATTCAATCAATTAATATAATTAATATGATGGGTAATGCTTGGAGTATTAATTTGTTATAATATTAATAGTAATAGTAGTAGGTGAGGGGTTGGGGGGTTATGCAAAGTTGTACAGTACACGTGTCACACTTCAAAGAGATTCAAATATAGGTATTACGGGAACGCAATGCGGCCTCGTAATAAAACGAGCTGCACTCACATAGGTCAAGTGGAATACAATATGTAACAGGGAGTTGAACCATAAAGCTTTCTCTACCTTTCTCTTATGCACCCTTCACCCCCTCCCTTCACTCTCTTTCTCTTTCTCTCTCATTCTGTTTATATTATCACCCACAAACCCTGTGCATAGGGAAACTTGTAAGCTATGCAAAATCTGGCTTTACCGGGGTTTGTAGCTGAACGAATTTTCACTGGACGACTACAACTCTCCACACACAAAGATACTAGCTACGGTTTCCTCTTGTCATAAAAAAAAATGGATGCACGACATATTTTTTTTTGTTTTGTTTTGTTTTTTATTCTTTTAATTGCATTCGAAATTGTAAAAAAGCAAAGTTTTTGTTTTACCATATTTTTTATTCATTAAATTTCTTTGTTTGGTTATTCAACGAGCATGCCACAGGGTTTGCTTATACAGGGTTGAATTTAAGTCAATAGATGGCCCGGTAGTTAGATATTTTTTTATCTTCTAATAAATTCAAAAATCGTTTAATCATTTTTTTTTTTATTCATTTATTCGTTTACTCGTTTACCAAACCGTGGATACAAAGTGGTTTAAAACTTTTTAAAAGGAGTTTTGTGTGTTTTTAAGTACATTTTTAAGCTCGCAATTAGGTTTCACAATTTCAACAAAATACAATAAACCACAAGTTTGATAAAAAAAGTAAACAAAAGTAATGAATTTGGTAAATATGACTTGGAAACTTTAGTGAGTTCACCCTATGTAACATTCTGTTTAAAAGTACTGCTACGTGTGAAAGATCGAAGGGAACAGGGGTAGAAGGGGAATAAGAGTTAAAAGAAAGGGATGAAAAGCTTCTCTCGTCCCAGATTACGGTTGGATCAATTAAACGAGAACTCGAAACACGTTTGTTACAATATATATGTGTATGTATGAGCATTGTCTGGCATCGACGAGCAATGAAAATAATGGTTACAAGTGTGTTAGAAATGATTGTTAGTAGTGTGCTTCATCGACGATGCAGAACTATGATAATAAACAAAAATTTATACTTTTTCTTTAGCCACAGTTCATACATACATACATGTATATAAATTATTATCATTGTCAAGAATTATTACAAATATTTCAACATATTTAAGCAAAAAATAAATAAATAAAAAACACAGTAATTATTTTACAGTAAAACTCAGAAAGGAAATTTTGGCCTACAACTTTCTCTCTCTCTCTCTCTCTCTCTCTCTCTCTTTCTCTATTTCTTTCTTTTCGTTTAAAACAAAATGAGGAATAAATTAAACAGTCGGAATTCTCTCGAAGATCTTCCAAACTTTCTAAGAAAGTTTCAGGCTGCTTGATGAGAATTGAAGGGAGAAAGGGAAGAAGAGGGTTGAGAGAAGGTAAAAGATAAGGGCTCGAATACGTTGCGGTGGAATGAAATGTACAAAAAGGAAAAAAAAAAAAAGAAAAAAAAAGGAAAAAGAAACGGAATAAGAATGGTGAGATTAATTTGCATAATTACTGATATTTTTCAAATTTGTATAGAAATATTTTCATTCGACAATATTACGAGTAATTTGTTCAGAAAATTAAAATAAATAAATTATCTTTTTTGTTTCCTTTTTTTTTTTTTAAATATTAAAAGAAACAAACAATTTCTACGTGAATAATTTATTTCATATCCATCATATTTTCTTCCTATTTCTATTTTCGTGTCTCGTTTTTGTTGCTAGTAATCAACGACTTCATCTTTATGCATGAATTTTTGGGAAGAAGTAAGGAAACTAAGGGATGGGAGAGAGAGAGAGTTGAGTGGGAGTTGGAGGATAAGAGAAAGACCACTGTAGATTCTGTCATCGAAGTAATTTGCGTTCTTATAACTACATCTATCTCTATCTCTTTCGCATTAGTCACTAGTGTTGACTGGCAATTAGCTTGTAGTGGTGAGAGAGGAGAGAGAGAAAGAGAAAGAGAGTTTCAAAAAGCTCTGGAAAGGCTTAATCTGAGTGGCAATAAAGGATTAGCTTACGTTGATAAACCACGATTAACTTTAACCAAAGAAGATTTTACATATAATACAAACTTGTTGGATAAAATTATTCTTAGGATCAAAATGTGTTATTATTATTTTGGTTGTTGTTGTTATCGGTAAGATTTGAGAATTTTTTAATCGGTGTGAAAAATCTTCTTTGATCTAAGTTAACATTAATAAATATTATTTATATTTAAAGAACTATTAAAACAATTATCAAACTATGATTCCATTTAATTTACTTATTGATTATTATAAATAAAAAGTTGATGTCTTTATCTACAAATTATAATCTTGTGCAAAAGAAAAAATAATTGTTATAATTAATTATTCGCATAATAATTGGATTTCTCCTTTCATTATCACAATTTATAATTAGATGAAACAATTATTATTAGTCGATCATATTATTTGTTAAAGTAATCAAAGCAATATCGAGCAATTAGATGCAGTCAGAGAGGCGTCATTGTTTGTTCCTATCTGACACAAAATACACATCTATATATATTATATACATACTCGATATATAGGTAAGGTAGAAATCATTATGTTCGATCAGTACATTGGTGACATAGATGTTCTTGGAGCAGGTTAGCCCCTTTGTTAAACGGATAGTTGTCTCCTTGTCAGTGAGTGTCGCTTACCAACTCGGCAAACCCCTTTATCTAGCTTTCCCTGTAGGGACTGGGACCTGAAACTAGCCTCCATTCGAGTAAACCAAATGTATCACATAGAAATACATACATACACACACATACACATATCTCTATCTATCTATCTATCTATCTATCTATTATAAGTGTGAAGAAAACGACTACAAAGCGTACCCCACCCCTCCTATAAATGATAGAGGGTGAGTGGGTGGTGGTATCTACGGTTAAGAAGAAAAGGTAGAAAGAGAGAAAAAAAGAAAGAGATAGATGGAAAAAGTAGAGTGGTTTGCCAAAGGCCTAAGGGCGTGAAAAAAGAGACAAAAAAGAGAAAGAGAGAGATAGAACACGCGTATATGGGCTGGAAGAAACGATTTAGGAGGGTTGCAGCTGCAGACGACAACGACACCCACTCGCCCTTATTCCCTTTTCCACTCGTTCTCGACACATCGACGTGTTCAATCTCGATTCTCCCTTTTCTATGTTTGACACATCGACGGTTATATCACTTGACTTTCTCATAACTTACAGATCTGAGTCGTCTCGTTTTTCTTCTTATTATTTTTCTTCACCGATTCGTCGTCGTCCTCATCGTCATCATTCTCGTCGTCGGCTGCGATTTATGATATTATTGTAAAACGTTTTTTTCTTATTACATTTTCTTTTTTTTACTTTTTCTATTTGCGACAATTTTCCCTTCAATGATTTATCGCAATATTGTACAATATTTACGTTCATAGTTTTTTTTTTTTTTTTTTTTGATATTAGATTGATCTATTGCAATAAATAATATTTTTTATTCAATGAAATTTGAAGGAACTTAATAGGTTTACTTGTAATGAAAATTTTTAATGGATAACCGATGGGGGGTTTGTTAAAATCGAGGTCATCACGTACGATTCTCCCTAAACAAAGTTCTAGGCTTGAACTTTGAGAGAGTTTCCTTGAATAGTATTCGAATAGTACTCGAATAGTAGTCAACGACTACTACTACTATTACTACTACTACTACTACTCGGCTAACTTTGAACAATCCAGAAACTTCGATTTGGCATACACTACTAAGAGGAAAATTTCCTTTCGATAGTTAGGTAGATCTATGTTTTACGTGGATCGACTTCATCTCTTTTCATACTTATTACAATAACCATTTTACATATACATTCTCATGTAAGCATAGATTCTCGAATAACTGCAAATAACGAATATAAATTTCTATAAAGTGCATTATACACTTATCCGTATTAGATATCATTTATTTTCTTTTTATTTCATTTCATTTGATTTTGTAATTTTATAACAATAATCTATTTATCTTTCACAATATTTAAATATCTTCTATTTCCCGTTGGTTTCCTTTTTTTTTTGTTGTCGTCTTGTTATCTTAAACTACCCCCCTTTCCTTGAATCTTCTTCATCCCATTATCACCAAGCCCGTTTCAATCCCACGAAAGTCTCTTTCTCTCTCTCATTTTCGGTTTACATTTCTACTTTACATAATACCAATTCCCCAACTCTTATTTCCGTTCCTTTCCGCGTTTGCTTGTGTAAGTTTTAAGCGAACTCTACCCCTTTTTCCCTAAGCGCGCACCACCTTCTCATCTTATCTTTTTTTTTTTCTCTTACCAGTCCTTTTTGTACCTAAAACTTTAGTATTTCTCATGCTCGTGTATTTCTTTCACCCTCCCACTCTCTACTCGGCAAACCCATCGAATTTTCTCTCTTTCTTTTACTTTAACTTTTTCTTCTACTTTTACTTTTTCTTTTACTCTTGTACAATATAGTTTTTCTTTTTTCTTGATTTTTTTTTTCTAGGATAAAAGTAGTATAACATGTTTTAGTCTCTTTCTATCTATTTGTCTGACGGTCTTACATACAACGGCACTTGGAAAATTTTCTTAGAAAAGTAATCTCTCCTCATCGTTTTTCTTATACTAAAACCTTGTCTTATTTTTGTTCTTTTTTTATTTCTTTCATGGTTATCACTATAATCTTTTGATTTATTTGTCTATTACTTAGTTATCGTCATTATTCTTAACCTATGTCATTTAACGAATATTATGTTATACTATATTTATCATATTTTTTTTTTTTTACAAATAAATTGTACTCATTAATTAATCTAAACCCTCGACTGATGTAACAAATTATAAAAAATATTTTAAAGTTGTCTGGTAGGGAAAGTAATATGAAAATTTTATTTCACAATTTTCTTTTAGAACAATTTGAAAAGTCGGATTGAGACGATTTGTCTTCTTTTTTCCTCCTTCTCATCTTTTTTTTTTTTTCACCGTTTTATATTTCATTTCGTTTTTTTTTTCATCCCCACCTATTCATTGTCAGTCTTATGAGCAATTGAAAATGACAAGAAAAGAAAAAATTGAATTTTCTAGGAGATTGAGAAAGAACAGTTCATCTTGAGAAGAAGAAAAAGAAGAAGAAAAGCATTACGTATCTCTCATCCCTTTCGTTTTCCCAAGAAGAATCCTGGAACGTTCCTGGATCGTCAGTTAGCCTCGTTTCTTCTTCTTTTTTCTGTTTTTTTTTTTCTGTTTTTTTTTTTATTTTATTTTATTTTCTTTTTCGAGCTAACGGGGAATAAGGATAAATCGTCGTTTAGATCTTCGAACGTAAGAACTCGTCTTTTTATCATCTTTATCCACCTCTTCTCTCCCTCAATTTTTCTTTTCTTGTTAGATGAAAAATATAAAAAAATAAAGAGAGAGAGAGAGAGAGAGGGAGAAAAATTGAGAAAAAATTCTTTGCTTATATCGCTCGTTATCGCGATTTTAAATCGCATCATTATTTGAATCCTGTCGAGAGAAAAATTTCTTAAAATTATTGTATAATAAATTTATAATACAATTGTATTATAATTTTTTAATACAATTTACGTGTCGACGAGATTTCTAAAAAATTGTAATCCTAAAATTTGATCAAATAGAAAAGATACATATTTTTTCTCATAATTAATTTAATTTAATTTAATTTATTTTTTTGTTTTTTCAACAAAAATTTCTTTAATAAATAATATTATTTCCTTTTTCTTCAGGATTACAAGAGAAAAGAAAGTTAATAAAAAAGAAAATATATTATATTCGATGTCTTGCAGTATTTTTCTTTATTTTTTATATGATACACACACGCAGACGAATAAAGAAAGGGTTCTGTTAATAAATTTGGTATAGAAAAACAAAAAAAAAATAGATGACAGTTCACTCGAAATGGGTTAAATGATCGGACGAGTGATCGTACATACGATCGATTTGCAATTTCATTTCAGATTGTACTGTGAAACCAAGTGGAATAAAAAAAGAAAAAAAAACAGAAAGTAAAACAAAAAAAGGACCATTTATCTCTCTCTCTCTCTCTCTCTCTCTCTTTTTTTTTCTTTTTCTTCCTTTCGGTGACAAAAATTGTATTCGCTAGAAAATCGTTATTTTCTCATCGTAATTTCCAATGAACCGTATTCTCTGTCAGTCACGTTAATAAAACGATCGATACTTATACATGCATAGATACATGATACATACACATCTACATAGGTGGGTTACAATTCAAATGTTCAAGTATTAGCATACGAATCGTATAGATGAAAATGTAACTAAATAATTTCTCCTTTTTATCATTTTATCCTCCGTCTCCTTTGATTCTATTGAGACAAATTTATTTTGTTATTTTTATGCGTTTTATTTTTTCATTTTAAATAATTAAATTTTGTACATTGTGAAACAAGGCAAAGAAATGGTAGGAATTTGAAAAATTGTTCTGACAGTTATGATTGAATAAAATAATTACAATTGAAAAGTTACGTAAAATAAATAAAGTAGTATATCGTCACGCTTTACACGTATTTATTATGTATGCGTGTATGATATTCTCGTATTTCATAGTATTCATCTTATTATACGTAGATAGGGACCAGTGTTGCCCTTATGTTTATCAAAGAGAACACGTACTGCATTTTGATTTGATATTAACAAACTGTGACAGGGAAAACGTGATGCTATTATCTAATGTTACTGTCACTTAACAACTATAGACAATATATAGACAATATATAGATTATAATTTATTCGATTAGAATTAATTTCAATCATAATTTAGACAACTAATATTAATAATATAATTTATAAGTATATTTAATAAAAATAAAACAAAAAATAAAACAAAAAATATATATACACGCATAAAACATGCATACATAAATAAGCTGAAACAAAACAAAAAAAGAAAAGAAAGGAATACGAGATTTTGATCACGTTATAATCCTATTAATAATAATAAAAATATCGTGTGTCTGATTTGATATTTTTGTTCTATTTTTCATATTTTCTTTTCGTACCAATATTTTATCACCATGCATCCCTCGTTTGCATTCACGTCAGCAGTTTGAGAAACGTCGTCGACGAATGGTGATTTTCCTTCTCTCTTGACTTTTCTCCCTGGATAGAATATAATAATTTCGTTGAATTTTTCTCTCACGAATTCATGGACCAACAATATATATATATATGTATATAAAATGATTACACCTTCGAAAATGCAACTTTTCTTCTTTTTTCCATAGTAGTTATGAAAAAGAATAACTGAGTATTTTTCGATTGAATTTAATTGAAGACAAATGTTTGAACATTTAAATTAATATTTAATCAACGTTGTGTAAATCCTTTAATAGATAATTATCGAATGATAGAATTTGTTAAACCTTATAGTACTTGAAAAAAAAAAAAACATAGTCGAGAATACAATTATTTATTCTGCCAAGAAAAAAAAGGGATCATCATCTTTAGGTATCGAATAGGAAGAAACTCGTCGAAGGAAATTTCTTCACCTCCCCCGTTAGTTCTTTCTTTCTTTCTTTCTTTTACCCTCGAAACCATCGAAAAAATCCTCGAAGGAATTCGTTTTGACCTAATTTCGGGTATATCCATCCTAACCGGTACGAAAAGTAGACGAGAAGAGAGCTAAGTCATTATTTAATTACGACGTTTTCCTTTGCAGTAAAGCCAACAGACCCAACTTACTTCTTTTTTTTTTCTCGGTGTATCAATTAACTTAATAGAGTGAGCTGGAGTCTCTTCTCTTATCTTGAAATTTCATTAACGTTATCCCTCTCCTGCCCACTTTTCCCCATATACATAGATATATTTATATATAAATTGAAATTCGTTTCTTTTACTTTTGGTATTTGCAATTATTATGGTAGATATTAAAATAATGAACATTTTTTACAACCTGAAATTCAAATTTATTCGAATAATGTATTTTGTTTCTTTTTTTTTTTTTATTTCTTTTTAATGATCCCCTATGACATTAAAAATTATAGGTTGACGTTTTGAACGATCCCTTTTTCTACATAATAATATCGTATACAATGTGAATACATATGTATGCATATACATAAATTTATGCTTACTTAGATATATATAATATGTATATATATCATTGAAACGAATTTCTCGTAACCACCAAGAAGAAACAGCTTATTCGGAATTGGAGCATGAGGTCGAAGGTCACTCGCCTGGAGGTGCAAACGTATCCATGTTAAAGGTCACGGTTATGGGGGAGGAGATGCAAAATTTCAACGCGAAATAATAACAGATTCATTTAACCGTATATGCATTCTCCAATCAATCATTCGAATATATTCTAATTTCATTTTGTGTCAGTCGCGAAAAATTTATTTATAGATATTAATTGAAATATATTTTTTATATATATTATAAATTATTTATTGTAGTTTTATTATTTTTATATTTAAATATATATACGATTGTTTTGTTTTTATTTTTTTTTTTATTAGAAAATATTATTTTTATTATTACATACGAGAATCAGATGAGAGACTAAAAATATATTCTATGTATTTCTGTTTTTGTAGTTTATTTTCTTATACTTTTATTCAATTTTTATTTTTCATCTGGAAACACTTTTCGAGACGTCGACGATGGAAGCACGTAAATATTCATATACGTACACACATGACACACACACACACACACATATATATATATATATAAATGAAAACATAAAATAAAAACAAAAAGTACGACGATTAAAAATATATTCCATATTTTTCTCTCCCCCGGTATATTATCTTTTCTTTTCTTTTCTTTCCATTTTTTTTTCTTTCTTTCTTTTTAATATTTTATTTCTTTAACCAAGTTTATTTTTGTCTAGAAATTTTTTCGTTGATATTTTTACGCGCATATAAATAAATGTAAATACAAAATAAATTTCTATATGCGAGTGTGTGTGTGTGTGTGTGTGTACGATACCTAAAAATATTTTTTTATATTTCTATCCACTTTTTCTTCTTTTTTTTTTCTTCTTCTTATTATTATTATCATTATGTATATATATATATATATATAAATTATTATTTCTTATCAAGTAAAGGTAGACATCATTAGACGATTTCAGTCGAATGCCTTGTGCCTTTGCGACGTGCATAATTTCTATATACATACACACACACACACACACACTCATACATAAATATATATATATACATTTATCGATAATCTATATTCAATAATGAGAGTGTTTTTGCGTATGCGTGATATATCTATCTATGTACGAGTAGTAAGAGTATAGCAGTATCCGTCATACTTATTCAAACTCCTTAAGACTCGATAAAGAAAAACGAAAGCTGCTAAATGAAGCTTTTTTTTTTTATTATTTATATTCACGTGTGAGAAGATACATTTCATCTTCGTTTAATTCAAATTTTTCTTTTTATTTAAATTCTCCTACATATCTTTTCTTTTTCTATTTTGTTTTTATTGAATTTTATTACAATACATTTCTCTCATATACTTCAGTTATAATATTATACATTTATTTGAAATGAAGAAAAAACAAATTATAATTTATCGAGATCGAAAGATACGGTTATAATAATAAAAAAAAAAGAAAGTTATATAAAGAGAAAAGAATAAAACTTCGTTGTATTGTCTCTTGAACTGTATATTATTATTTTTATTCTTTTTCTTCACATTTGTTTGAATTCTTTCTATGAAAAGAAAACATTAATAAAGGATATAAAAAAAAAAAAAAACATGGTCTATTTTAAATATTAACTCATTTTAAGAAGTTGTTTCTATTCAAGCAAGCATAATATAAAACATTCTGTCTCTCGTGTTGCAAATAAATTATTAATAAATTTGTCCAAGCATCACACGACGGTTATTCCTAACTATCGTGGGAAATATACATTTGTTAGAAAGTAAGTACATATGTAGAACATCATACACGTATATAAATATATAGTTGGGCATGTGTAGAATTATTGTTAGACCGCTTTAACCCTAATCGAACTAAACAATCTATATATATATATATTTATAATAATTACAACACCTACGTTAAATCAATTAAAACCCTTATCGCGAGCGATAAATTAATAATCCAAATGTTTCTAATATCTAAATTAATGTTGAATATAATCATACAGAAGTTCAAGTATATAGATAAACCAAATAAATTGATAATTAATTAATAAAATTATTGTAGAGTTGATAAATTAATAATCCAATATTTAATTGAATATAATCATTGAAATTGAAGTGTATAGATAAACAAAAAGATAATTAATTAATAATATTATTGTCTGTTAATATGTATACTTGGTAATATCTAATGAAAAATGAAAAATGTGTTCATATGTAATTAGAAAATTTTGCATCATAGATAAACTTAGGATAGGGTAGTAGTTGGGGGTATGAAGGAAGAAGGTGTACCATTGGATGGGAACGATAGTACTATTTTTATAATATAAACTCGATCATAGCGTAAACGAGAAAGTAAAAGAGTGAACGAGAGAGGGGTTGTTGGAGGGGTTGTTGGAGGGGTTGTTGAAGGGGCTGTTGGAGGGGCGAGGAGGGGCGAGGAGTCGTGAAAATCGCGGCTTGGCGCGGCGCGACAGTAGTATATGCCGGTTAGAGTCAGACATGCGCTGTTAAAGTGGCTTGCGCCAGGGAGGGGTGGTCAAGAGGATGCGCAAGGGTAAAAAGCTCGAGGGTGAAAAGCCACGCTTCAGTTTGTCGCGTGTCCCTTCGACTGCGACCACTTCGCGTGTTGTCATTCACAACTCGACGTCAAATGTTTTAAGAAAAATACAAAAAAAAAAAAAAATGTTGCAGAAATTATATAAACTATAAACGCGTAAATGAAATTGTGAAATCGTGTTTTGTCGTTTCGAATTATATCACGTGATATTTGAAAAAAAGAAAAATAATTCAAAATAAAAGACACTAAAATTAATCAAACGAATATATTGAAAAATCTAAGGAAGAGAAGATCAAAATTACAGTTGATAAATATGGGAGTATCGTTCGAAATGATTTATAATATTGATAACAAAAAGATATCAATAATATCAATGCGTTTATTATCGAAATACCGACGATGAGGGATAAGGAAAGAAGAAAAAAGGAAAAAAGGAAAGAGAAAAAAGTGAGACGAGATAAATCGTGAATAAATTATTACTCTCTTTTTTTTTTATTGTTTTTTTTTTTTATTCTTCTTTCATGATAAACAACAACGAGAACGAGTTGAAACGTAATTCGAATATATACAAAATTATTAACAAACATATATGTATTCTAAATAATGTCAAATGGAATTGTCAATGGCCTTCGGTTCGTCATTTTTATCTTGTTCATTTATGCGAAATAATTTGAATCATTGGAGAACGTAGCGACGGACTAAATTTATTTCTAATCGTGCCTAAACAACCCTAATCACATACACACAAATTAGCATAATTTTTTTTTCTCTATTTTATTATTAATTATAATTTTGGTTTGACCGTTCAATGATCTACACAAATAATCTACGATGATTTCTTAGACGACGAAATATTCGTACGATCGATTGTAAATAACATTGATTTTTTTTTTTTTGTTAATTAATCTGTAATTTTGTTTGTTCTATTTTTTATTTTTCCATCTTCAATTAAAAAAAAAAAACCTATGACAAACACGGACCGGAAAAGTTTGATCTTTTATTGACGATTAATTGTTGTTGTTGCTATTGCTGTTGTTGACATTGTTATTGTTAATGTTGTTGTAGTTATTGTTATTTCTATAAAAAATAGAAAGAAATAACATGAAGAAATGACAAATATAGTTACCATCAGATCGATGAAACTATTGGAAAAAAATAATACAAATTTGACGAAAGACGCGTTAGAATTTACGTTGATTTCGATCATCTCAGTTTAAATCGTTTCCGTTCGTTCGTTCGTTCGTTCGTTTGTTTTATTTCTGTATAATTTATTGCGAGAGGATATTTTATGTTTTCCTTTTTTACGGAGATGACGTGGATAAAGCTCGTTAAGTCTTACGACGATCGGAGAAGAACTAGTCCGTAAGAAGATCAGATAATGACGGAGTCTCCAACAGCATCGACGAGCAAATGCCACGACGATAAATCCGATAAATCCGAGAAGGCAGTTTTTCTGGTAAATCGATTTTCAAATCTCCTCCTCTCTATCTCTCGTTTTTTTTTTTTGCTTCGATAATTCTATCCTCCTGCCCCCTAATTTCTATCACTTTCTATCAATTTAGATAATAAAACGAGAGAGAGAGATAATTCGATTTGTTTGTAAACGTTTGATTTACGATTCGAGATAATCGTTAGATTAAATTTTCATTCAATAAAAAGAAACAATGAAGACAATGAGTTGTTTACAAAATTAACAATCATTAAATGGAATGATTCTATTTTAAATTCGATACAAAGTGTATTATTATTATACCTTACCTTTTTTAATAATTAAACAATAAATTTCTATCTTGAAACAATTAAATTTCCTTTAATAATAAAATTATAATAAAAAGAAACGAATCGTAAATCGTACGTCAATGTTTGTCTTTTTATAATCTTGAAAGATCATTTTTTAACATTGAGTGAATTGTTTTAAATTAAAATAAAACTAAAAATTCGTTCTCTCAATGTTTTATTTCAGCAAATTCAGGATATAAACAGCCAAGTAGCACAATTTCGAGATCTTCTGATAAACGTCGGCCAACCACGTGATTGTCCAGAATTAAGAGAAAAAATAAGAAAATTGCGAAGAACTTGCGTCGAAGCTTGCAAAGAAACTTCTCAAATTGTCCTGCCACAAGTACGAAGGTATTTTGGATTTTAATATTTCAACAAGAACAACAAAATTCCAATGATTTGTCCAAATTTATCACAAAAGTTGTGTGTGTACGAAAATCATTAATTTAATCGTTAAAATAATTGAGAAATTTGTAGGCAAACCATTCCCCTCCTTCTCATCGTGTATAAAAACAAAATTGGATTCTACTCTTTTCCAATAATTTTCTATCTTTTACAAAAACAGATTATTATTTTGAATTATTTTTAATTAGAATTGTGTTATTGATACTATTACTTGCATCTAAAAGAGATAAATACAATACAATATTAAAATATTACGATGATACGAAGTATTAATTAATTACAAATGAAAGAGGGGATCTTGGATATTAAAAAGAAAAAAAGAAAAAAAGAAAAAAAAAAAAGAAATGATAAAAATAAAAAGAAGAAGAATTTTATTTTTCTCGTAGAATCGCATTTCAGTTTGTCTTACATTAATAAAATTCCAATTAACTTGGTAAATAGATAGGAAAATGTAAAGTTTTCTTTCCATTTTTTTGTTTTTTATTTATCTCTTTTATACCTTTTTTCTTTCTTCTATTAACCTAATCGTTAATTCACTTTCCTTTTTTTATAATAACTTAACAATTGACTAACGAAGATTTTCATAGAAGTTTTTTCTTGATAAAAAAGAAAAGAAAAGAAAAGAAAAAAAAAGAAAAGAACAACCCTAATTAATTACATTCGTACCTTTCTCTATTCCCTATTCTCGTTCTTACTGTTACAAATTTATGATGGTGTGGTATAGCGTCGATGAATTTCCCATATAAATTATTTCTCTTATTAGTGTTCGTGTATAGTAACACGCGATTTGATAGTTTAAAAGATATATTTAAAAGAAAAACTTGAGGTATATTTAATGCATCTTGGATTGTTCGCATAATCGTTTGACGTGAACAAATTTAATATATGAAATAAAAGTAAAATAAATTTAATATATATATATATATAGAGAGAAAGAGAGAGTTAATATTATATTATTATTATTAAATATATAATATATAATATAAAAATATAATATAATAAATAGTTATATAATCGAATAGATTATAAATTATTACAAGATAAAATGTAATAATAATATTGAAAGCCAAGACGAATGAAAAATAGTAAAAAAGAAGATGAAACGATTTTAAACGTTTCATTTGTAGATAGAAAAAGAAATGAAAATGAATGATCGTTTATCAGGTTCGTAAATCGATTTTTAACGAGATAGAAGATGACAAAGTTGAAAGAAAAGTATCCTTTTAAAAATAGAAGAATCTTTTACTGTCAATGATTGTTCCATTCCTTCATTCTCATCTCTCTCTCTCTCTCTCTCTCTCTCTCTCTCTCTCTCTCTCTTCTGTGTCACGTTATAGTCTTTGAAAAATTTTCTTCCGGGGGTTTGCACGACCTAATGAAAATCTTAATTTTTCATGGCCTCCTTTTTTTTTTTTTAACAGAAACCCTCTTCTTTTCTCTTTCTCTTACATTCTTTTTCTTTTTTTCATTTTTGTCTATCTCATTGTCAGTACTCTGTCATCTTCCTCATCTTCTTCTTCTTCTTCTTGTTCTTCTTCTTGTTCTTCTTCCTTTTCTTGTTCGTAGAATAACAAAAGGGTGGTACGTTTATCCCTTCGTTTGATTCCTTTTTTTATTTTTTTGTTTTCGTTTCTAATTTTTTTTCGAGACAATGAAATATGTAAATCAAACCTAGTAGCAGAAAATATTGAAAAACATTGAATACATTGTGTATTTAATATTAAAAAGAGATTCAATATTTTTCAATATATTCTACTACTAGAGAATCTTTATCTGAGTCAAATCATTTTTAATTTGTACACTTATTGAAATCAGATTAAATGTTAGAAATTTATTGAGATTTGTATTTGTATTTAAATGATTTTCTAAATGTTTGTTGAATCATAGTTGGGATTTGTAATTTCATATGCCAATAATGTTCGTGTGTATATAGTTTTGTAAAATTTAACAAAAATAAAACGAAACATAAATTAAGTTTATATACATAAAAAAAAGGGGGAGAAAATAAAAATCGTAATTGCACTCGTAATTATTAATTAACGATCAATTTTCACAATCAATATTAATTGTAACCAATAAAGATAAATATAAACGAGTAGAGAATTTAATTTGAAGTATTCTACGCAAAGAAAATAACAAACGAATTATTAATTAAACGAGAACAATCGTAACCACAATCAATGAAATAGTATTACAATTCATTGATGAGGAAACATTTAATAGAAACAATTTGTTATCGAATAAAAAGAAATTACGCGTTGGATGTTGTTCGTTACACATTGCGTATAATAAATTCCTAAAAAAAAAAAGAATTAAAAAAAAAGGTAGAAAAAAGAAAGATAGAAAGAGAAAGAATTTTTTAAATTAAATAATAAATCAATTGGAACGTACAATAAATTTGTTGTAAAAAAAAAAATATTCAATACTTTTAACACTAAAACTATCACACCAGTCATTTTGACTTGATTTGGTCTTATTGTTATTATTATACAGTTTTTAAGATCTCAGAACATGGAGTTCCTTTTGTAAAATAATAATAAGTCAATAAATATAAAAATATTCAACTTTTACGTCTTTTTTTGACTGGTTTTGGTAGAGATAGCTACGTCTCAACTGTTGGTAGTTTTAGTGTTAAATGATTTAGGAAACACCTAGTATATGTAATATATAATAGTAAAATTGTATATAGTCAGGGAAAATAGGAGTAGTATATTCAATCGAATAATCGGGGACATCGTTTCTGAGGTAACAATAGCTATGACGTATTACACGTTCAGTTAGTCTAATTGGATAGTTAGAAGACTTAGGCTATTTGTCTTTCTATGTCCATCTAAAATACGATAGCCATGTCATTATTTGGATTTGTTTTTCCATTTTCAAGTTGATAAACAACAACAACAACAACAACAACTACTACTACTACTACTATTACAAAGAGACAATGAAATGAATAAAGTAGTAGAAAGAGATTGAGGAAAAGAAAAAAAACAACAACATAAAATTGGATAAACTTTTGTTCTACTTTTGAATAAAATGTAACAGCGTTAAATTATCTAACAAGTATTATACACGTTTGCTAAACATTTCTCTTCGGAGATTTATGCTTTTAAATTGATAAATATAAATATATTATTAATATTTTTATATTTCATAAAAATAGAGAGAAATAATAATTTAAATAGAAATGTTTACGAGTACTTTATTGAATTCGTTTGTATTGTTTGAAAAATTATTCACCTTGATAAAATTCCAGAAATATTTTATTTCTCTTTCTCTATTTTTTATTCGTTATTATTTTTATTTCAAGCATTCGAACGAATGATACAAATTTATACTATTCGGTAATAAAAAATTAAACAAAAAAGAAAAAAAAAGTAAAAAGAATTAGAATCACCTTGAAATAGTACTGTATAATAATACAAAATTTATAGTTGGAATTAGAGTCGGATTCAGTAGTAATAGTAATAGTGATAGTAATAGAGTAGTTTATAGTAGCCCACATCTGGAAATATGTCATTTGCAGTGGCGTCAACTGTCATACGCAATAACAGTCGTAACCATTCGTATGCAGGGCACGATCATGTGTAAATAATATTACATAGATAGTAACAAATTATACGTATGATGTCGTTAGATAATATGTTCAATATTTAGGAGAGAGAGAGAGAGAGTGAAATAAAGATGAGATTTACTAAAATAGATCTTTAATTAAAGTTAGGAAAATGATATTACGCTTTGAGTAATTATTACGTAACTAAACATCGTCGTTACGATTTTACCGATTATCGTCTAGTTAATGATTAATCAGATTAATTTCAAATTAATTATATTTCAATCTCTTACTTTGGTATGTAAACAGATTTATTTGTTTTTTGAAATTTTTCTTTAAATCATGACGTAACAAAAAAAAAGCTAATTAGAATGATAATGTAACATAATCTCTTATAACAATAATAATGTATTATATTCGTAAGTATGCATTGCATACGCCAGAACGATAAGCATCACCTTATACTTGGTCGATAATTACGTTGCGTGCACTTTTATCGGTTAAAAAGATTTATTTTTTTTTTTCTAAGATAAACTACTTTGTAAGTGGGTCTACCAAGGCACGCATTACAACATGCGTGCATAGTTTTTTATTTTATTATTTTTTTTTTGTAACTATCTATCAATATATATTTATATATTGATACAATTTATTGTATTGATATACAAATATAATTGTTGCTAATATAATAAAATTATATTGATACTATTAATTTTATTGATTTATATTGATATAAACATAGAGAGATATTTTATAGATAAAAAAAAATAACGTTATACGAGTAACCAATCTTTTGTTTGTCGAGGATAAAAACAAAATTAAAAAAATACAAACAGGGTGGAATAAAGTTAGGGTGGAAAAATAGGATTTCTTTCATATATGTTTTTTCTTGTTGTTCTTTTTCGTGTGCAATTTAGGATCAAGCGAATATTTCATTCACATATATCAGAATTTCGAAGGGATCTTATTTCCGAATAGAACGCGCGTATACGGGAAAAACACACATGGAATATGTTCGCGTAGAGAATCACGAAGAAGGACGAAAATGGTTGGGAAGAAAAGGGATGATATTTCTCGAAAGGATCAAAAATTGTTTTGCCAAGGTTTCGTCGTAAATGTGTTGACGCTCGATCGAACGTCCTCGATTACGAACGATTTGCTATAGAATTTATTCATGAATATATAACCCATTGATATGCGTGAATTTCATTTTCTATGTATGTGTGTGTGTGTGTGTGTGTATTTGGTCCCATGGTTCATGTCAATTTCAGTAGTTCGTCCAACATTTCTGATGGATCTTCAATCATTTTCCATATTATGTTCTCACGTAATCGAATTTTTTTTTTTTTTTAATTTTCTTTATATGTTGTTATATTTGATTGTATATACGTGTATCATTTTCAATTTCAAACGTCATTAGGGGCCCGTCGTTAATATTTTTCAAAACTTAATTGAGAAAAAATCTTATTGTCATTTACGAAAAAATTCACATCAAACAAAAAATAACAATTTAACAACACAAATGTAATTTTATATATAATTTTAAATTTATATAAAGTTATAAATAAAATAATGACCAATGTTCCGGCTATCACACACATGTTGTGTGAGCGGCCATTAAAGTGTTAATTAGAACAATTATACACGTATGTATGCAATTGAATATTAATTAACGTTATAGATTAATGTGATGCAATTATAAATATTATTTAGAAGAAAAATAATAATTTATATGATATCATTTTTCTTATCAAACATAAAGAGAGACATAAATTTACATTTAGTAGAAATAATTTGTATGCAGCAGTAATAAAAATTGCGTAATCGTTATCATTTGATATGTTGCTGTTGCTGCTGCTGCTGTTACTGCAATAACGAGAATGACGATTAGTATTATAATAATAATAATAATAATTATTATTATTATTATTATTATTACTATTTTAATGGGAGCTTTATTCGACAATAATAAATAAATTAGCTCACGCTAACCGATGTAAAATTATGCAAATATTATGGAAATATGCGAAGAACGATCATTTCTTTTATTTGCACGTTATTTTTTTTTTTTTTTTTTTTTTTAATTTTTTTTTCACCGAGATTAACCAGTTTACAACTTTTATCCACCTCCCGTTATGTACGTTAATATGTATAATATTCTCGAGGGTTGTGCATACTGTATATAGAAGTCCATTATGAAAGAAATGCTTAAAAGTATCTAGATTATTATTACTGCACGCTCCTTTAAAATATTCTTTCTATGTTTTTACATATAATTAAATGTGTTTTTACGATTTAATGGAAGTCAAATTTATGATTTTTCGCGTGACCGAAGGTAGTACGACAGTTCGTGCTTTTCTCTTTTTTTTTTTTATTATTTTTTTTTCTTTTCTTTTCTTTTCTTTTCTGGCCTATTTTTAAGTAAACGTTCGTTAGGAAAAAGTAGACAAATATGCTTAAATAATTTCCATGGAAATTCTTTTTTAATTTTTTTTTTTTTCTTGAATTTAAAATGATGTCGGAATTAGTTGGAAACGTTTGGAAAAGGTTTTTTTTTGTTTATAACGAAAATATATTCACTCGAATGAACGTAATTAAAATGTAAAGAGTTAAAAACGTTGAGTGTGTGTGTGTGTGTGTGTTGATGGAAAAATATTCAAATATTACATTTATATTTATTTATACTACGTACGATGAAAAACAAAATTCTATGATATTTTGTGAAAAATTTGTAATGCATGGTGGTTGAACGCATTGACGGAGAAATACGTAAAGAATTTCAACTTAGGTTTAACCTAGGTTCAACCTAGTTCGTCATTTTTCTCATCGATAATATTTTGAATATCGAGAACGAGATAATCTTAAGTATAAAATGATATTTTTATTCCTAACATATATATATAGGACCTAGCCGAATTACTATGATTTCAAAATAAGTCATCCATAACACACACACACAAGTGCTCGAGGTAAAGTAAATGTCAGGGAATTCGGAATAAGAAAATACAGAAACTGGGGGAAAAAAGTTATGTGAGAACGGTCCGAAAAAACACTATTTTCAGAGAGTCTTTAAGGATATAAAGTAATATGCTTGAGATATAAGTTAATATACAGGGTGATATCAAAACTTTTCCAACTTAAATCCACGAATTTTCTAAATCGCGATTCGAAACTTTCGGTTCATGCTTTCTTTTTTCTTTTTTCTTCTTTTTTTTTTAACTACGAATCAACTTATAAAAATCATTAAAAAACTTATGCAACATTTTGTGCCATTTATCGATTAGTATAATATTCATAGATGTATTATGATATTAAAATGTAATAAAGTATTTAAATATCAGCAACGTATATGGACCGTTTATTTAAAGAGTGGTGTAAGTCCAATTTCTATAGTAAGAAAGAAAAAAAAAAAGAGAAAAAAGATTTCCTGTATATCCTGCAGATCATTTTAAATATCAAATCGTGGAAACATACTTCGCAATTATTTGCCAATTGTTTATGAAATTGTAGAAAGAATAATATACTTTTCTTTTTTTCTTATGAGTAGTATATACATATATATATATATATATATATGTATATAGGTATGTATGTGTATAATCATAAAATAGAGAAAATCGTCTGAATCGTTTGAACCAAAAGGGAAGAAAATTCGAGTTTGCACGAAGTTAACTTCACGGTTCGTAACTTTGAGCTTGCACACACATACACATATAGGGTTCGACGTTGGTAACTCGTTTAAACCCATATGGTACTTCTCAAATGTTCGTATAAATACAAGAGAAAGAAAACCTAGGTGGAAATTTCAACTACGCGATATATTATAATATGTGTGTAGAATTTAGCGAATAATATATTTGATGATTATAGGTCAATAATTGTTTCTTTTTCTTTTTTTTTTTTTTGAAATTCATTCTAATATATATAATAATATCATTATTTGTTTTATTCTTAAATATAATTATATTTAATAATAAATATATTATTTAATAGTTTTTAGTATTTAATAGTAAGATTATAAATAAATATAATATAAAATAAATATATAAATAATAATTTATAAATAAAAATTTGTATTTATAATTCACTTTTATTTAATCGATACGGCGTATCGCAAAAAAAGAAAAAAGAAAAAGAAAAATAATATAATAACTTGTTAATACAATGTGCATATTTTTAAATTACGATTGTTCAATCAAATTTATGTTTCGAGGATAAAAAAGAAATATAAAATTTTCCCACTTGAAAAAAAGAAAAAAGGGTGCATAATGCATACGTACGCAAACAAATTGGATACGCGTTTGGGGGTAGGGATGGGGGTGCAGACATGCACCTATTGTCTACTTTTTTTTTCTTTTTTTTTTTCCTTTTAACTGTGATCGAAGCACATCGAAGAGAAGAGAAGAGGAAGAGGAGTCCTTCATTTTTTTAACGGTGTCGAGTAGGCTCTTTTTTTTTTTTTCTTTTTTCTTTTTTCTCTCAACGAGAGAACAACGCGACACTCGAGAGAAAGAATCGATCTATGTACGTTCTATTTCGACGACGATAATCGATTATTCCTTCGAACTATTATACTACCATGCATAAGTGGGATAATTGCGCGTAGAAACAGAGAACAAGAAAAATAAAGAAAAATAAAGAAAAAAAGAAATATGCGTAAAAATGTTAAAAAGTTTTGAATAATGGAAAAGTAGCATAAAAGTTTAAGAATCCCAAGTATTATTATTCAGCCTTGACCGGTTAAACCAACTGTGGTTTATATCAGAATTTCTTTTTCCTTTTTTTTTCCTTTTTTACTACGGAAATTGGACTTACACCACTTTTTAAATAAACGGCCCATCTCGATATTTAATGTATATAAAATACAATAGATACATAAACAAAAAAAACACACTCACGCATTCATTTAATAAAAAATAAATAATTTCATCCGTTTTTGTAAAACGTTCTTTCAAAGTTAGAAAATAAGGAAAAATTAGAAGTAAAAAAATATTACCACACGTAACGCTATTTTACCTTGAATGAATGAATGAATGAATGAAAGAAAGAAAAAGCGAGTAGAGAGATCTTAAATAACAAAAAACGAAAAGAATAGAAACCAAAAAAAAATTGTAGCCCCTTCTTTTTCTTTCTTTTTTTTCTTGCCCACTTCTTACGTAGCAGAAACGACGAAAACGTTTCTAAAGAAGGAATTAACGAGGTACCAGCACGAAACCATTTTTTTTATACTATTACACGTACTACGTTACACGTATAAAAGAATAGAAATAAAAAAATATATATATATGTATAATTCTTTTATTGAAGGAAAGATATGTGCAGGAACTTGGTCAAAACTTCATCTTCTTCTTCTTCTTCTTCTTCTTCTTCTTCTTTTTTTTTATTCTTATGTTTCGTCTCGTTCTCTTAGCAATTTTTGGCTATATCAAAGAGGGTTGTTATAAACAAAAAAAGGACTTCTCAAATTGTCAAAATTTGTTAATCTTGAGAAAAAGGTTTCTATTTCATATAAAAATTCATTCGAATTCTCTGGCAAAGAATTTTTTAAACGATTTTAAAAAAAATAAAAGACACATACAAGATATTTACATGATCTCGTACACCCTAGGATTATTCTCTTGTTATGTCTGCGATCAAAAGAAAAGGAGAAAAGGGTATTACAAAGGTGGTGGTGACGGTGGTGGTGACGGTGGTGGTGGTGTTGGTTGAGAAGGGAAGGTGGAAAAGGGAAAGATCTGGTGTAATTAGCTCAGCGCCAAGTCCTTAATTATTGCTCGAACGTTGGCAATTACCTTTTTCAAGTAATTAACTGACTTGTAAACTCACTACGGGGACCACGAGAGAAACGTTTTTCAAAAGGAAAAAATCCCTAAATAATATTTTTCATTCTAAAAGTGTGGTTAACTTTAACAAGTAGACATTTTTTAATAATAAAACATTCCAAAATATTTTTCTTTTCTTTTTTTTTTTTTTTGAGTATAAACGTTCGACAAAGTAAAGTTCGAGATAATCTTAAATAAATAATTATAATAAATATTAAAATATTAAATAATAAATATAAATAATAAATAAATAAATGAATAGATGATAAAGTTATAAACTCGTGTTAGATAAATAATAATTGCATAAATGAATAAAACAGCGACTACGATCCGACAAAATTCACAGGGGCATTATATTCCCTTCTGATAACATCCACCCAAATGATAACATTGTTAATAATTATAACGCTTGAAAGCATTAACTAACACAATTGTTACAGCGCGATGGATGTCGGAATACCAGCTGATTGTCCAAATTTGGTTCTACTGTTCTTCGTAACTCAATTATTCCTACGTGAATTGTCCAAATGTAAAAATCTCGTGCGAATCGTACCTATGGATATGTCAGGATATTATGGCAAGTATTACATACAAAATTATTTCTTTTTTTGTTTGTTTTAAACAATCTGTTAAGTAGTATCGACGAAGGTAGACAAATTTGTCTAATTCTTTACCTCAAATTCGTTATTTCGAAATTCCCGAAGAAGCACGAGTTGAACGTTTAATTCAATTTGTTTTTCAATTATTTACTGCCAAGATAATGCCTTATCCTAACGATCCTAAGAGAGTTTCTTCGATAGAAGTGTGGCACATAGAAAATTCGATTGTCACTGATAAATTTAACGGTAGAAAAGAAAACTTGGAGTATTCCAATAGAAACTCTAATTCTAATTCTAATTTGACACGTGTTTATCGATTTAATTCCAAGTACAAACATCTCCCTTTCCCTCTCTTCTTTTTTTTTTTTTTAGTTAATTTGACATTAAAGGGAGAATAAAGTTAAAAAGAAATTAAAGAAAACGGAAAAAGAGATAATGTTTTCTTTTGTGTTGGGCCATTTTTTTTTGTTTCTTTTTTTTATTTAGAAAGTAGACCAGGACCATCAAACATTGGCAACGTGATTTCTCAAATTTTGCTGTGCAAACATATCACGCCCGACTTTAACGAGGAGGAATTGTGCAGCATCAAAAAGGATTCCGCAGAAATAGGTGCTTTGATCGCTGATTTACAGGAATTCATGCCCCAATCTGAAGCTGATACAGGTATGTTATCCGTTCTATTTCGACTAATCGGATTAGAGAGAGATTCTCCATTACCTAATATACTCGACCAATAAAAGACGAATGCTTTTTTAATAAATATTTCTCTATTGAAACGAGTACGTAAGTCGATAATCACGCTCAACACTAAGTAGATCCTTTTAAAAAAAAAAAGTAATATTATACGAGTATTTAATTATATATTATTATATTATATATATATTAAAATAATTATAGAAAATAATTAAATGGAATAAATAATATTTATGATCGTTTAAAAACTTTGGCAACTTGAAATCTGCATAATTTGATGATGTCGATTTTTCACTCTTCTTCTTCTTCTCTTGATTGTTTTTTGTTTTTCGTTTTTTGGTTTTTCAGAGAAATGCGTGGCCCTACAGGAAGCGGGTAATCGGGTAAGCCGTAACAATGGCGGACGAAAAGTAAATCGATGGAATCCTAACAACAGATCAAGACAATCCTCCTACTGTCGAGGTGGTTTCAAGTTCCTCTGTTGCACCGCCAGAACAAATTACATCTGAGATTTACAGAATGAATTATTGCAATGAAAATGGGAATTCCATCCAGCTTTAGAGGTGGTGGAACTCTCCTCTCCATTTTGGTTCCATTTCATTTTCCATAATTTGTTCTTTATTATTTTTTATTTTTTTATTTCAGGATTAACGTCATCTCCATGATAATTCTAACATGTCGATGAATTTCATTTCGTTTTTATTCTATTTTTGTTGTTTTTGTATTCTATAAATTAAATTGATGCACCTTACGCGTGCCGCATTTGAATATTTGAAAATTGGCGCGACCGCCATTTTAATTTTAAATCGAACGAGAACGACCAATGAGAAACAATATCTCGAATTTCAAAATAAAACGCGCCAAACCAAAGTTTCCCTTATTTGATCGATTAATTTTTTGTTGTTAACAAAAAAGGATGGCCTTTGATCAAAGAAATAAAACAAAAAAGAAAAAAAATAAAGAAAGAGATTAATCGTTAATCTCTGAATTGAATACATATATATATATGCAACTAATTGTAATAGAAAAGAAAATATAATATACACACAGAACAAAAAATAATAGGACGAAGAAATATTTAAACAATATCGCGGAATTGCAATTGAAATAATAAAATATCTTAATTTATTCGATAATAATAATAATTATAATAATAATAATAGTAATTATAATGATAATGATGATAATAATCGATCGAGATGTTATATTATGACGAACACACGCGTTCTATACTTTATAATTATTAAAAATAAAAATAAAAATTAATAAATAAAAGAAGAAGATCGGGATAATAACGACGAAGGAAAAAATAAATAATTGCAAAGAAATAAGACAAACTATAAAATCCAAATAAAAAAATGAACAAGTAAGTGGACCAATCGTCGATCTATTTATTCCGATATTTACTATGTATCATTAATAACTATATATATATATTTATGATTATAATACGTAAAGCTTATAAAGAGAAAGAAAAAAAAAATGAAAAAAGAAAAAATAAAAAGACGTAATATATAGATATTATAGTACACAAAATGGCCGTACTAAATAAGTGATTCTTGATCTCGTTTAATCGTTACTATATTCTGAGATAAACATAGCGATATATTTGTTATTAACAAACAAACAAAAAATAAAAAAATAAAATATTTAATAATATATATTTATCTTAATCAAGAAAGAGAACGTAGAAGAATTTTTAGATTATACTATTAGCAATAAGAAAAAAAAAAACAAAAAGAAGAAGAAGAAGAAGAATGAAAAAGATAGAACAATTCGAGTCATGTCTGAAAAACTTTTGATCATTTTTTAAACTATTTCTATTGAAATGAATTGATTTCTTCTTTAATCTCTTTTTCAACGTTTTATCTTTTATTCATCGTCAGATTTTACTGTTATAATTAATAACAATAATTCGGGAATATTCTCAATAATAATTGCATATTACGACTATGAATCGATCGTATTTTAATCGGATTAACTCTTGAACGCAAAATAAAAAAAAATAAAATAATTGTAATCTTCGTACAAAGTGTACCTGATGATACAGCACCTCGATAATCACTCAAATGACAATTTCCTCGATTTGTATGCATATATACATGCATATATATGCATATATACATGATTATTGTATCTATATATGTGTATATTTCGGTTTCGTTATGTGCATATAAATACTTGAATAAATAAATGCATGGATACATATACATGCACGAATAAATGCACCTATAAATGCATTCATTAATGCATACAAAAATGCCTGTAATTAATGTTGAATTATATAATAGATTTAGTCGTGTACAGTGCTTCGATAAAAAAAAAAAAAAAAACAAAGAAATGAAAAAAGGAATAAAAAGTAAACGTTCAATGAATTACAAGTTTTTTCTTTAGACGTTGTTCGCGAATGTGTGTATTGTTAATTAATTAATTAGTTAATTAATAATAGTAATAATAATAAAGAAAGGGAAAACAAGAAAAAGGAATTTAATGAGGAATACGTGATATAGGATAAACTACACATATCAATTAACAATGAATAAATAATGCTATTGGAAAAAAAATCAAAACTAATTTAATTCACTTTATTTCTTCTTTCTACGATGTAATTAACTTATTATTCATTTATTTTCATTTTTTAAAATTAATTATTTAAAATTATTGCTGCACCCTGTATATTTAAGAAATATTTAAGAGTAGTATGTGTTATCGAGACCATTTAAAATATAATCTAATATAATATATTAAAATGATTATTGAAATTGTACAGTGTTGTGTTATGACTTTAAATTAATAACAAAATAAAATATATCTTAGCTTATATTTGATAGATTAGATTTGTTTAATTAAATAAATAGGTTACACATTTAAATAAACTTCGTGTGGTGATATAAAATCTTTATTACAAAAAATAAATTAATTCACTCTACATATACAAAAATACATAACTAGTTAATATTAATAATACTCTCTTTCTTTCTCTTTTGCGATAATCTTATAAATAGAATTTTAATTAATAATAGATGAAAAATGAATATGATAGTATTATTCGATACTATCATATTACAAATATTACATATGCAAGTATGTGTTTATGTTTGTTTGTTTTTTCTTTTTTTTTTGTGTGATGGTTGTGTGCACGCGATTAAGTCACCGCATATACATATATCATTTTTTTAAAGTTTATTTAATACGAAACATGTTTATTATGCGGTGTGAATAAAAAATTACTTTCAATGCGATATAATTGTATGTAGAAATCTCCGAAGAAAATGTTGAAGCATCCATTGTCATTATGTAAATAAATTATGACGACAGTTGCATATTAAAAAGAAATTGAACGGATTGTTTTGAAGAAAACATACATTTCGAAATGTTTTTGCATAGAAAATTTCAAGGCATGTGTACGCATGCATGTTAAAAAAGTTCATTCTATCATTTTCTCTCATAGATCTTATATAAATATATCATATACAATTATAGAAATCTTTTTTTTTTTTTATATCGTGCAACGCCTAAAATATACAATACTTTCATTTAATTACAAACTAACGAACAAAAAAAGAATTATACAATTAATTATTTTGTTCAATTTTCAATATATTAATAAAGTGTTGTACGCCATTTCGATCTACAAAGAGGCTTGGCGTTTTACGCATTAATAGTAAAATAGTAAAATCAATGACTTTCTTTTTGCCTTGCACATTTAATTTAAAATTTCAAACATCGGTGTGAAAAAACTGTAAGCGTCTGTGAGACAACATTTGTATGAAACACCAAAGATACTTTTTGTACAAATTTTCAAGAAAATGCGCTATTGCGTTATTCTTCTTTTTTTTTTTTTTTCTAATCACTTATACAGAAAAATACTCGATGATCATCTTCAGACGACCAACTAATTTAACATTTTAACTAAAATTGCATTTTAATAATATAATTCTCATTTATTTTTTTGTATTTTTCTATTTTTTCTTTTTTTCTTTTGTTTCATTTTGTTCTCTTAAAGTCTAATAAGACTCTTTGTACCTACTTTTTTTTGTTTTTAAAAAAGAAAGAAAGATCCAATAAAGATCCAGTCTTGAGGGATAAAATATTACATTTAAAACACACTTTGCAAAAACATATTACTTATTTTCCTATTTTTTATTATTGGATCTATATCTCTTTCTCTTTCTCTATCTCTCTCTCTCTCGCTCTCTCTTTAGTTTTATTATCTAATTATAAACATACATGTATGTATACAATTAGACAATTATAAAATCATGGCATAAGAAACAATAATAAAACTAATGTATTTTGTTGTTGTTCTATTTCGTCGTTATAGATATGTGTTTCGTTATCTTGCTTTTCATTTGATTAATTTGCTTAAATTTTAATTATATTTTATTATTAGTACTCTGATGAGCATCCGGAAAATTGTACTTTAAAGTTTTCATTTAAAATTCTATTATTAAAGTTTACCATTGTATCTATCAATCGTGTAAACGTCAAAAAGGAACACTACTAAACGCTAACGCTAACGCTAACTGTTTAACTTATATAAATCGGTAAAATATAAAAATTCCTTTTCTAATAGTGTTATAATAATAAAGTGCGCTATTTAATTTACAAACGTCTAGCCTCTTCTAACTACGCATTTTTGCTTTTGTTTAAACTTAGATTTAAAAGCTATATTGCATATCGGTATTATTATATTTAATACATATTTCAACAATTAGTTTTGTACTTGTTTTGGGTTTTCCATTTGTTCTATTCTCTCTTTATATTGAGAATCTAGTTTTCTAAATTTCATTTGCATTTGTTTTTTATGAGCGCTAATAACTTCTTCATATCTTTTTTGTACTTGTATAATGGCTTTTTTGTATCCCTCTTCTAAACGCTTGTGCTCGCTTTGAATGAACTCATCTTTTTTCTTTACAAATTCCTGCAATAGATACAAAAACGTATAGAATTCATCAAATACAATAGAAAAAAAAAGAATATATTCTCTTTTTATATATTATTTATATTTTAATATAATCCTTCATTCTTACCTTATAATTACTGCCTGTTTTCCTGGCTATATTATATTTATGTTTTAATATATTTATATTTTGTTTAGCCTCCTTTTCCTTTTCCTTCAATGCTTCACTTTCCAATCTTAGATTTTGTTCCGTTTCCTTCAACTTTTCTATCTCATCTTTCAATG
>NW_015149062.1:532513-564184 GCF_001465965.1 Polistes dominula | reverse complement strand
AATCTTAGATTTTGTTCCGTTTCCTTCAACTTTTCTATCTCATCTTTCAATGCGTTACTTTCTAATCTTAAATTATTTTCCGTTTCTTTCAACTTTTCTATCTCATCCTTCAAACTCTCTTCCTTCGCCTTAATATTTTTCAGTTCGACGAGCCAGTCGTTCATCACTTGGACCATCGCGTTTCTTTCCTCTCCTATATCGTTGTCCTGTTGTTTCAATTTTTCTTCCAATTTTTCGATGTACACCTTTCTCGCCAACAATTCTTCGCAATAACTTTTCAATTTATTTTCTATAAGTTTAACCGAGTAAACCGTTTCGGTTTCTTTCTTTAAGCTCTGCTTCAACGTTTCCACCTCCTTTTCCTTCTGCAATAATACTACCTTATACCTTTCTTCGAATTCTCTCCTCTTATCGCGATGTTGCATTTCTATAGCTTTTAGCTCTTGAGTAACCTTCTGTTCCATCTCTTCTCTAACTTCCTTTATCACCATTTCTCTGATCTTTTGTAAATCCATTTCATTTCCTAAAGTACGAGGAGATAAATTCAATTCTGCTGACACTTGTTTTTGATGTTTCATACATTCCTCGAAACGTTTCGCTTGATTATTTAATCTCATTAACAGGAGATCCCTTTCCTTTGTAACCTTATCCAAATCGTTTATTCTATTAAGCTTCTTATCTTTCTCTTCTAAATCTTCTTCCAGTTTCTTCATCCTTTTCTTCAAGTTATCGTATTCCTGTACCTTCTCTTCCAACTGATCGCTCAGTTTTGTCACCAAATCTTTGTATTGATACAATTCCTTTTCCAATTTATGTTTCGTACTAGATAAAGTCAGCTCGTTTTTCGTCTTATTATCTAAACTTTGATATACCTTTTTAGATTCCAACAATTCTAATTCCAATCGAGTTACTTTATCCCTAAACGCGTTTTTCTCGCTCAACAACGTTTCGCAACGACTCTTTAGACTCTCATTTTCTATTTGTACCCTCGTTATCTTTAATTTCATCTCGTCGGAATCGTCTCTGTTTAATTTTTTATTCAATATCGATAATTGAGAATCCAAGGAAGATATGCGTGCAAGAAATTTGTTTCTTTCTGCAATCGCATTGTCATATTTCTTCTTCCAAGATTCCTGACAAATTTCCATTTGCGCGATCCTCAATTTCGTGTCGTCTAATTCCGTTTGATACTCTGATAATTTTTTATGATCCTCTTCCGCCATTCGACATTTCTCTTCCAATCTAACATTCTCTTCTTCGAGCTATTACAAAAGATAAATACAATTACAATTACACATATAGAGAAGTAAGAATTTATTAAAGCATACTAACTTTAGTAAAAACTTACTTTATTAATTCTTTCTAAATGTTCGGAACAATGATCAGGTAATAATACACTTATTTCTTGATTAGGATGCGCATTTCTTAATTCTTTCAATGCCTCTTCTTTCGCTAGAATTTCAAAAATATAACAATTATTATTTGTCATTATACATTTATATTATTATTATTATTTTTGGATTATTTTTACCTCTTTCTATCTCGTGATGAATCTTTTTAGTATATTCCTCTTTCTTTCTTTTCTCCATAGCCAAATCTTTTTCTAATTCTATTATTTTATTTGTATAACTTTCGCTATTCTTATTCAACTTTTCGATAAATTTTTGTTGCTTATCCAATTCATTCTCCAATCTTTCCACATTTCTTTGATGCTCGTCCAAATTAGCGTACTTTTCTTTTAACATTTTCATTTCTTCTTTATGCTCGTTAATCAATTGCTCCTTCGTACCGCAAACGTCTATGTACAATTTCTTAACGTGATCTAATTCTTTTTGCGTTTGTTCTAATTGTATACTGTAAATGAAATTATAAAAGTAAATCATTTGCGATGAAATCTTGAAATTATTTCATTCTAGTAGATTTGTACTTACTTTAATTGTACTATTTCCAGTTTGGCTTCCTCTCTTACTCTTTCAACAGCTTTATCGTGTATTTCTAAATATTCTTTGTTGTACTCTTCGACAAACTCTTTTTCTTGTACCTTAGCACTCTCTTGATGCAATTTATTTAAAGTCTCTTGAGAAATAGCCTCCGCCTCTTCCAATTTCTGTTCTAAATTGAATTTTTCTTTCTTTAACAGTTCATATTGTTTTTCTACATCGTTCAAATGTTCAGATAATTTTTGGATTTGAGCATTCGCTTTCAATGCTTCATCTGTAAGAACTAACTTAAGTTCTTGTTCTAATTCGCTAACGCGTTTAGCATATTTAGTCGTTTCTTGTCTACAAGATTCAGCTACTGCGGATGCCTTTGCTAGTTCTTCTTCCTTTTGCGACAATTTATTTTCTAAAAGCGTTATTTCTTTTCTTTTTACAGCTTGTCCCGCTAAGCATCTGAAAAAAAAAAAAAACATGTAAATACAATGTATAGAAATATTTGATACGCGTAACGCGTACAGAACCATCCTGACGCAACCTTTTTACCTTTGCAATTCACCCCTTAATTTATTTGTAATATCATCCATTGGCTTCGACTTGGATTTGTTATGAAAATCCCCTAATTTCATTTGTCTTATAGAATCGGATTCTTCGAACGTTGTCGCCAATGAATCGTATTGCGTTGTCTCATTCTTGGCTACTTCTAATTTATTCTGTAGATATTAGAAAAAAATAACTATGTAATTATATATAACATACGCTATATAAATGTGTTTGTGTGTTTCGAACAATCGTATATCATAATTTTCACTTTAATTACTTGTAAATCTTGAATGGTCCTCGACATGTCTTCCTTTTCTTGAGACAACATTTTAATTTGAGCTTGTAGTTGCAATATTTGTTGATCATTGTTATCCATTAGACTACGACACTGTGATTGACTTTTTTCCAATGCTTGACCAAGACGATTGACGGTATCACCTTTCTCCACTATCAAAGTTTCGTAAGATCTTCTAATATCTGCCAATTTGTGTTCCAAAACTGTGCACGATTCTTCCTATTGTAAGTAAATAAATGTAACAGATTTTTTCCTTTTTTTAATACTGAGTACCGGCAAAAATAATGAATTATTTAAATATTATAAAAATTGATTTTTATAAAACTTTTAAAATTGAAAATGACGTGAATCACGTCAGTGACGACTAGGAATAGAACTTGGAAAGTGTGTTAACATTAAGATCATAATTATTGATAATATCGTTCACAACGGTTATAAATATTACCATAATTACCTTCGCATTAAACTTATCCGTAAGTACATCTATCTGAGTTTGCATATTTCTTATTTCTACTGCGTGTTTTTCTTGAGCTTGTTTGAACAATTTCTCGTGAACTTTATCAGTCGTTTGCAGCGCGTGTACTCGTTCCAAGACGTTAACTTTTTTTTGAAGATCCACTACGGAATCTTTCGTGACGGCTAATTCCTCAGCCATCTACAAAATAAATATTATTCTTTTTGAGATATTCTTGAAATCATTTAGACAATATTTAACATGTATCAATTGAATGATAAAATGTTGTTCTTACGTTTTGATTCGTGGTCTCTAAAACAGCATTTTTTTCTTTCAACGATGCCATTTGTCCTTGAAGATCTATAATTTCTGCTTTGGCATCGACTGTAAAGTAAATTTAAAAAAATGATTTATTATATAATACAGTTTATGGTCACATATATAAACTAATTACAGAGCGTTGTTTTTGAATGCTTACAAAGAAGACATGCACATAAAATATATAACGATATAAAAGACATAATGAAATCCACGATTAATCCAAATAATAATTCTTACTAAGAGCATGTTGCGCTTCATCCCTAGATATGTTTGATCTTTCAACTTCTGCCTGCAACAACACTACCTTACGATTAAATTGATCTTTCTCTGTTTCTTTCTCCAGTCGTAGCTGTTGCAACTCTTCGGTCAATTGTTCTATACTTTTCATCCTAATCATATATAAAACTTCGAGTTGTTCTTTGCTATTATACTCAGTAGTTTTATATATCGTGTTATCGTCGATTAACCCTTTTCCATTTGGACTAATTTTAGAACGGTGATTGACCTCTTCCGAAGTAACATTGTCACCTCCACCAAACTCGTAAATCTGTTTGCATTGTACATTGTTCCCATAATTTTCGATATAACCATTATTAAAATATTGCTTTCCATGATTGTTGTAATGATTAGATGGTGTTTCATAATTGTGAGGATAATTGTCGTTAAACGT
The DNA here is from genome assembly GCF_001465965.1 of Polistes dominula. The sequence continues at coordinate 559,964 of NW_015149062.1, read as the reverse complement.
ATAACCGTCTTCCGCACGACTTGCCAGATTTCTAGGACAATAACTAGAATTTGGAAGTCTTGCCAATTTGTACGAACTTTCCGTCGTTAAATTATCCTCTTCTATTGATTTGTTATTTTTAAGCGGCGTCGTTCCCGTCGTACCGCACAAGCTTGCATCTCTTTGAATGTCAGAAGTACTCAATCCAATATCAGATTCCATCCTGTAATTCTTCGTCGTTTCGTAATTATAATTCATCGAATTGTCTACATGATCGTACGCTCCAGAATCGTTAGATAATTGTGTAGACGTCTGCATTTTGAAAGGTAGTCTCGGTTTAGTCATATTGGTATGTTCATTTTCTTTGGCACTGCAACGATAATGGCTGCTATTAGCTGAACTGATATCATCATCATCATCATCATCATCATCATCGTCATCATCTTCATCGTCATTTTCTAAATCGTCAAATGCATTGGTCAACAAATGATCGATCTGAAAATCAAATAATACAGATTCAAGTATCAAAGTATCAATTAAGCTACATCACTAATTTTATTAACGATTATAAGGCAAGACAAATTAATGATTATAATAATAACAGGATAAACAAATGTAAATGTTAATACCTCTTCATTACGTCGTTTAAAATCCTCCTTTTCTTCATCTTCTTCTAATCTTTCTTTGCTGATATTTAATTGTAAACTGTCACCTAGAAATAGGCTTATACCTGGTCCCTCCATTCCTACCCTCTAATTCTTACTGATTTATTACACAACCCAGACATTTATGTAAAACATATTTTTGTTTATAGGACCATAACCTAAACGCAACAAGTGGGTCAAAGATATAATGTCTTTAACTAATCTAAGCACAAATAATAATTAAACAAAATATTTATATATAATCATTTTGAATTGGTTTTGATAAAACTTCGTTGAGAGATTAAAACACCACAATGTATATGATCAATTTATCAACTATTGTTATGCACTAAGTTTGCTTGTAAACAATCTTTCAAAAGTCAAACACCATTATGTAGGAAGCGTGCATACGGAAGTTAATTCTTTATATTCTATTATGGCTTATCATTGGCTAATACTTTTATGTTGTGTTCATAAATGCATTGAAAAGACGCCATTATTTTAAATATAGCTATCATTAAAATCATTAAGATCAGGCTAAGCCAATAATACCCTTTCAATCATATCACTCCTCCACATCTTTTCCCGCCATTTTATTAACCCAAACATATTTTTAATAACAAATGTCGATAATATTCTTAATTAATTAAGTAAAACGAAAGATAATAGATTTATCACATTAGCATATAATTCTATTAATTATAATTTCATTTCTCTTATTAATATTTGTCAAAAGTAAACTAATTCATTGGATACGTTGATTGATTTTAAAGATACCAGGTGGCGCTATACTAGGTCGCCGTGCGTCGATTGTAAACCTTAACCTCGTCTATAGTAAACGTTCCTATGATCAAGTCAGTGGCATTTCACTCGAAGTATATTTTAATTTAATAGTTATTTTAATTAAATATCGATAATTAAAAACATATTGATATTAAATTATAAGTAATTTTGTGCGATTAATAAAATAAATATTAGTGACAACTACTATGACTTACTTGAACTCATGGGAAGAGTTTGAAAAGGGTGCGGAGAGGTTATATCTTCAGAATCCTATGAAAGTAAGTTTATCTCATACATCTTAATAATAAGAAAATTCTTTGCGATTTTTCTTGTATAAAAATAATATTCATTTCGATGATTTAACAACCCTTTCGTTACTAGTGACTCATATACAAGTTGTTATTTCATTTAAAGGTCCCATATAAATGACCATATAATGAACCCATTAAACCTACCATAGAACGATATTTTAGTCAAAGTATGCAATAACGAAAGGGTTAAGAGCATATTTTATTAGCATAATTGTGAATATCGAATTACTGTGCCACTTATTTATGCTTCTGAGGTATTTCAAAGTTATCATTAAATTGTTTTGAAGAAAAATTGATGATGATTGTATTGTATGATTTAATAACGAGAATAATACATCATTCACATAGACACAAAAGAATACATATTTTGTTTGATATTTTTGTTTTCTTTTTAATAATTATTATTAACAATAATCATTGCACGGTTTTGAGTTTAGATTAATACATAGTTCATGCAGAAGGACGTAGATGATTTACCGTTATATTATAATGGGTTTAATTATATATATTTTCAGAATAATTCGTTGAAATATTTGATTATAATGTATATCATTATTATTATTATAGTTATTATTATTATTATTATTATTAATAACATTCTATCTCATAGGCTCGATATTCTATGAAATATTGCCATAACAAAGGCGTATTATGGCTCAAACTAACAGACAATTGCACAGTGAGTAATATCTTCCTATGATTTTAAATGTATTTATTTAGAAATCATTTATCAAGTTACATTTTGTTTCAATTCAAATATATAATTGTTAACCGTTCGAGTTATCAACTTTTTATTGTTCTGTAGTGTCTACAATATAAAACGGAGATAGCTCAAGACTTGAAGAAAATGGAAAAATTTATAGGAAATCTAATGAGGCATATGGCATCGAAAGACAGTTGAACTGATCGACAGGAATGGTGTGTCTTGTTATTTGTAAGAGAACGAATATATATATATATATATATATATATATATAAACTTTTTAAATAATATAAATAAGATGTAAAAGACATGGTGCGTTCGGTTTTGTTTAGTTGAATTTTTTTCTCTCATGCGTCGTGTGTATATATCATAAGATTGAAAAGTGCAACGTGATTCGTCTACGATTATAAATTGCTTCTTTTTTCTTGTTTACTTTTTCATGAGGTATAAAAATTGTCTTAAATATACAATATGTGCATTATAACTTCAGTTTGAATTATTATTATTTTATTATTATTATTATTATTATTATTATTATTATTATTATTTAAAGCTTCATGCTCATTTCTGGTAGCTCCTTTGCCTCCTTGTTAAGGTTCTGTAAAAAGAAATAAAAAAAAAGAAGAAAAGAAAGAAAGAAAAATATTATATAAGATATTTTTATTATTATTTTTTTTAAATGGATATTGTGGTAGCTAAACTAAAATGTATTTATAAATCACATTCGCAGTACGATTTACGAGATGCAATAGAATATTAACCCTTTGACTGTAGAATTCTCGGAGTTGAAGTAATTGCAGAGGATGGAGAATGTTTTTTCACGTAGCGCACATTTTGTCAATTTAATGACAGATTTTAATGACAGATTTTAATGATAGATTATATAGCACGCAATTGAGTTACTATTAACTTGCACTCCATGCAAATACACATGGAATTACAATCATAGGGTAAATGAGTGAAAATTGCTGGACGCACATACGCGTTCATAGTCCACACCGATAGCTTTCTTCCCTGGCCGCATATATGTGTCCATAGCAGTCAAAGGGTTAATAAAGCTAAATTTAGATAGAGAGTAAGCACAAAGCAAGCACTTACGATATAATTGGCTGAAGAACAGCGTCCAGAGTAGTGTCAACAGGAGGGTAGATGTCTTGATTCGAAGATAGTTCGTAGTGCACCTCTCCCCCTAATTGCAATTGCGTCTATACCAAAGAAAACTATTTTTACTAATCTACTATAAAAAGGAATAAGAACGATATGTGAACGTGAAATGTGTAACGTGTAATCTACGTAATTAGTATTAACCCTTTTCGGACGTATTCAATTTGGACATGGGTGTCGTAGTGGTCGGAATTCATTTATATACATATTTTATGTATATTATATATAATATATTTATTATGTAAAAATACATATAAAATATATATATATATATTTAAGATTAGCACGGTTTATTGTGTGGTGGCTTAAAGTGGACCCACATCCGAAAAGGGTTAATATTATTATTATTACATGGGAATGATTAAGAGAAAATTAATTAGCCAAGCTAGTAAAACTATGTGTTTCTCTGTTCGTACCCAAACCGGTGAGTAAAAAATAAAATTATCCCTGATTTGTTTGCACGCAAGATATAAACTACAATGAAGCGTAAGAGGGAGTGTTTGTTTACCCATTTTTATTGTGCATCACGCAAGAAAGATAAAAAAAAAACAAACTGTAATTATACATTGTTATTCATTATCATCTTGCCTGTAAATTTGATTGAATTTGAAGAAAATAGATATCTAAAATTCTACTTTTAATACATCGTTCATATGCAAAACACAATGGGTCACACACAGGAGGTAAAAAAAAAAAAAAAAAAAAAGAAAAATGACAAGCAAGCATAAGAGGATATACGTACTACACGAGTAGTAGTGGGCTTGGTGCTGTCGGCAGAACTTGAGCAGCAGCTGGAAAATTCTTGAGGTGTGCTTTCCCCGAGACCGCTGTCCACGTTACTTCCTATTAATATTCTGTTGTTACGGGTATAATAAAAGTCCCTCCTCACATTATACTCGTTCCTAGCATCTGGATACTCTACTGGATACTTTGTCTCTATTTGACTGGATCTCGTAGTTGGAAAATTATAACTTCCATCGCGAATATGTTGAATCACTCTTCTGTCTCTTTTCCCGAGCGATCCGACCGTTCTGAAATTTAATCCTTGACAAATTTCGGCTTACTCAGTCTTTTCAGGACGTTCCTCTTAAAAACTTTGTTTTTTGTTTTTTTTCGTAATAACACAACGAATGTCCCTTTTAATAATAAACGCTGATAAATCTATACGCATTATTCGTTAAACGATAATATAACGTGTAAATAAATATTTCGATGATTTCATTCGGTTTAATTCTAAATTCTTATTTTATCAATGTGGTAAACGCGTAGTAAGTAAAAAAAAAAAAATAAGAAAATTATATTAACTGTACGTATATCAAAAAATAATCATAACTTTTTGTTTCTTTTTAAACATATATACACGCACGCAAATTACGCACGCACGCACGCACTCACGCAACATCAAGAAAAAAGAAAAAAGATTAATGAATGAATATACACACCACAAATAATAACAGGCAACAATTAACAAACAAAACAAAAATAGAATAAAGAATTTTGATGAAGAAAAAAATTAATAAACACACAGCACAGAAAAAAAAACACACAAAAAAAATGAATGGAATAATGAATGCACTGCATAAATTTACGGAATAAAAAAGTACAAACACACAACGACACGTAGCGCGCGTAATCCCAATAACAATAATTTCGATATAAAATGCGGAGTATAATATAAAGCGTCACGAGGAGTGCCAGCACGCTAAGGTAACAAAAATAATACACACAGGTGCGACGCAAGCTGTTAATTTTCACAGATTTATTAAAGGATTTTGTCATGCTTTCGAATAAATAATAAAAGAGGCATGCCTTTTTAAATTAGAGATAATAATAATAATAATAATAAAAAAAACAAAACAAATAAAAAATTGTCGTACGCATGCTCTCTAAATAAATTAAATTAAAAAATGAAGAAAATAAAAAATAAAAAGTACAAGACCATGCATGGGTAAAAAAAATGGTAAATCTAAATATCTAAACAATGACTACGGATCCAGTTTCATCCTCCGTTTGAGGAGGATGGACGTGGAGGTTGCAGGCCGTCTTGAGATCATCGTACCTAGGCAGGGACGATGTTTCTGCATCGTCCAAACGTGAATTGCTAGATTGTAGGGGACATTGCTGTACAGATTGCGATTGTACCACCGTATAAGGAATCTCTCGACGTTGTTGTTCGCTCATTCCAGTGGTATCGACTAGGCCAAACTCCAAATGTCTGGAAAATGTGCATCTTCGTCAGAAGAAAATGTAATAACACGTTGTACAATTGGATAAGTAAAACTTGACGATAAGTAGAGTGCACTATATACATATTGGATTGACAATTAAGTCATTGCGGATTTTCTTTTACACCTAATTCAAGTTTTTTGATAGCAAAGATCAGAAATTTTATGAACGTGGCATTATGACACTGCCTGACCGATGGCAAATGGTCATCAACAAAAATGGACAGTACCTAATTGAATAAACTTATATTTTTAAGCAAAAATTTGGAATTTTCATTCTTATTTAAAATCCGCAATTACTTAGTTGTCAACCCAATATATATATATATTGGATGCTTTTTGAGTAATAAAGTAAGATCTAAGTATGTATATAATTAAGGATATACATAAATTATATTTTACAGTTCGGTAACAGAACTATCCATTTATATATTATACCAAAGCACGTTGAGTAATTGTATGATAATAATAATAATAATATTAAGATAGGTATATAATTAGGGTTTTTGCATAGAATACAGTGCTCTCTGTATTAAAGAGTTGTGTCTGGTTTCATTCGTATAATCAATTACATAAAAGTAACATACTTTCTAAGCTCATCCGGCAGTGGTTGCTTTTGGGAAGGACTCCTGTGTCTACTTCTGTGCCTTCTTCTAGGTTCCGTATGACTTACCTACGTAAACGAATAAAGATAAAATCGTTGTTTTTTGTTTGTTCATTATTATTCATTAAAATATATTGTTAGAATTTAGAATATTTCTACTTACAATGGCTCTTTGTACGCCTTCACCTTTACGCCTTTGCGCTTCTCTCCACTGAGGCTCTGAATCTACCAATTCGTGTCTGGAATTAAAACATAGAGGAAAATATTTATTATATTATTTTTTAATCGATAATAATTATTTTGTTCTTTTTATTCTTTTTTTTTTTTTCTAATCCTGAGAAAAATATTAGCATACAGTATAGTTCGTTCCCACGCGCTCGGTTATTACTATCGTGATTACCTCACGCATTTTAATTTATCCTACCGTGAGAATATAACAAGAAAAAGAATATTCTTCCCTTATTTTATTTTTCAGGGTCAACGCACTTAGTTTATTTGAAAAAGAAAAAAAATATCTTTCTCAAGATTTTTCCGTGTGACTTGTTTTTCACGTATCTATCTTGTTAAAATACCTAGAAGAACGAGAACTCCTGTGCTTTCTACGATGTTTCCTATGTCCTGATCGCGTATCCGATCCTCTGGATAATTCAGACTCGCAATCGGAATGTCTACTGTGTCTTCGATGACTATGACTATGACTTCTTCTACGATGACCACCACGACTGTGACTGTCACCGGAACTTTGACTCTCAACGGAGCTGCTCCTTCGTTGGAGTCTGCTCAAGAGCTAGAAAAAAGGAAAAAGAACAAAACAAAATGAAAATCAATTATCTAGATGAATAATTACTTTCCAAACAACCCAATAATTATCGTGTTAAATAGAAAATCATTTGTGAATGTTTATCTTATAAGAAATTACCGCCGGTGCTGTTCCTGCTGAACGAACGGATCGAGGACTAGACGAAGTGTAAAGTCCACGAGGTTGACTCTGAGTCCATGGAGCACTTCTGATACTTCTCGGACTAGAGCTACTATTAACTTGTCTGTTACTTTGAGCATTGCACAGAACATTACCACCATTACCAGGTGGATTATTGCAAGAATTAGGACCACCGATCGTTGTGGCTGGACCTTCGACGAATGGTCCAACCATTTCTTGACCTTCAACGACTCGTCTTTGAGCTCTTCGACTAGGTGTCCTTTGAAATGCAGGTGCTGGATTTCTTCTTATCGAAGTGGCATGCTTTTCGGTACCACTTGGTGGACTGTACGAACGAAAACGCGAATATGGACTAAGCGGTGGTGGACCGGTTGCCATTAATCGGAAAAATGCTTGATGTTCCAAACAACATTTCCAAAGATGTCGACAAGCTCCTTTCGATGGTGTTTTAAAACCGTGCGTCCTCTCTTCGGAATTCTTTTCGCTGACCCTCAACATAAAATATCTACCCTGAAATAATAAAAAGAAAAGGATGTATTAACACATTCGCGATTAACAACTTTGATAAAAATAGTGTTAAACGTTACAAAACAAACATCTAATACGTAAGATGAAAAAAAAAAATCGATATATACTTACTTTGTAATAGATTTTATTGATTCTGGGCCAGTAGTAATTGCCCACTTTGGTCTTGTTGCGCAAGAGTATTATACCGCTCGGCGTCAGGCCCAGAAAATACTCAACGCTATCCTCACCCTAAGAGGATGAAAATTATGGTCTTTCACTGGAGTATTATCAGCAGTTTAATATCGTTCTTTCCCCTTCTATTTCTTCCCCACCCACTCCCCTGCCTTTCTCTGTATGTAGCATACACTTACTGGCAAGAGTTACAGAATGACAAAAATTCATTTGAAATCATTGAAATATTTTGAAAGATTTGAAATATTATAAATATGTAAATATTGTAAAAGACTTTATATATACTTTAAATATATTTGTAAAAGACAAATGATTTTATTTAGATTGATGAATGAAAAAATGGAATGATTGATGATCAATTAGAAATAAGTTGTTTATTATTGATCAAATTATATTCATTTTGATTTTATAATAGAAATTTGTCATCAAAGAAGATAAAATATATTATTTTGAAAATTGTTGTGTAAAGATAAATTGTTTTGTTTTTTTATACTTGTTCGACTTTTGCCAGTGATTATTGTACCATACATAGTACATGAAATAAGATGAAAAATATACAAACCAATACTGGATGTAAATCAACTCCGTACATCTCGAGCCACTTTACTTTATCGAGATAATTCAGTTCTGCAGCTGCTGGCAATTGTCCTCTGAAAATAAGAGAAAAATTGATAAATCAAAATAACATGATTTTATAACGTTATATAAATCTCTCTTCGTTAAAATAAATCAATCTTTGTGTTTTTTGTATTTTTTTTTTTCTATCAATAAATAACTTACACGAGTGTCTTGTGAAGTTCAACTATTCGATTTTCCAATTCGGCTGTTTGATTAGCGAGAAATCGAAATTCCGTAACGTAGCCTAAAGAATGTCTTCTTGGATCGTAATCACCTAATTCAGCTAAAAACAAAACAATATGCATAAATAATTCAATGAATATTGTTCAATTTAATATAACAATGTAAATATTAGATGGTCTACCGGAAAGTTCTGTCCATTCTGACAAACACCGGTTCAATTTTTCATCTTTAGGGATAAAACATTTTTTCAAAATGCAATATACAAATTGTTGACAGAACTTTCCGGTAGACCATCTAATATTAACCAAAAGTGGGGAATCTTCTCTTATATATAATATTCCGCATTCTAAAAAATTCATGAAAATTTCAAATCTATCTAAATTGCAATGAAATGAAATAGAAAGAACAAATAAATGATATTTGAAATGATTATGAATAGAGAATTGAAGAAGTAATTGCACGCGTAATATTTGTAAGTTCACCGAGCTGGTTTGAATAAGGAGGAGGAGGAGGAAGAGGAGGAAGAGGAGGAAAAGGAGGAGGAGGAGGATGATTCCGAGGTTTAGGTTGGCAAAATACACGCGCATTAGTTATCTTTCGCGAGATTCAAAGTCATGCAAATAGAGAAAGGGAGTCTGTGTGAAGGGAAAGATATACGTTGATGTGTCTCTCTCTCTTTTTTTCTCTCTCTTTTTCTCTATTTCTCTTTCGCACTATGTTTGCGTCTCATGGAACTTGAAAAGAAACTAAATGAAAGAGCTTTTCTTCGGCTACTCTCTTCGAATACGTTTGACAACGAAAGATGGAAGAAAAAACGAGAGAGAGAGAGAGAGAGAGAGGGAGAGAGAAAAAAGACACCAAGTGCATCTTACAGCTGATGGTAGGAAAGATTTACCAAGAAGAAGAAAAAGAAAAAGTAGAAGAAACTGGACAAGCATATATTTTTTTAATAGAAACACACAGAGATAAGTCATGTCTCTCTCTCTCTATTTCTTTTATGAAGGATGAAAGACTCTCCTCACTCATTTACACCCAACTTTTATTTGATATACCAATGAAGTTTGGTCTTTTTCGTTTTTTCTTAACAAATGTAAAGTAAAAAATCCATTTAAAATTAGATCAGTAGAGAAGAAAAGTAAGCAAGTAAACACAAAAGTTTTTTGTTATTAAATAAAGTAATAAATAATGTAATAATGTTCAGCAGATGTGAATTAGAAATAAGAAGAGAAGAAGAATAAGAGGAAGAGGAAGAAGAAGGAGGAAGAAAAATGGTCGAAGGTTATTAGGTAAAAGAAAAGTAACCGTTAGATGATGGGATATATTATAGTAGCGAGGATAATCGGTTAGGGGTTTCTTGACGATGAAGGTACGAAGGTAGGATGTCCGGTAATTATACAAACGAACGAGCTTACAAGAGTAGACGACGGTGACGACAAGTAAAAAAAGGTGCAACGATGTCTTTTTTTTTTCCTTCTTATTCTTCTTCTTCTTCTTCTTCTTCTTCTTCCTTTTCTAATTTATCCAAGAAGGATTCGTCGAGCACAAAAGAAAGAAAATAAACTTGAAAAGGTTTTTTCTTTTCTTTTACGTTAGTCGGAGCCGATATTCATCAAAGTCAGTGATTCAATTAACGGACTTGAGGTATGATCTTTCTCGGTAGGTTGGATAACCAACAAGATAAAGAAAAAGAACAAGAAGAATCTTATAAGGAACGTACTAAAGAAAGAGAGAAAGAGCAGGAAAGATGTTAAACTACGTTTGATTGTACGAAATTTCCAAATGTTGTTATATAGTCTCTCTAAATATGTCTGCCAGTCAATGGGTTAAATTATAACATCTTCTTAATTCTTGATTTATTGAAATATTTCATTATTTTGATCACGTTTTTCATCCAAAATCATCAAAATTATTCTTAAACGATACGATTATTGAAAAAAAAAAAGTCATTTTGATATTTTATTACTTATAAGAGAATAATATTACAATATATTCATTTGTATTTAAAAAGAATGATTTAAAGTTTACCGACAAATATGGTACCGCAAAATGACCATATCCACCCCCCACCCCCCTATTACCTTCCACCATAAATATTTGAACGTTCGGTACTTTCGAATGTAACCCCGTGAGTATAAACGAGCATATATATATATAATACGTTTCTTCGAATGAAATATTTCATTTGTGTCCATTTTTGGAGACATCGAGAAAGGTAAAGAAAAAGAAGAAGATGAACGTCGCAAGGAAGAACCAGCAAAGCTGAGCTTTACTTCGGTCCCCCTATGGTAAATCCTGTTCGCGTGGGAGTATAAAATAACCTTATGGGATATCCTTAAGAGAAACCTCTTTTAATAATTATATGATTTTTCAATAATTAATAACTTACATTGTACGACGTATGCTCCTAATTCTGCTGCCAAATCGAATGACACGGGTAATCTTCCTTGCAAAATGTCTTGTTTAACTTGCAAAAAGAATTGGTACCTGAAAAAATATATTTATACATTATGATAAATTAAAGAAAAATAATTAAATGATTGCAATTTTGATATAGAACAAAATAATGATTATAATTTATAGTATTCGTGTCTTTTTTTTTTGTTATGTTATAGTAGTGGTGGTAATGGGGTCTCACCATATGAGACACGAGAAAATCCAACCTCGCACGTCAAATAAAACATCATTCCAAGAAAGAAGAAAATGAAGAAGAGGAAGAGGATAAAAAGAAAGAAAGTAAGAAAATATTAAGAAAAAAAAAAAAAAAAAAAAAAGTGACGTTGAATTTTAGCCAAAGGGGCCTCATCCTCGTCTCGCCGCAAAACTTCAGTTTTACCACGGTCTTTCGCCTTGCGGTTTCTCCGCACCTTGGTCGTCTCTCGTAGAATTATCGTTAAAGGCTTTCCATCCTTTTTTTCTTTTTCTTTTTTCTTTTTATTCCCTTTTTCAATCTCCCTTCCTTTTCTCTTACTCTCGATCTCATTCCCTTTCTTTCGATTTCTTTTTCTTTTTTCTTTGTTTCTATCTCGCTTGCTCTTTCTTTTAATCCCCCTGATTCCACTCGACGGTTTTTTCATTCTCGCCCCAGTCCAAGCTTTTTTTTTCTCTTTCTTTTTACCTTGCTTGTTATATCCCTTCTCTCTTTCTGTCTTATTTCTATCTCAATCCATCTGAAGGGTTCACGTCGTCGTAGTCGTAGTCGTAGTCGTAGTCGTCACCCTTTGACTTATCTCCTGTCCTATTTTCTACTATCCTTAACATGGATTACAAATATTTTTTTAAATATGTATATATAAATAATAGGGGATGTAATTATAGATTTTGTAAGATTTGTAATTTGATTTTCGAGTTTCTTATTATAGCAAATTTGGATTGTTTGATTTGTTTATTTAGAAAGATTTAATACGAGCCTACGTATCGTGATACGTAGGCTCGTAACTTTAAGAGTGAAACGTTGCTCGAGGACCGTTTCACGAAGTTAAGTTCTGACGCAAAAGGGAACTTAAAAATCCTTTCGTGCGTTCGTGGGCGGACATTAGTAAGATAGGCACGACCTCGATATATAGCTCGACCTTTTTTTTTTTTCTTCTTCTTCTTTCTTTCTTCTCCTTCTTCTCCTTCTTCTTTTCCTTTTTCCTTGGTTCGTTCACGCGCGCAACGAACAAAGAGATAAAAAGACCAAAAAAATCTCGTAATAGGCGAGTGACTCACAAAGCAAGGCTCGTGTCACCGTACTATACAATTTTTATTTCTCAATACTCAATCATTTTATTTATTAGGTTATTCGGAAAGTTCGTGCCGATTTTTGGTAGCTGGCGTATAAAGTTCTTTTGCTAAAAAACCTGAAAAGTTTTGCAAAAACGAAATTTTTAGGTTACCTTCAAAGATGGAGTACAGTTGTGGAACAAAATGGCACTTATATATATAATTTAATATACCGAAAAAAAAACTTAAATACATCGCATTTCAATCTTCCATCAAAATTGGCACGAACTTTCCGCACAACCCACAATATATTTATATTATTATATTATTGTAACAATTTGAAAATATACAATGAAACTCGTAGAAGAACAACTTCGGGTTAAAACCTAATCTTAAAAATGAACCAAAATGAAAAAAAAGGGAGAAAAATATTTGAAGAAACTAAAATTCTTTTTGCGAAGAAGAAAAGGGATCGAGTTTGAGTTGAGTTAAGTTTCGTTCGTGGTGTCGGCTAACGTTAGATATAGGAAGAAAAAGATAGAATATGTTCCCTATAATTTTCATTTTCGGTAGGATAATTGGTGCACGCTGAGTTAATTGGTGGGAGAAGAACAGAGAGAGAGAGAGAGAGAGAGAGAGAAAGACGAAGGATTATGGTATTCGGTTCGTTGCCTAGAGCAAAATGCGAGGATATAATCTATGGGGGCCCCCAATAAGAACGTCCAGACTTAGTTGTTAGAAACGAGTCAAAGGAGAGTTTCTCTTTCGATTACAGGGGGACCCCCATAAAAGAGTATTGGAGGGAGTGAACTCGGGAGTCTTTTCCCTTTCTCTTTTGTTTCTTCAACCACCACCATCACCAACACCAACACCAACATCAACATCAACACCACCCACCGATTCTTGAAAAACTCGAGTTAGGCCATGGCCTAACGTACACACTATGCCACAACACAACAACCCACTTGAAATTATTTTAGAACAGGGTCCCCCCACACTTCACTCCTCTTCGACTTCTCTTCTTCTCATCCACTTGAATTTCATTTTCATTTTTCTACTTAACATTCTTTTCTCTCTCTCTCTCTAACTGGACTAAATAGAACCCAAGACCCACCCTATAGTGTTTGCACGAGAGTTATTTCATGGAAATGCGTTTTTAGTTTTATGGAAATGATGATAATTTATAAATCACGCGAATACTTTTGTATTATTTTCATGCTGAATTGTTTTAAACAACGAAATAGAAGAACTAGGTGATATTAACACCTTAATGGCCGCACGTGAAGTACAGTCAAAATATGTAAAAGATTTAAAAAACTTCTTTTGGGTTTTTTTTTTGTTTTTTTCTCTAATCTTTTACTTTTAGAAAGGAAAATAAGAAAACACGCGTGTATGATATATCTCATCTCTTTCACGTAACCAACCAAAGAAATAGAAAGAGAGATTTCTTCTTTTTTTTTTCTTCTTCTTCTTCTTCTTCTTCTTCTTATAAAGCTTTAAAGAAAACGTTAACAAAATAAGAAGAAGAAGAAGAAGAAGAAAAAGATATCTTTTAGATTCAGCAAAGAAATAATATCTAGAAAGTCGAGATCATGGAGTAAGCTAACACATGAGAGGACCAGAGATATAACTCAAGAAGGATTGAACGAAACAAAAAAGGAAAAAAAACACCCCATAGACGAACAAACGCATCTTCTTCTTCTTCTTCGTATATTTATATAAAAAAAAGAAGAAAAATCGGGTATAGAAGAAACATTTCTATCATTCTCTCTCTCTCTTTTTCTCTTTTAGTTACTCAGTCACATATGACAGAAAACTATCGAGAAAAGAGTTAAAAGAAATCGATATCATTCCACTTCTTCGTATCTAAAGAAAAGTTACCTACACCTGTTATCTCCTAAGGGAAAAGTCTCCTACCCTTTATCTTCGCCAGAACCCATTAGAAATGAGAAAGAGAGAGAGAAAAAACAGGAGAGTGGGTGGTGGTGGTGGTAGTAAGGGGGAAACTCAAGGGAGGATTGGTTGATACCTACGACGACTTTTATAAAATCCATGATTTCAAATGGATTCGTTTCTGATTCCTACCTTTGGCCAATGGCGTCATCTACTAAACATTTTCTGGCTCCTATCGCCACTAATGGTACTACTCTCATATTTTATATTTTGTATATTTTTGTCAATATCGTATCAATTAACTCTTTGGGGTAAAGTGGGATTAAAAGTGTGTCTCACCTTTTGGATAAATCGTAATGCATGGTGGAACATTTTTAATCTCACCTCGAAATATTATTGCAATGTTCCTAAGTTTATATTTCATCTTATTTATGCAAAGCAATTCGTTATTAACTCTTTTTTTTATGTTTCTATATTGTTTAATATATCTGTAAATAAAAATATACCAATTTTGTGTTTCATTTGAAATAATAAAATTATATCATTTTATAATAGAATGTTATATAAATAAATAATAGAATATATAAACTGAAATTCTGTGTTCCTCAAAGAGTTAAACATTCAGTTGAATTTTTTCTTTTTTTTTTTTTTGTTTTTCTTCTTTTATCATCAGCAGATTTTTTTTGTCCCCATAGGACAAGAAATCAATCGAGCTGTGGTTCATCGATGACAGACTATTGCATACTGCCACGCACCCTTCTTTGTATCTTCCCCTCTTTTCATGCACGCATATATACACACATATATACATAAATATATATATATTTATTTTCCCTTGAGAAATAGGGTGAGAAAGTTGTACCCCATTAATGGCTGTTAATTGTAGTTGTTGGTGGTGGTGGTTCTGATGGTGGTGATGTTGGTGTTTACCAAGTCTTTTCCATTTATAGGTAGAAAAGTTCCGCGTCATAATTAAAGTTATATCTCACGCGTACAACTCGTATGACGGGGTTGGAATGTCGACGCATAATTAAAGTTAAATCTCACATGGCAAGTAGAAGAGAGAGAGAGAGAGAGAGAGAAAGAGACTTGTCGTGCAATAATGAGTCGTGATTTTCAAACCTTCGTAATATACCTAAACACTTTTAGATTTATACTTGTGTGTGTGTGTGTGTGTGTGTTTATGAAAAAAAAAAAATTAGAGAGGGAGAGTGGAAAAGAAAACTGGTCCTGGAAGAATTTTTTTTGTCTGTTTTGATTCTCATTGAAATTAATAATTTTTATTATTATTTTTTTGTCTCTTTCTTAAAACAAAAAAAGAAAACCCACTAACAACCGATGTTTAATTTGTCGTTACGAAGATTTTTTTTTTTTAATTCATTTATTATGGTTATAGAAAGAACTTTTTATTAATCATTTATTTAATCGTTTTCTATACACATAATATTTATTTAATAATAGTAATGCTTTTATGTTAAATAAGAATATGATAGAACTTGCATAAATTACTTTTTATTAAATTAATATACAAACTTTTCAACAAATTAAAACTGTATCTAACACATTAAGAAAAAATTAATTAAAATAGAAAAGGAAACAATAGAGAGTGATATCATTAAAAAAAGTATATATATAGACACGCGCCAAAGGTATTATTATTATACCTAACGACACAATAGATAATAAGATACTTTATATATATATATAAAATAATATCACTTTCGCGTCTCAAGTTTAACTTTTGTACGAGAGACAAGTATCGAAGTCAAGAACCATAAAAGAATTTCTAAAAAGTTCCTCGAAACATGTATTATATATATATTATATATACATGGATACGTATATAGGAGTTAAGGAAACGTCATTTGCTGGAAAAGAATGCAACGTAAAAGGAAGATGAGGAAGAAGAAGAGGAAAAATAGGGGGATGAGGTTAGGGGTGGAATATTAAATTTCAATCCACTTCATCCCTCTTCTTTCTTCTCCTTTCTCCTTCTCCTCCTCCTCCTTCTTCTTCTTCTTCTTCTTCTTCTTCTTGTTCCTGGTACTTTTACTTAACAACGACGAACGAGTAACGACGAATACGACGAAAAGAAATTTTTCAAACGAGTTCACTACGTGTAGAATTTGGAATCTGACTCATTAGGATAACGAGAGAAGGGCACAGTCATCCAACTGAGTCTGATATCACTCTCATATACATGCATACGTGTATGTATATGTGTATAAGAGAGACTGAGAATATAAGAGAACCGGGGAGGGTGATAAGAGGGAGAAAGAGAATCATACGATACACACTCACACATATACTCATATATTATACATATATATGAATATATGTGAGTACACGAGTACTATAAAAGACTAGAGAGACTCCATTAGTGTTGTCGAGACTGATTGAAAGATTACAGGACACACATATACACGCATATACTATACGCGACAAATGCACGTATGAGGGAAGGGTGGTGAGAGGGTGGGAGGGACGGTACTGTAGATTGCAATAGCAGAGAAACTGCATTTTTGTGCTGGTAATAGCACTCGTTGCGACGAATGTTATACTCTACGGAAACGTTACTTCGTTCGAATGAAAACGAAACAAAAAAAAATAAATAAAAGGAAAAGTAAAAAGAGAGATGGGTTGGATAGTATGAGAGAAGGGTTGGGGGTGAATAAAAAGAATGTAGTGTGTTCGTATATATTTATACATATATAGTCGAATGTCAAACGTTTAAGCTGATTTTTTGTTCTTTGTCAAATAGGAAAAATGTAATAATTATAAATGTGTATGTGTGTGAAAGGGGATAATTATTCTACTCGAAAAAAAAAATTGATCGTGGTTTTTAAAGCAACAACAGCAATCACATTGCAATTTTATAAAGTTAATTATATTAACACTTTAATGGTCGCTCACACAACATGTGTGTGATAGCTGGAACTCATTGGCCATTATTTATTTATAACTTTTTATATATTTAAATAACTTTAAAAATATATATTTATTTATTATTTTTACCTTGTTATTTCCTCGATGAGTTTGCAGGGATCAGCTGCATAAAATTTAACGCCAAAGTACAACGTATGTACGTCCGAGGTTGGATCACCTTTTTGGATTTTCAATTGTTTGCCAATCTTCTTGCTGGGATCCAGCCATTGCTAGAAAATAAATAAACTAAAATAAAACAATGATAGAATGAATGAAAGTCTAATAAAATATGTTTCTTTGGTTGGTTCATTGGATTGTGTGAGAGTGTCTTTATTTTTTATTAATGCATTTTTATAATTGTAATAATTCAAGATTATAAATTGTACGAGCAAAAGTAAACAAGCAAATAATTGCACTTGCAATTTGATAATTTGATTTGTTCATAAAATAACAACACTTTTGGCTTAGCAATGTAAAAGCAAAAATTTGGAAGGGTTTTAACCTCCCATCCCTTTTTGGATGCTATTATATATCGTAGATACATAGACATAGAGAGAGAGTATTACATCGAGACCACCAGAGTCAATCGAGACTCTCGATTCAAGACTGTAGAGCGGAAATTGCAGCAGCTCGACATTTCCCGTAGATAATAGTCCTATCCGTCCGTCTGTGCCTCGAGGGCTAGCCAATCGGACATCCCTCCGACATTTATTTGTTTCTTTTTTATCTTTTTACGAAAGAATACACACGAATAATAATAATAATAATAATAATAATAATAATAATAATAATAAACTCACCGTTTGATTTTCATGATCCAAATAACGTAGACCAAAGTAAGCGGTTTCTAAGAGATTCAAATGCCTGAATACTCTGTCCAGTAATTCCTGGCCAAGGTTGGAGCTCTGTAATCAGATCGAAATGGTATACAAGTTATTACCAAGTTTAATATTACATATATATATATAGATTAGAAATAATAAAAAGAGAAATGGATAGAAAGAGAGAAATAAAATTGGTTTTGGAAGATATAAGCAAAGTCATAGATCACCCATTTTTGATCGGTATAGCTATAAAATAGATCGATAGATCGATGGATCGATCGAGCATAACAATTTAAATCTTGAATTGCACGCGTCATTGAACACGTCTAACTAAAACTGGTCTCGGAGTTGTTCGGAAAACGTCGTCTTTGTCGTTCTCCTCGTTGTAGTAGTTTCTTTCAAGATTATTCGAGAAGACTAGAGTGGTCTTTCCTTTTCCAACGATTTCTAGTTAAGTTTTTCTTTCGTTTTTTTTTTTCTTTCATTCGTGATTGATTTACTCTCATTGTCATCGATCTTTCTTCTCCCATTTGAAAATAGATGAAGCATAGTGTATTTATAAAACAAGTCTTTAATATTTCATTTCCATTACTTCCATTACCAAATAATCCTCATTGTAAATATTTAAGTTTGATTTAGATTATAAATCAATTCTCCTTCACACTTTTTACACATGTAATATCACATTTCCTTATTAAATTAGTTTTCTCTTTCTCTCTCTCTCTAATTACACAAATTTACCGTATACGTAAATTAACTTTCGTTGTTGTTGTGGTTGCTGTTCATTTTCTCTTTCTATCCTCGTATGAACCCACGTATGCAATGGGGACTTTTGTTGTTAAATGGCCTTCTTTTTTTGTCTCTCTCTCTCTCTCTCTCTCTCTCTCTTTTCGTTTTTTACGCAACATACACATACATACACACACACATATATATAAGGTCCGAATAAACGGAGATCGGAATAGGTGGTTTCCGTTTCTCAAGCGAGCCGTGACGTTGTTCTCTGGGTTGTAGTACTATGAGAGGAAACGAACTTCTCTTTTTCCTCGAGGGAGGAAGCTAACGGCGAATTTCTCTCTCTCTCTCTCTCTCTCTCTCTTTCTCTTCTATGTATTTCGTGTACCTCTCTATCGTTTATTCTACGTCTATGCGCATATATATATGCATGTGTGTGAGTACACTACGTGTGTAAACCCCTTATGGTGGAAATATTCTCCTGTTTGCTCGTAATTAGCGTTTCATACCCCACTCTTCTTAACAACCAACCTATCCTTCATCTCTCTCTCTCTCTCCCTCTCTCTCTCTTCTCTTTTTTGTATTTTTTATTTTTCTTTTTTTTATGTTTTCTATTATCAATTCATTATTAGTTTTTTTTTTTTTTAGAATTATCAATAGTCAAATTATAGAATGAAACGATTGTTGGTAATATTCTCTCACCTGTTTCTACCTATCTAAGCAAATTTTATTTGTTCCATTCAAATGTAAACAATTAATTAAACGGATAATTTGTTTCTTTTCTTTTCAAATCTTCAAACTAAAATTTCTATAAAAAAAAAGTTTCGAAGAGGTCATATGAAAGACAGGTGCAATGAAAGACTTTTCTGATACGTTTGGCGTCTACCAGGGGCAATACTTTGTCGAGAGGTCAATGGCAAGAAGAAGGAAAAGGTATAGTTAGATAAAAGAAGAAAAAGAAGAAGAAGAACAACAACCATAACGCCACCACCATCACCTCTTTCTCTCTCTTTCTCTTTCTCTTTCTTTATTTCATGGCGTCGATTCACTATCTGGATCGTAGCATCGTGAAATTTATTGTGGGTGCCTTGAACTATCTAACACCGACATCTATCCTCGCTTGGGTTGCACCTGCACTTTTACTACGAGACCAGAGGTGCCAACCACCTTGTTCTTCTTCTTCTTCTTCTTTTCCTTCTTCTTATTCTTTTTCTTGTTCCTCAATCTTTTTTTTGTACTTTTCCTCTTTGCATCATAGATTTAACATTTTTTCCCGTTTTCTCTAGGACCATTTGTTCTTTCCGTTGAAAATAGAGATAAGAATAAAAAAATAAAAAAAAAAAAAGAAGAAAGAAAAAGAAGATTGATCAAGGTTTTTCCACATGACCACCATTATTTCTCGTGAGTCTTATCTTCCTTTTGATGTCATTGTCCTTTCGGACACAATCAATTTTGCTGACCACACAAATTATTATATTGCAAAATAATTTTTTCTTTCTTTTTCTTCTTCTTCTTTTTTTTCATAGATTCACATTAATATTTATTGATTATAATAATGAGACAATTGCAATAATTGCAAACGAAAATGAATGTTTCTATCTTCGTGAATAATACTCAAAGGAAGATGAAGATGAAAAAGAAAGAGAAACGTCCAACAACAACGATGTCCAAGGTTTACTGCCTAACTTGACCGGTTATTCCTGCGAAACCTTTTAAATCTTCGTAATATATATGTGTATATATGTTTGTGTATATGTATATATGCAACGAGTATGTTTCTCAAAGCTTTTTCAAAAGTTTCGAGTAGAGCTTGCAATACACCCTTAAAAAAAAAAGAAAAAAAAACATTTAACCAAAATCTTGCCCCAATTTTGCAATAGTAAATTGTTTTCTTTTTAAACAAATGTTGTTCCATCGATATTGAATTAAAACAACAAAATTTCATTAAACTATGAACGAAATTTCGAATCTTAACACGCTTAGTCGAATTAAGTATTACATTCCCGCCATGTTTTTCGAATACTAGGCGAACATGCGCGCGTTACGGAAGTTGGTTATAACACGGTCACGTGACTTCAGCGCCTACTACATTAGTCAAAACACGTCTAACTGTCTTCGTACTCGTCCAGTCCTTCGAAAGAGAAAAAACTTTCAAGTGTGTTCGTACAGTTGAGGTTCGTGTATTGTAAAAGATCTGGCCCGAGATAAGCGAGACGCGAAGTAAATGAAAAATGCCGTTCATTCTTCCCTCTTCGCCATCTTTTTTCTTTTGGCTTTTCTTTTTTTCAAAATCCTTCCGTTATCATTACACAACCGTACAGTTTTTTCCAATGATTAAAATCATTTAATGCTTAAACATCAATCGCGTGGCAGCCAAAATTTTGAATCAACGAAATTGGCGGAAAATTTGAAAAAAAGAAATCAAAAGAAAAACTTAAAAATTTGATTTCCCTTAATCCAATAACTGCCATGATTTTCATTTGGGGGATTTTGTGAATTTATATTTAGCGAAATATAACTTATTCGATCGCAAATTAAAAAACAAACAAAAGATTGGCAGTCGATGGGTTAAAATTCGTAATGAAACCATAAAAGAATAGGGCTATCGTTCGATAGATTTAGTCGACGTTCAGACGAAGAAGAGAAAAGACAACGAGTATTGGAGTACTATCCCTCTTCTTCTTTCACAGCCCTTTACCATTCTCATCCTCCTCTTCCTCTTCTTCCTCTTCCCTTTCACATCCACCATCGCTCTTCTCGCGGAGGAGTTCGTCCGGCTTCCAGGATGCATTGTTTTCACCTTTTTTTTCTCTTCTCTTTCTCTCTCACTCTGACTCGCTTCTCCTACCCCACCCCACCCCACCCCACCCTCTTTCTCTTCCTTTTTTGAACGAGGCTCGAACAACAGCTCGATTTCGTATATATAGGGTGTGCCATGAAAAGCAGATCGTTGAATAATCAATGTAACATAAATATTTATTAGTCGATAAAGTTGTTCTTTCGTCATAGGTTAGGTTTAGACGAGGGTCTAACGATGTAAATCCATGATGAAATGTATGAGAAGTAACTTAAGCATTTCCAACTAACCTAAATGAGATCATTTCTATTGTCTCCGATTTGTATTTTATTCTTCCATTTAATATTCATTCAACTATTGGGTTGGCAAGAAAGTCATTTCGGTTTGCACCAATAAATAAAGTTATGTTTGTTTCGTTATTCTTTTGTTAATATTAGAATTTTGTTTCTTTTAAGATTTGGTAGTTGACACTTTTTCGTTGCTATAGAAACAAATTGAGTTTTATTTCACACTAGAAAACCGAAATATTATACTTTCTTGCCAACCCAATAGAATTCAAATATGATTGCAATTTAATATAAGAAATATATTTTTCTTCAATATTCGATTATTGAATTGGAAGGAAGTTTAAGCTCACCGTGTATAAAAGTAAAACTGAACAAGTATACCGAATGGTGTTTGATACTTTTTGGACATACCTATGGTACATCGGGGGGAGTACACATATAACGTAAAACAGGGGGTCTATGCCCTGATACTTTTGTACTCTTACGGCATGTGGTAGAGGTACTCAAGAAAGAAACAAATAAAGAAATAAATAAAGAAATAAAAATACAAGGACAAGAGGAAGAAGGGTACCACCTTTCGATAGAAACCCAAAGAGAGACGTGTTTAAAGAAAGACAAGAACAGATAGAGAAAGAGACAGACAGACAGACAGACAGAGAGAGAGAGAGAGAGAGAGAGATAAGAGAAGATTCGTTTTGGGTGGGGGGTATTCCAGAAGACTTTTTTCACCTTTTGCTTACATAATGTATTCTCAAACGTATATACGTGAAGTAGAGGGAGGTGAAGAAGGAGAGTGAGTGCTTGCTCTGCTACCAGGATGCCTTTACACACACACACACATACACACACATATACATATATACACATGATCATTTCTCTTTCTCTTTTACTCTATGTGTTTCTCTGTCTTTCGTCACACACGCATGTCTCTAAGGTACACCGAGGACACTTATCGTTTGTCCTCCTACCTACCACCTCCCTTTTACCATCAACTCTTTCTCTTTCTTATTGTCCGTTCGTTGTCATCGTTCTTTGCTTGCTTGCTTGGTTACTTGGTTGGTTACTTGGTTGGTTACTTGGTTGGTTGGTTGGTTGAGTTTGTTGGTTGGTTACTTGGTACTCTTTCTCTCTTTCTCTCTTTCTCTGTGTGTCTTTCAGTGTTTTCTTTCTCGGTTGAATCTTGCGGCATCGTTGTCGTCGTTGTCGTCGTCGTTGTCGTCGTCGTTGTCGTTGTTGTACGGCCGCAAACGTGACGGAGGCGTGTCACATCGGAATACAAAAGGTATAATACTCACATACCGATGCCGCTAACTCATACCTACCGGGGAATACCAATTTTCGATGCCCGTGCTATCCCGAGAAACGTCGAAGGCGTGTAGCCAAAGATTTCTACCTTCGTCGTCGTTGTCCTTCCCCTCATCCTCATCCTTCTCTTCCTCCTACTCCTACTCCTACTCCTTTCCTTCTTCATCTTCTTCTTCTTCTTCTTCTTCTTCTTCTTCTTCTTCTTCTTCTTCTTCTTCTTCTTCTTCTTCTACATGGAAAATGTTACGTGTTGATCGTAACTATGTATGTGGGGGTTTTTATTTGATTTCGTTTTCTTGACTACTACGTTTCGGACACGTAGCTCTTGTCACTGAACAACTTTTGCATGTGTGTACCGTTCTGGGACCACCCTTCCACCATTTCTTTTTTTTAATCAGACTTTAACATTCGTATGCTTACGTATTATGCTCGTAGGTATATGTAGATATGTTTGTATGCCTTTAGGAATTTTCTTCTGTTCGATACGTGACGAATGGAATTAGTAGTGTTGGTAAAGTGGTATTCAAGATCGAGAATCTATTTGAAATATTTTGAAATCGTGTCGAGGACGAGGAACTTTGCTTGTTGGGTTTTATTCAAGTTGAATTTAAAATGATGATTACGTATGATCTTACTTTTAAAATAGATAATTGTACCTACTACATTTTTTAACACTAGAACTATCACACCAGTCATTTTGAATTGATTTGGTATTAAGAATATTTTGATAGCAAATATTCTTCATTATTGCACTTATTGTTATTATATAATTTTTAAGATCTCAGAACATGGAGTTCCTTTTGTAAAATAATAATAAGTCAATAAATATAAAAATATTCAACTCTTACGTCTTTTTTTAACTGTTTTTGGTAGAGATAGCTACATCTCGACTGTCGGTAGTTCTAGTGTTAAACAAATTATTAGAAAAATAGTAAATGCTGTTATAGACAAAAAAAAATAAAAAAACTATACAGGTGTAAAAGGAAAAATTCAAAGGGATACTTTGGTACTTAACAAAAAAAAGGTAAGAATGGGGATTACTCAACGAAAAAGTATCTACGCGTAGGTATTACAGAAAAAAGGTTTAACTTCGTATATGGGGGCTTATGTATAGAATGTAAAGGTGTTAGTAGTAGTTGGTTTTCACCTGTACGTAATGCAACCCGATTTGCTTAGGGCTTGAAAACGTAAGAAAATGTATATCGTATAGGGTTCTTTCTTGTGCAGTAGCCAAGAAAGATAAAAAGAAGAGAACGACGACCAACGTCCTTCTCGATTCTGCACGTTCGACTCTCGTTCAAGGTCCATCTTTATACATATACACACATATATATATAGTACATATATATATATATATATATATATATATATACCTCTCTATTTCCTTTCCTTTCCTTTCCTTTCCTTATTCCAAAGAACTTACCCACTCTCTCTCTTTCTTTCTCTCTTGCAATACATTTCTGCACAGTTCGCTGAGATTCAAAAGAATCTTTTCGTAGACCATAGAACCGTGAACTGAAAATAGTTTCCCTTTTTTCGTAATTTATTGAAATTGGGTATACACATATATATACACACGCACACACACACACAATTTGCCAAGTCCCTGGAATCAGTGCAAAATTTAAACTCGACTGTATTATACAAAAATCTAACTACCTTTCACAATAAAAATGACACGACGGTTGCAAACGTAACAGCAAATAATAAAAGAAACAATATAAGAAAGTGAGAAAAAGAAAGAGAGAGAAAGGGAAAAGGGTCCTACCATCAGGCCTTGAGGGGTCTCAAAGATGGCTGTAGGTCTAGGAAGGTTGGTAATCATCTTTGGCTTGCGTGTTCGAAACGATCCACCTTCCTTTCGTTCTCTTTCTCTTTCTCCTTCTTTCTTTCATTCTTTCATTCTCTTTTATTTCATCATCTTCTTCTTCTTCTTCTTCTTCTTCTTGCTCATATTTTCTTTTTAAAACTCGTGCTCGAGCGTTTTCATCTCGAAGCGAAACGGCGGCGCCAATCTCTTCCGATCTTTCCCTTCCCCCACTCCAACCTCTTCCACCATTTGTTTTTTTTTTTCATACTCCGAGCAAGAAAGCAAACCGTTTATTTAGACATTGCTCTCCTTTTTCCATCTCTTTCTCAATTTCTGTTCTTTTTTTTTATTACTTTTGTATCTTCTTCTTCTTCTTCTTACTGTGCTTCCTTTTCTGGGTATTTATTTTTCTTTTTTGAACCAACGGGCTTTAGCCCCCAGCTAAGATTCTTCCTCCTTCTCCTCTTCTTCTTCTTTTTCTTCTACTTCGTGAGAATTTGAACACACACACAGCAGTAATACAAAATCGACTTTGTGATTCAACTTTTTCATACTAAAAACCCTAGTACCACGTTCACCCTCAGACTCAGCCTTAGCTTCATCCCCCTTTCACCTTCACCCTCGCAAAAATCTCGACAAACCACGTTGGACCATGAGTTTTCTTTACAAAAGCATACAAAGCAATCGTTCTTTACGTAACACTGGTAATAAGATTCTCCTTCTCGATATATTGTCGAATAAAAAGGAACGAGATTTTACTTTATATGGGGTTTTTTGCTTTTCCTTTTTCTTTTTCTTTTTTTTTTTTTTTTTTTTGTTAAACACGAGAAAAGCCACGTGAAGCTTTTGGTTACTTTCATTCCAATTCACGTTGAATATTTTCTTTTACCTTTATACCTAACCCTCCATCCCCTATCCACCCACCAACCATCTATTCTTCCTTTTTTTTCCTATTGGCGTTAAAATGTTTCCCCATTATTTGTACAAATTGATTCTATTTCGATATTACACTCAAACTTTTTTAGCTGATTTTTAATCCTTTGAGTGATATGGACGCATTAAATTATATTTATTATTATACCCAATAATTTATTATTAGAATTTTGTTAATGATAAATTTATTCCATTCCTAGAAAACATTTCAGATAGAAGTATTTAGCACTGAAAGGGTTAAAAATCAATTCTTCCTTTTTTCCAAAAAGGAATGAATACTTTATTTAAGGAATGAATACTTTATTTTGTTCTACCCACCCACCCATAATCATCATCATTCAATTCTCGTTTCTAGTTAATTTATATCTCCCATACAAAACACAGTTACTTAGAAAAGATCCTAATTATATAAAGTGCATACTTAGTTGATAAAAAAGAAGAAAAAAAAAAAGGGAATAAAAGGAAAGAGAGATAAATAAATGTTCGTTGAAGGCATACGATGCTATTGCTGTTGATGATAATGATCTCTCTTGGAGTGATCCTAACGACGTTTACCAAAAAGAAAAGAAAGCAAAAAGTACCCTCTTGCCCTGCAGCTAAATTTTCTTACCAATGACACGCTCGGTAAGAGAACAAAATAAAAACCAGAAAAATATCCAAGATACCTACTCATTCCAAGAAATGGAAGATATTGCAAAATAAATATTAAAGATTTCTCAAGAAAATCAAATCATCGTTTGATTACCAACCTGGAAATGTATTAAATGTATCTCAACCGATCTTAATGTTAGACCCAAGAAAATGATAATCCAACATTTTCTTAATACTTGTCGTAGCGTGTCTAGATTTTCTACACCCCTCCCATCATAACGATGCAAATCAGTTCGAGTTTATCGATTTATGCATAATAATTATCTAGTGGTACTGGGTATTAGGGCAATGAATGTTCAATCAAACTCATACATTCCCACGATACTTGGGGTAGTAATCTTTGGACTAGTTCAAACCTAACGGAACTAACATCCTGATTCCTCTATCCTATTCCTTATCTTTTTTTACTTCTTCTTCATCTTACACCCTTAACCTTCCTCTTCACCTCCCCGCACTCCCCATAAATAATATGCTAATTCGATCGCAAGTTTTTCCACGGTAAAAGATACAACCGTATCCTGTTATCTACTTTAATGCCGGAAAGAGTTATGCGTTTATCCACATTTGCATTATCTCGATGACGCATGATCATTCTTTTTGCACGTCTCATTTTATTTGGTCCTTTGGTGTAGTAGCAGCAGGTTTGAGTCATCCCAAGACTGGTTTCTATGATATCGTACCGGATACATCCGGTATTTGTGTGTATATCCAATATGAGTGTATACATTTCTGTATG
>NW_015149062.1:506541-530302 GCF_001465965.1 Polistes dominula | reverse complement strand
TAATAATTTATAAACATAGATTATATTATTCATTATTTTTTTTTTTGTAAAATAAAAATGATTTTAAATGGATAGAATTGAAAAGAATAAAAAAGAAACAAGCAATGTACTTGTATAAAAAAAAAATAAGAAAAAGAAGCACAATGAGTGAAATTTTCTCTCCTCAAAGAGACATCGTATTCGAGTTCCTCCGAAAGAATGTGGAAGCAACGCCGTTCCCGTAACTCGACGATTTTTATTTCCCTCACACGTGCATGCACGCGACAGAAAAAGAAAGAAATAGAAAGAAACGCGTGGCTATGTCCGAGAGGCACAAGACAAGAGCAATTCTTTTCCCCCATCTAGAAGAATTCTCTTGAAATAGCGACGATATAAACTCTGGTAAATAGTGAATACCCCCATTAGCCTTTTCCTCCATTGTCTCCCATAAAGAAACTAACAATAAAAAGGCAAGACATTTTTTCATTCGTCTTGCATGAAATCTTTTTTTCTAAGAACCCAACACACCACCGGACGCGTCTAGGTCAAAGGTCATCTTATTTTCTTCTTTTTTCCTTTTTTTTTATACGATTCGATTTCGAACAATCATGCTAAAGAATAAATGCGTACGTTTAATTGTTATTTTATACGATTAGAGTAATAGAATAATTCGTAAGCATGATTTGTTCTTTTTTTCATTTTCCCGCATTTTTATTTCCCTCCATTTTTGTTTTGTTTTTTGAACTTCATAAACTTAATACAAATGATCCAATTAAATTCAAATAAAATAAAATAATAGTTTTATTGTTCAAAGTAGTATGATAAAAAAGATACTAAATACATAAATGCATAAATCTTGAAGATTTTTATTATGTCTATTATTCTTTATATTCTTATTTATCTGTCTGTCAAGAAAGAGACAATGATGTATGTGCGTTCGTCGACGAATGGAGAAATAAAAAGAATTTCTAGTAATAAATAAACACTTTTAAATTCGCGATCTTAAATCAAATAAATTTCTTCCATCGATCATTTCGATGAATGAATGAATGCTTAACAAACAATGTCTATGCAATGTTGTTGTTGATGAACAAAAACTTATCAGCGAGATTTTTCTTTGACTAATTCGAGTTAAATGAAAATGAAATAAAATTGTATAAACGTGGATAAATATTCGATTCTCACCTCGATCACCAAAATCAGAGGAAAGATCCAGGGAAGAAAATTGTGATCCTTGAACGAAGTAAAAGGAGCGGTAGCAGCAGTAGTAACAACCAATCATCGTTGAGTATTTTCTTCTCAAAAAAACACGCGCTCTGATTCGTATTTTATTATCTTCTTTGCACGAACTTTATTAACCAATTATAGCGAAATAAATATCACGGATATAATTAATGCGTTATCATCCGATATTCAACGAATAGAAATAAAGTTAAATAAATAAAGATAGAACAATGAAATAGTCAAGATAAAAAAGTAACCAATAGGAGGAATGTAAAGTATCTTTTTTAGTACGAACTTATTATTGTCACACTCACGATGGAGAACGACGACGACGACGAATGATACGAGAATGAAAAAGAAGAGGAAGTGAAGTAGAATAAGAATAAGAAAGAAAAGAATAAAAAGAATAAGAAAGAATAAAAGGAAAAATAAGACAGCGTGACATGTCAGTCAGGTGGCGGAGCGCGTCTGCGGAGCGCTATCGTTCTCTCGTCCTTCTGCAAAGATAAATCCCTTTGGTAGAACTCGCGAATAAGAAGGAAGAGGAGGAAGAGAAGTGTAGAATAAAAGAAGGTAGAAGAATGAGGAGGGAGAGGAGGAGGAGGAGGAGGAGAAGAAGAAGAGAAGAAGAAGAAGAAGAAGGAGGAACGACAGGTATCACGCAGTCGACGACGAACGAACTAGCGCGAACTAGCGCGAACGAGCGAACGAACTCGAAGGAACTCGTGCCTCGCCGGCCACCGCTATGATCACGCTGATTGGCCGACTCCAACTACCCCCACCACCCACTCCCGTTCTCCATTTCTCCTCGCGCATCGAAGAAAAGGACGAAGGGAAGGTTGTGTTGGATCAGGGCACTGGCTTCGTTCGAATGAAACTGAACCGGAGTCATACGTATATATGGATTTATCTGTAGTAGTATATTGCCAGTTGGGTCGTGAAAAAGATCGAAAACATCGCGATGCGGACCGATATCATTCTCTTCCCTTTCTTCTCACAGGATGAATTCTACTTTCTGCGCATGCGCGATAATTTTCTTTATACACAAAATAAATACTTCAAAAGCGTTAAGATTTATTTAAACTTATTATATTCATCTAATTATTATGTTATTTCAATATATATTTTCTATACTTTCATGACAATACATTTAATTACAGCGTGTAGTTTATAATTTGAATTAACTGTAGGTATCATCATTGTTCTAATCTATTTCATATTAGACTGCTTGCGCAGAACTTTATGCGACCTTTTTCCGGTCTCGTGCCAGACGTGCTTCCTAATGACTCGATGCGAATGAAAAAAAGAAAAAAAAAAGGAAAGAAAGAAATAAAAATTCATTATTAAAAAGTAATTAATTATTGTCCTCCTCTGGTTTTTTCCTTTCTTCTAATTAAACGAAAATAAACGGGTTTTTAAATAACCGACGAAAATTAAGTTTTCAATAGAGTAGTCAGTTTGCCTGCGAACAATGCTTGTTTGTTTTATTATTATTATTTTCATTAAAATTACTATAATTATTATTATATTCCTTATTCGAATCAAGAGATCGTAATATGCCCCCGTGCATTTACCTTTTAATAAAAACATCGTAATTTTTTAATTGCTTGCGTCGTTGGATATTTAACAGGCTGCAATTTACCGCGAGTTCTTTTTATGTGTGTACACGTGCGTATATTTCAATGTATTGGGTTTTTTTTCTTTACCACTAGCACGAAATTCATACGTTCATATATTAGTCAAGAACTATATTATTAAATACTTCGACTTTTAAACGAAACATTTTCTTTCCATTTCATATATCCCATAAATTCCATTTTGATTACTTCACAGGAATTAGTGTCTCTCCCTATAGGTGAAGTTACGAACTAAAGTGTCGGTAATATCCTAGTGAAGATGATTAACACAAAAAGTTACCAAAATATCTTACCTATCTTGTGATGATAATAAAAAATACTGTAATTTAATGATATCCAATGAAAGTTTAAGAAAAAAAATGGCGCTTCAAGCGCATGCGCATTGTCGATAATATCTAAACTTTAGGCTGGAAACCAGCACTCTTCTTTTTTTTTTTTTTTAAATTCACATATCAATTAATATAAAATATTAAATAAATACTTAAAGATTATCTTTGAGATAGACTTTACAAAATTAATATTTGATTAGATATTATAAGAGATAAATATTTGAGTTGAATACAAAATAAAAATCGATCAAAGCGACTCTAATGGGAATAAATGGAAGCTTCAACGCATAGTAATTTTATGGTCAATGTTGTCTGCCATGGTTATAAGTGTATTATTAAGTATGTGTGTTGTACTATGTGAAGGTTAATGAATGTTTCACGTCATCATATTAATTTAGTGTTTATCCAATTAATAAGTGAATTTTTGTTAAAATATGTTGTACACGTGACGTCGAGTGGACAGTAAATGTGTGCATATTTTAAGCTGTGAGTTTAACGGTAAACATCAACGTGTAAAATGGCGTGGTTCGGTGACAGTCTTTCTGGATTATCTCAATTAAAAGGCCAAATTACGAACTTTACGAAAGAGGTACTTTCCGAAGGGATCGTAAAAGAAACTGGTACGTAATTAATTTTTAAAAAGATCTGCTATAAATAAGCAAATATGATGTTGAAAATTATTTCGCAAGAAGAAAGTTTAAGGTTATTCACGACTGTCAAAATAAGGGTCTGTTTTACCGATCTTTTTTTTTCCACTAAAATCTAGTTTACCGACTAAACCGCTTGGCGGTAAATTTCAAAATCTCCCTAGACTTACCGACTAGGTAGAAACTACTAATGCAACAAATTTATTAAATAAATAAATAAATTAACATCGTTTCGTTTTAATACGATATTTAATGTTTAAATCGTGGTTTTACAAATAAATTGCGACATTGTATGTAATTATTTAGGTAAATAAATTTTGATTTTTTTATATTTTTCAATTTAGATGATCAAACGTTGCAATTAAAAGAAGCGAACGAACGTTGCATAAAACTGCAAGAGTTATTGGACACGAAGGATGCCGAAGTGAGTATACTATTTTTCTTCTTTTTACATAATAGTCTTTCATAATTGTGTCTACGCATAGAGAGAGAGAGAGAGAGAGACACACACACACACACACATAAATACATAAGCAAGTAATATATTCTTATCGATGGACTGGAAAGTTAAAATTTATCAAAAATAATATTTAAGTTTTTCAATGTTATCGGAGAGGATCTAAAAAACCTACCCTTCTCCTCGTTGGTTTTTCCATGATAAAAAAAAGAAAAAAGAATGAGAGTGAGAGAGAGAGAAAGAGGGTCGATTAGAAATGATTTCAACAGATGTTACTCTCCCCAATATAATCACGAATGAGTGTTAAGCAAATACATTTAACTTATCTGACCATATTATTCTACCACCCCAAGCGCTTTACAAAATCCTTTGGACCCTCCTTCTATTTTTTTTTTTTTTTTTATTATATTTCTCATCCCCCTATTCCTTCTTCTTTTTTTTTCCTTTCCATTTTTTAGAATCGAATAAATTATTCCTATTTTGTAACGCGCGCGGTGTATCAAGGATGGACTTTGAAAAGATGAAGATCATATAGAATTTTATCAGATTTTCTTTTCTCCAAAGATATTTTTTAAAAAAGAAATACTTGGGAAAGAAAGAAAGAAATAAAAGAACCCGTGTCAGAAATAAATGACTCTTCCCCTTTTTTCCGTTTACAGTTTGTGCATAATGCAACAGTTTGGCATTGCATAATAACCTTCGACATCGTCATCCGTTCCGAGAGAGAACACAGAAATAGTTTTGTGTGTTTGAGGTCATTGAAGTCCCCTTATTCTTCTTCTTCTTCTTCTTCTTATACCTTCGTTCCGGTTTGCTATCGCTGCCAATTTGTGGAAACGCTGGAAACCAAAAGCCAGCAAACGTACTCATTCTCTTTCTTTATCTCTCTCTCTCTCTCTCTCTTTCTGTTTCCCTTTCTAGGCTTTTGTGGTTAGCCCTCGAAGGTATATACTTTCACCATTCCATTCTATGTGTTTCGTCTACCGATAGAGAATAGCATGGCCGACCAATATCGCGAGCTTTTAGTCTCTTTACGTTTTAACAATGTCTACTGTTTCGAGAACAGTTGAGAGAAACTTTCCAACAACGATAATAATAATGGTTTAATGTACCCATCGATTTTTTCACTTTAGAAACAATCAACGATTCGACGGGAACATTTCATCATAGAGGCCATTTTTATGTTCAATCGTCTATTGTTTTCATTTATAAACTTTTCAAAAGTTATATTTCTTTTGGCGCGTTAAAGAAACAAATGATGAGAATGAATTTTTATGATGCGCGCGCACAATGCGATATGATTTTACTACAGCGTGAAGTTAGTCGATACTAGTTGACTATCGATAAATTGATTAATTTCACTTCAATTTAGTGTGAAATATATTGCAAGATATTTTTTTTTATTTTTTTTTTGTCTAGAAATTGTTTAGAATAATTCATTTTTGACACAATTATATCGTAGAAACGATATCCAGTTTCGTTTTTACAGTTTTTTGATTTTCATTAATATTTGAATATAGATAGAAAAAAATACAATTGCGTAAAATAAATTAGTTGATATTGTACAAACTACAGTTTTATAGTAGAGACGTTTATTTGACGTCTTTTATATATATATATGTATAGTTATATACAATGTGTGTATACGGTACACGCAAAGTTATCGACAAAATGGCCGCGCCTAGTTAAGGGTTAACGACTGCTCACTTTGAATGGAACGACACGAAACAACGTTGAACTATAATAAACTTACTTTGAGTTAATTCATTTATATTATTACATTGTATTTTGAAATTTATTTACAGATTTTCATTCTATTATTAGAAAGATCAAAAAGAATCCAAATGAAACTCGTACAAACACGAAAATCTTTTATGTAATTTTATTAAACATTAATTATCTATGGATAATCCAATAAATTCAATAAATAATTCTAGGTTAGTGTGCAAATAAGTAATATAAATAACAAAAATGTCTTATCATTTATAATATTTGATCATTTATATATCGCGTAGATACGTTTCTGCTTTTTTTTTTTTTCTTTATGTATCATTTGAGAGAGTCACGGGTTGTGAGTTCTTCCTGCAACTAGAAAGATTATCGATACCGTTCTTATCGCTTTATCGATCCAATCAAAATTTTATTACCTTTTTTCCTTTTTCTCCTTTTTTTTTGTTTTTTAATAATTTTACGATCTAAACAATAAAGTCGAATAATATATATTCTCGAACACTATTACTCGTATCATCTCATCGATTCGTAAAATTATTTTTAAATATTTTTAGCTCATCCTATATATGATTATTCAAAAAATGCAACGATAATTGCAATTGTACTTTCGGTTCTAATTATTATTATTTTTTTTTCAAAAGTTTTTGCTAATACTAAATGACAGATAAGGAATGGATAAGGGGTGGCCCAACCAAAGTAGAAGGAAATAGGAAGAAGTTGAAACCAAACTAAAAAACAGAGAACAAAATCTCACACGGCTTGCTCGACGTGTGTTGTGTGTGTGGAATAGAAACGGGTTGCGAAGGGGCGTCAAGGGGCAAAAGGGGACAAGAGTAGATGGATTTAGTGAAGGAGGAAGAGGAGGAGAAGGAGGAGGGAAAGGGGATGGGGATTATCGCAAGGCAAACTTGAGATAAGAAAGGCAAACAGAAAACTCGCTCATCGTATCGTCCGCCATCACACCGGACTTCCTTCTCTGATTATAGTTACCAATATTTTAAGTCGACACCTTGATTACCAACACGTTTTTCATCTCTTTCTGATTTTTTTTTTAATTTTTTTTTTTACACTTTTTATCTATCGCAATTTTAGGAAAAATTCAAAATGATGGGACGAGAGGATCATCTGTGGCTTTTTGATTTTTTGATGTTTCGTCTCATGGGTTTGTCCTGTGCTTTTTTGTTTTCTTCTTTAATTTGATCTTTTGCCATTTTTTCTATATTTTTCTTGTTTTACAGATTTCTATGTTACGTCGACAAAATTGCGAGCTGCAAAAAATTGTCGTCGAGTTGGACACCAAAACGAAAGAATCGGTGAGTAACCTACTTTGAATTATATTTTTTTGTTTGTTTGATCATAGTTTGTTTTTTATCTAATTTAATAAATAATTGTTTAATTAAATTATTTATAAATGTGTGTGAGAAGGAGAGAGTGTAGACGACGTTTATTTTCTTACTCAGCACATAAGGAGAAGTCTCAAAATCAAGCGTGGCAGCTGATGAGGCTGATAATATAAAACTGCCGAACGCGACACATTCATTCTCCCCTTTCTCACTTCGTATTACGCCAACGACTGCAACAGTCATAACTCTTTTTATCGTTCTTATCGATAGTTTAAAAACGTTTTTTTCACGGACTTATTTCTTTTCTTTTTTTCTTTTTTTTTTTTTCTTTCGAGTCTCCTACATTGCAAACCCACATTCCACGATGATTTCGTAATAAAATTAACCGCTAAATAATATATTTATAATGCATCTAAATATATAAATAAATTATAATAATTGTAAGGAGAATTTCATTTAAAATGAAATTTTAACTCAATTATAACCAATTCCAAATAATGTTTGTAATCACATATACTATCTTTAATTAGATTTTTTTAACTAATCGAAAGATCAAATACAAGAAGGATTTTTAAAATTTTTTGACTGAAATGAAAGAATAAGTGAATAAGAGAAATCTAGAGTTGTAAAATGAAATGTTCGATAATCGATTAGACGATGTTCTTTTCTCCATTACTGCAGTCAAATTCTGACCAACGAATTATCACTTCTCGGAATGTAAATATATAGATATATATTTGTAAGAGTTTACTTTTGCGGTTTAGTTTGACCTAGAAACTGCTTAGCCTCAACTCACGCGTGTATGCACACACACACGGCACGCACGCACATAGTAGAGACATATATTATATAAATATATTTCCATCGTTGTCAGGGAACATATTTTTAATGCTTAAAAAATGATAATTCTTATTGTTCGGTGGGGTCTCTTGTAGATACCACTAACTACTCGAGGTTTTCCTTCAAATTGTTGTCAAGTGGTCATCACGCTGATGTATTTAAAGAAAATAAGTTTTTTTTTCTCGTTGATAAGCTCTTGACAATTATATTCTAACCTAGTATATCTATTTTTTTTTTTTTTTNTTTTTGTTTTACGACACTTAAATTTATCTCATTCTAACGCACACATATACAACACACACATATATATATATATATATATATATATATATATATATGTGGTGTATATGGGGTATATGGGATATATATCGATGGCGAGAATAGTGGCTTTAAGTACAACGTTTAACACGAACCCTAAGAATCCAATCCCTTTCTTCCTTCCTTCCTTCCTATACCGCAACGTAATCTCGAGTAATCGATGATCACGGTATATATATCAACGATCCTACTTCCGTTTGACTCTTATTTTTATTAATATTACTATTATTATTATTATTATTATTAGGGTGCCTTACTATTGGCTATCGTGTAATTTCAAATGTAATTCGATATATTATTATGCGATGTAATTATTTTGTGCTTTTTTCCGTCGGCCATTTTTTCGACATTCGATCAATCGAGTTTTAGGTAGGAGATAGAAAAGGAAATAATTGAAAGAACGCGACCTTGAATAAAAATAGGAGAAAAAGAATGAAAGAAAGTTATAAATTGGTCGAGGCCGACTTTGACAATGAAGTTTAGGGAAAGGAAAACTAGGAGGAACACGGGAGAGAGGGAGGGAGGGGAACCCACCAAGTGATTTGCAGTATAATTAGAAGAGAACATTTCTCAATTTCTACGGCGTCGAACTTTTCACTACGACTACGACTACGAAGGACAAGTTGGACCATTTCCCTTCTACCTTTCCCTTCCCCCCGACCGAGTTGTTTCCACTTTCCACTCCCAATTTCTCCTACCATTACGGAAACGGAAGAGAGAAAGAAAAATCTGTAGGAAAAGTTTGTCGACTACGATAAACTACGATTCCCATTGTTCTCCAAAAAGGTCTACTAAACTTTGTGTCCACCCTTCCCATCTTTCTTCCCTTCCACCCACCCCCACACTCTTCCGTCCCTTTTTTGGCTAGACTTTTTTCTTCAATCCTGAGTATAGCCAATGGTTGAAATCAAATAAAATAATAGCAATTGCAATAGTAAGAAAAATGATAAAATCATTTATCTGATATTGATAATATATATATATATATAATGACTATAATAATAGTAATAGTCTAGTTACGTGACTGGAACTATCCGATAGAAAAAAAAAAGAAAAAGCATAGAGAAAAATCAAGCAGACCGATCTTCAACGTTTCAAAAGAAATAACGTAATTAGTAGGAATTGCATAGTTTTTCTTATGGTATTCAATGGAATGAATTTTTTGGTCTTTCTCTTTTTGTATTTTTTGTATCTTATTTATTTAGAGTAGTCACGGAAGAATATATGAAAGAATGAAAGAGAAAGAGAATATGATTGGAAGAATGAGTAGCGTGAATTAGTGTGTACGTCGGTTTGGGTCGAACGAGGTTATCCTAAAAAAGGGGAGGAGGATACTCCTCCCCCCTTACCCCCAGAGCAATTTTGGTATATAGCCTAATAACAGGGCAGGGCGAATACCTTGGGATACTACGTATACGTTTTTTTCTTTTTTTCTTGTTGGTCTACCTCTTCTTTTCACAGCAACCATAAGATCCAGGAATGCCCTAAGGGCGCGAATAGTAGTTGGATAATATCCTTGCAAAGGAAAGAAACGTTGCAAACTTCAATTGGAATTTTTGCCTAGAGATATAGGGTAGGTGCACAAGTATTAAAGGGAATCATCATGTTATTGCTGGTATGCACACAATACTACTACTTTTCAACCCTTTTTTTTCCCCTTATGAAACTCTTTACCATGTCAACCCTAAATCTTGCAACTATCCAACTTGTTTATTATGTTTCCCTTAAATTCAAAGTATCAGTAATTACAAACTTTCTTCTTATTATTTCTATTTGTTCAAATTGTATGTTGAATTATTTAAGGGTGGAATAAATCATCGGAATATTTCTTACTTTAAAGTAAATTTTCTTGATTTTTATTTTATTTACACGTTGAACACAGGAACTTTGAGTGGTAAATGTTTTATTAACGTCGTGCAATATTTTCCACAATTTTATTGAAACACAGAGGAAATATTAATTTCTAGAATATTTTGTAAACTACAAATAAGATAAAGACGATAGATAAATGCTAGATAAAAAGAGAAAGAAAGAGAGAGGCTTAAGTACTAGTTCCTTGGTACTTGTCGCATAATCGGCTCGTAAGAAACAGCAGTGGTCTGGCACGAACGTTGTTTGACCATACTCAGGTATAGAACACAACCCGCTGAGATAGGAAATATTAATCCGCAAAAATATAACTACGGCGTTTACGGTGTCATCTTTTAGTTTTATTTTTTTTTTTTTTATACTTACATTACACGTGAATATATTATTTATAATAAATAATCCATGTAAATCGGTAGACTCCAATGGTTAGTATAATCTTTTTGTCATAATTAAACTTTATCTCGATAGATTATATAATATTATATGAACGGTGTAATTGAGTAAGAAAATCTGTTTGAACAATTTGATATTAAATTT
The DNA here is from genome assembly GCF_001465965.1 of Polistes dominula. The sequence continues at coordinate 519,391 of NW_015149062.1, read as the reverse complement.
AATATATCTTATTAAATATTTTTAATTGAATTATTATTGTATATTGAAATTATTTTCTATTTAAATGAGGGTAAATTTAATAAAGGAGAAAATTATTTAAAAGGATTATTAACGCCGATATGCATCGTTATTATTCGATTAACCATATTAGTCGGCAAGTGTATCCTGTGGTAGGTCTAAGAAAAAGATTTAAAAGAATAATAATAATAATAATAATAAATAATAATAATAATAAGTAAAAGGAGGAGGAGGAGGTGGAGGAGGTGGAGGAAAGAACGCGTGCACGAGAGAAAGAGAATTCTCGATATACGCATACATTTCATAGAACACCATAAATAAGAAACCCCAGGGACGTATGTATTTTACAATAAACATGAATCACATTTTGAAAATTTGCGTAAATTATTTAACTATCTTATTCAGAAAAACATATCATTAAATTTGTATATATTTAATTATTTTTTTATTTAAAATTTCAATTGATTTATTAAACACACACACACACATACGTACAGAGTATTTTTCTTTTTTTTTTTTTTTAAATAAATTAGAATTAAAAAAGAAATGAAAAATAAAATGAATGAAATGAGTGCAAAGAATGATGCGAGTCATAAGAGGATGATGAAAAGAAAAAAGAATATAAATACGGACGGCCCTGAGAAGAAAACCGATAATGGGTCGTTCCTAAGGCGTACACCACCATCTCACCACTACTATTACTATTGCAACACAACTACCAACGAAGGGAAATATAGTAGTCGAGGAGTCAAGATAAATCATCGTCTTACGAGTCGAGGGTTAATCAAACGAATTCCTACGATGATAAATGGAAACGTTTCGTTGCAATTACGTCGTCCTCCGTAGGAAGGCACACGATCGTCCTTTACAGTTTAAATCCTCCTCCACCACCTCTTTATCCTTTTATTTTCTCCCACACTGCTATATATTTCTCCTTACAATCTTTTTTAAATCATCCCTGTTGTCGTACATTCTCCAATATTACGCGAATTTCAAATAAATTTACTTCGGTATCGTAAGTTTATATAGGTTTTTTATTTTTGTTTTTTAATAGAAATTATTTCAACTAGTTGAAAAGGAAACGTGTAACATTAATTTATATATGTTATTAATTAATATATTAATTTTATTTCGCTTTTTTATCGCGTTTATTTTGTATTTAGTTTAGAATTATATTAAATCAAGCAGTTTAAAACAAAGCCACGAATGACGCGTGAATGCTAGACCATCCTAAAATTGTTATAAATTATAATTTGTAACAATTCTTATTTTTTCTTTTTTCTTTTTCTTTTTCTTTTGAATCTAGTTATACAAATGTTCCTTTAAATTCGATGGGACGATTTAAGAGAGTAAAGTTAAGCATAAGGGTGCGAAAAGGGTGCGGGAAAAAGGGTGCGAGATCGCGTGCAAAGAAGTTGAAAAACTCGTATCTTTCTCTTTCCATCTTTGTTTGTTTCTTTCTTTCTCATTGTTAATGTTCCATTGGTTGCTACCGCAGAATATAAAAGGGGAAAAATAAGGGAAGAGAAGGAAAGGAAAGGATAGGGAAGGGAAGGAAAGGGAAGGGAAGGGAAGGGAAAGGGAAAGGGAACGTAATAGATAGTAAGCACGGACTTCGGAGCCCTGGGAGCAACCGTAATTGGAATTAATTAGAGGCGTTTTGCGAACCGCTGCCCACGGAGAATCCTCCTATATACACGACTACACAACATAGGTAATCCCTTTTATTCTCCTCTTTTGCCCTTTAAGGAAGACGAATCGACGATCTTTTCCTATCGAACCCCTTTTACGTATTTTATACTGCTAAATTCCCTTGCACTCCCAGTCACGACGAATTTACAGAATTTTTTATAACCAAAATTCTACAATTCTTCAATTTGATATTTGAAACAAATATTTTCCTTCAACCCCTCCCCCTCCCCCGACTCCTATTAATTTTTAAATATAATAATAATTTATAATATTTAAATAATAACAGCGAATTTGATTTGTAAACGAGCAATTTTGAGATGTTATTACTTACTTTTCGATGCGGTAAAAATAAAAGAAAAAGCCAGCATCCTAAATGGTAGAAAGAATAAAATGAAAAAGAAAAAAGGGTAGAGGGAAAGAGAGAGAAAGGTAGAGATTTTAAGGGTCGTTTTGATTTGATTATTTTCTGTTTTACATTGTCTCGAACGAGCAGTGACGAGATAATGCGATAATTGGATTGGTAAAAGAGAGTTGAGATTTTTTGCGTCTACGGGAGGGTGAGGAAGGGGAAAAGGGGGGGGGGAGAGGGGGCTGGGACAGAGAGAAGTTTAGGTGAATGGCGCATTCAACGGAAATGATGGGCCCAATCCCGTAGGGACAGAGTCCCCCATCCTTCCTTCAGTTTCGTGTTCGTAATATAGTGTTCGAGTATATGTGTGTGTATGTGTGTGTAGAGAGGAGGAAACAGGGTGTTGTGGAATGTCGCGTGCTTCTAATGACGGATGAGTGGACACAATGAAAAAGAGAGAGAGAGGAATAGTTGAGATCGTTAGAGTGAAACGAAGTGAACGAGCATGTGATTGGTCGACGTTTTAAATTAACGATCCCTCTATCTATGCGAATCGATCTACGTTTCATTTTCATTTGAAAATAAATGGGATAAGTATAATATGTATATATAGATATATAAGCCAGGCACGCGAGTTAGTAAAACAAAAACAAAAACAAAAAAAGAAATTGGTAAAACACAGCGGTACCAATAAAACAGGGTACGACGATGAGAGGTTTAACGTTACGAAGTAGAAAAGAGAGTTCCGACGTGCGCGTATTATTTCTCTTGAGTTTTTCTTCTTGTTGCACGAGTACTCCACCTCCTCTTTCCTTCCCCTTGGTCATATCAAGGTCCAGAGAGCTCGGGTAAAGCGTGTACTTTGTGGCAATTAAAGCCCACCTCTCATTACGTCGTTAAGTCATAAACCATACCGCGGAGAACTAATCGGCCAGAAGGATCTCCTTCTCCCACGCGTCAAATGCCTGTTAATTTGCCACCGAACGGTGCCCCCTCCCATCCCTCCGATCAGGCCCCCCGATCGGGCCGCTCCTCCTTCCCCACCACTCCGATTCGATCCGATCCGATACACGAGAAGAAGAAGAACATGAAGAAGAATCTTTTTGAATTTTTAACCAAGAGTAAGAGAAAGAAAATGATGAGGAAAGATAGCGAATGATGATCTCGAGAAATCTACCCCCTCCTCTCCCTACCATTACACATTCTCCATTACGAAGCAAAAGCGATTTTAAACCGGCAGTAGGGCATCCATTAGGGTGTGGGAAGGGAGTAATCGTGATCGGTAATTTACGATTTTCTTTAGTTTCTTGGTGGTCGTCTAAGAGATACCTTTAAATATTATTTTCTTTATTTTGTTTTTCGATTTTTTGTTTTTTTTTTTTCGAAATTTATTCTACGTCCGTGATTAGGTCGTTTATTTCGGATCATTGCATTTTTGTTGTTGTTGTACATTTTTCAAGAATTATTTTTATATTTGTTGTTGTCGAATCGAAATCTTTTGTTTTTTACGTCTAAGAAATGTTCACCTAAAGGAAGAAGAACGATAGAATGGAAGAAGAAGAAGAAGAAGAAGAAAATAGAATGCATGTAACGTGGGATGACGAGTAGTGCATTCTCATATACGTCGGGGGGCCCTTAGGGCTCAATGGCAATTAACAGGGTGCCCATAACCTGACGGCCTTTTGCGCGAAATTGCACCGAGTACCGACAGTTATTATAGTATATCGAATAGACCATCTTTACGGTAGTTCATAGACACCTAAACGTTCCAATTCTTTCTAATATTTATTATTATTATTATTATAAATATATTAGGTCTAGCGAAAAATTCTGTTCATTTTGAAAATAAAATAAAATAATAAATTATTCCTAATTTGAACAATTAATTAATTGAATTACTTTTGAACTCTTCCAAACATGGTGGCAATTTGTATATTCCATTTAAAGAAATGGGGCCTTACCTCTAGTGACAAAAAATAGAACAAAATTTTCCGGTAGACCTAATATATATTTGAGAATTTATACAAATTTCAATTTATAATATTCGTACATGGATCATTGTATGAATTTGAAAAGAATTCAAATTACAAAATGTTCAAATGTTAGTTTAATTTTATATTATCAAATTGTCTTTTTTACTTTATATTTTCTATTCAAAATATTTCATCATAGTTCATTTGAAAATCTATTCTTTTTTCAAGAAAAAAAAAAAAACTAAATAAATAATCGTATATGATCGATTTAAAATCACGAAACTAACTTGTAGACATTAAGTAAAAGAATTACGATGAAGATACTTCCGATAACGTGTTATAAACGTTACGAAATATGGAAACCCGATACTCATCAGTTACACCTACACATATTTCTACAAGTATATAGGTGTATTATATATAACGTTGTACATAATCAACACTTCATTGCATTGCACGATATCGTTTTACTCAAGTTGGCATATCTGAACGATTAAAAGTACGTTTCCGTGACGATATCTCGTAGACTATAATATATATATATGCTTGTTCGTAGGTATTATGAGAGGATGATCATCATCATCATCATCATAATAATCATCATCATTGTCGATGATCGTGCCAAGAGCCTCGTAAAATGATCGTAAAACGATACCAAACTTAACGATCAATTTCCTATAAATCGTTCGATCGATTGTCGATAACTCGATTTGTTTTCTCGAACTATACTCTACGTTCGTTTCGTATATATTAGACTACTATAGTTCTGATAAACGTAAATGGATAGAATATATTCCATGAATATTGGAAATAAGTTTAAGGAATTTATAAAAAGTAAAATATAAATATTAACCCTTTGAGTGTTGAATACTTTTATCTAAAATGTTTTCTAGAAACGGAATAAATTTATCATTAACAAAATTCTAATAATAAATTATTGGGTATAATAATAATTTAAATATATAATATTACTTTGAGCAAACGCATCTATGCATCCATAGCACTCAAAGGGTTAATGTTATCGGGGTATATTGTTAATAATAAATAATAAATATATTCACCAATACGTCCTGTAATAATTCATGCTCGTCGAGAAGAATCACTTTGCAATGGAGAAGCCTAGGCCTACGGCTTCCGGTGGGCCTAAGTCCAGGACACAACCACTCCACCACCATAGCGTCTATTGCACTTTTCTCACTATATTTCTTCCCCTTTTTAACACACGAATACTTCCTCTCCTCTTCTCTTTTCTTCTCTTCTCTCACCTCACCTCTCGGGTTACTCCTTCATCCGCTTTCCGGCTTCGTGCATCCTGAAAAATGATATTACCTTATCGTCAATTAATTAATTCAACTTACTTTTTGTATTTCTTACAAATCTAATTAATAGATTTTGATATTACTATTCTGATCCTAAATCAATTATTATTATTATTATTTTTCTTTTACTATCACACAAATTATTCAGATTTACCTATAACATAACTAACCTTGCTTTTTATACTTTTTTCTTTGTCTTATTATTTTGTATATTGTTATAAATTATATTTAACAACTATTATGTACTATATATATATATAATACTATAAATTTAATAAATTTGCTAAATAGTTTAGAATTATATTAAATGAAGATTTTATAACAAAGCCACAGCAACACGTGGCCCAAACATCCTAATATTTAATATAATAATAAATTATTATTATTACTATTATTAGTGATATTAATATTATATAGCGATATAGTATATAGATTAGGGACGTGAACATAAGTGTTCGTATTTTAAAACGATGGAGAAGGAACGGAATGCATAGTAACCAGTTTGGAAAGTATCTTAAAGATACGAAACGTTTTATGCATATGCGTACAACGTTACCCATGCCTGGACATGTCCAAGAAGTAATCTTCCACGAGATGTAACGTAGGGGAACTATGTTGTAACGGTAAAGACGAGTAGCCTCGGCACTTATTATACTGTCCTTCGATAGATGCTATTTATAAGTTTTCGAATGGTCAACGTGAGAAGGGGGAAAAGATTCAATTGATAGTCAATACCATTAAATTCATTCCCGTAATTCTCATCGAAGTTTCTTACTCGATCATTTCATTTGACAAAATTAAAGAACATTGTGTGAGAAAACAAAAAACTTAAATAGAAATTAATGAATTCAATCTATTTGAGGTCACACATTGAGGTATGAGTAAACTAAAGTTTTGATAAGTTTCTGATGTGAGATATCAACATTTTTTATTTGTTATTATAATTCTCTCGACTGTCAAGTATGATACACACACACACACACACATGATTGTGTGAACACATTTCTTGATGAATTACTTTTTTTACCGAGCTCCATTTATTATTCACGCGACTTTCATCAAAGGGGTTACACCTCCGTTGAAATTGGGCCAACGGGACATCAGCGTGAAAGAAAAAAAAAAAAGAAAAGAAAAGGAAAGGAAAAAAAAATAAAGAGAGAGAAGAAGAAATAAGAGACGGACAGGATTTTTTTATAGGTCGAAAACAGATTTCATACAGATATTATAATATAAAATTATAGTATAAAAGTATAGTAAAGTATAAATAAATATTGTATATTTTAGATCATAAGTCATCAAGAAAAATGTCTTTTTCGATGTGCCGAACTCCTTGCATTCTGAGTGCCATTGAACTCTCTAAGAAACGTGTATGTAATTCCAATATATACTTATGTACTTTTGCCTACCTATATATACAATTGTTTATATGTGTATATAGTTATCTCTGGGTGTATGTGTGTGTGTATATACGAAACTCTGGGAAACAGGTTTCGTATCCAGAATTCCTGAATTTGTATCTCTCTGTTCGTGTAACAGAAAGCGACGGGGCTTAACAAATTGCGACGGTTAACCCATATCGCAGAACTAATTGCAGGGAAGTCTGCCTTTATTAATCAGCATGCTAAAGTATAGTATACATTCGGCCAACCGTAACGTTGCGACCAACAGATATCATATTTGTTGTTTTTTTCTTTTTCTTCATTTCTTTCATTCTTTTTATATTCCCATTGGTAACCGTTTATTCGCTCCGTCCAATCGAATTAACCGATTAAGAAAATACAGTAAGAAGAACCTACTCTTGGTATCTTTTATCCCAACTCTTCCATACCCCACCAACCACCTTTCCACAGAAAAACTTTTTCTTTCATTCTGTTTTCAATCAAACGTTCCTATCCCAATTATAATATGCACCTTACCAATTTGTAATAATATAATAATAGCAGGTAAATGTATTGTTCAAATTGATGAGAGATATCAAAGTTGTTGTTTATTTTATTTTATTTTATTTTTTAATTAAAATCGATACCAAAAGTTTTTCATTRAAATTCTAACAAATAAAATAAAATAAATTATTCGTATGAATATAATATAACTGTGCAATATAACTTTTTCGTATAAAATTACGATACCAATGCGTATATGAATTAAATCAGAGACGTGGTAGTAAATAAATCGTTTTGTTTAAGAAAAAGGGAATGTTAAGTTCTCCAATGAAATTCCAAGTGGTTCAACAACCGATAAAATATTCTAAGAAGTAAGAGACGTCTTCTAATTAATCCCCCCGTTTCTCCAACAATTCCAACCCCCAACCCCATCACAATAAACCACCAACAAGTCGTCACAATAAACACGATCAGTCGTATTTAATCGACGATGATTTCCGCATAATCAATTCAGGGATGTCCTTCGAATCGATTAATAAAAAAAAGGGATTTTTATCTTACAAACGTTTCGAATTTATATACCGAATGGAAAATAAAAGGAAGTTTTTCAAATGTAATGAGGTAAGCGAATATCGGATACTCGTTATAATCTAAAGAATCGTTCAGATTCTATCTTCGTGATGATACTTTTAAATATAATCGAATCAATATCAATGTAATCGATCCTTCCTAATAGAAAATTTCTAAAGAAACTATGAATGAAACTACAAATGAATTTTCATTTTATCTAACATTTCTATGCACGAAAAACAAAATACACAAGCAACATAATAATTTATAAACATAGATTATATTATTCATTAGTTTTTTTTTTTTTTTTTTTTTTTTTTTTAAATAAATATGATTTTAAATGGATAGAATTGAAAAGAATAAAAAAGAAACAAGCAATGTACTTGTATAAAAAAAAAATAAGAAAAAGAAGCACAATGAGTGAAATTTTCTCTCCTCAAAGAGACATCGTATTCGAGTTCCTCCGAAAGAATGTGGAAGCAACGCCGTTCCCGTAACTCGACGATTTTTATTTCCCTCACACGTGCATGCACGCGACAGAAAAAGAAAGAAATAGAAAGAAACGCGTGGCTATGTCCGAGAGGCACAAGACAAGAGCAATTCTTTTCCCCCATCTAGAAGAATTCTCTTGAAATAGCGACGATATAAACTCTGGTAAATAGTGAATACCCCCATTAGCCTTTTCCTCCATTGTCTCCCATAAAGAAACTAACAATAAAAAGGCAAGACATTTTTTCATTCGTCTTGCATGAAATCTTTTTTTCTAAGAACCCAACACACCACCGGACGCGTCTAGGTCAAAGGTCATCTTATTTTCTTCTTTTTTCCTTTTTTTTTATACGATTCGATTTCGAACAATCATGCTAAAGAATAAATGCGTACGTTTAATTGTTATTTTATACGATTAGAGTAATAGAATAATTCGTAAGCATGATTTGTTCTTTTTTTCATTTTCCCGCATTTTTATTTCCCTCCATTTTTGTTTTGTTTTTTGAACTTCATAAACTTAATACAAATGATCCAATTAAATTCAAATAAAATAAAATAATAGTTTTATTGTTCAAAGTAGTATGATAAAAAAGATACTAAATACATAAATGCATAAATCTTGAAGATTTTTATTATGTCTATTATTCTTTATATTCTTATTTATCTGTCTGTCAAGAAAGAGACAATGATGTATGTGCGTTCGTCGACGAATGGAGAAATAAAAAGAATTTCTAGTAATAAATAAACACTTTTAAATTCGCGATCTTAAATCAAATAAATTTCTTCCATCGATCATTTCGATGAATGAATGAATGCTTAACAAACAATGTCTATGCAATGTTGTTGTTGATGAACAAAAACTTATCAGCGAGATTTTTCTTTGACTAATTCGAGTTAAATGAAAATGAAATAAAATTGTATAAACGTGGATAAATATTCGATTCTCACCTCGATCACCAAAATCAGAGGAAAGATCCAGGGAAGAAAATTGTGATCCTTGAACGAAGTAAAAGGAGCGGTAGCAGCAGTAGTAACAACCAATCATCGTTGAGTATTTTCTTCTCAAAAAAACACGCGCTCTGATTCGTATTTTATTATCTTCTTTGCACGAACTTTATTAACCAATTATAGCGAAATAAATATCACGGATATAATTAATGCGTTATCATCCGATATTCAACGAATAGAAATAAAGTTAAATAAATAAAGATAGAACAATGAAATAGTCAAGATAAAAAAGTAACCAATAGGAGGAATGTAAAGTATCTTTTTTAGTACGAACTTATTATTGTCACACTCACGATGGAGAACGACGACGACGACGAATGATACGAGAATGAAAAAGAAGAGGAAGTGAAGTAGAATAAGAATAAGAAAGAAAAGAATAAAAAGAATAAGAAAGAATAAAAGGAAAAATAAGACAGCGTGACATGTCAGTCAGGTGGCGGAGCGCGTCTGCGGAGCGCTATCGTTCTCTCGTCCTTCTGCAAAGATAAATCCCTTTGGTAGAACTCGCGAATAAGAAGGAAGAGGAGGAAGAGAAGTGTAGAATAAAAGAAGGTAGAAGAATGAGGAGGGAGAGGAGGAGGAGGAGGAGGAGAAGAAGAAGAGAAGAAGAAGAAGAAGAAGGAGGAACGACAGGTATCACGCAGTCGACGACGAACGAACTAGCGCGAACTAGCGCGAACGAGCGAACGAACTCGAAGGAACTCGTGCCTCGCCGGCCACCGCTATGATCACGCTGATTGGCCGACTCCAACTACCCCCACCACCCACTCCCGTTCTCCATTTCTCCTCGCGCATCGAAGAAAAGGACGAAGGGAAGGTTGTGTTGGATCAGGGCACTGGCTTCGTTCGAATGAAACTGAACCGGAGTCATACGTATATATGGATTTATCTGTAGTAGTATATTGCCAGTTGGGTCGTGAAAAAGATCGAAAACATCGCGATGCGGACCGATATCATTCTCTTCCCTTTCTTCTCACAGGATGAATTCTACTTTCTGCGCATGCGCGATAATTTTCTTTATACACAAAATAAATACTTCAAAAGCGTTAAGATTTATTTAAACTTATTATATTCATCTAATTATTATGTTATTTCAATATATATTTTCTATACTTTCATGACAATACATTTAATTACAGCGTGTAGTTTATAATTTGAATTAACTGTAGGTATCATCATTGTTCTAATCTATTTCATATTAGACTGCTTGCGCAGAACTTTATGCGACCTTTTTCCGGTCTCGTGCCAGACGTGCTTCCTAATGACTCGATGCGAATGAAAAAAAGAAAAAAAAAAGGAAAGAAAGAAATAAAAATTCATTATTAAAAAGTAATTAATTATTGTCCTCCTCTGGTTTTTTCCTTTCTTCTAATTAAACGAAAATAAACGGGTTTTTAAATAACCGACGAAAATTAAGTTTTCAATAGAGTAGTCAGTTTGCCTGCGAACAATGCTTGTTTGTTTTATTATTATTATTTTCATTAAAATTACTATAATTATTATTATATTCCTTATTCGAATCAAGAGATCGTAATATGCCCCCGTGCATTTACCTTTTAATAAAAACATCGTAATTTTTTAATTGCTTGCGTCGTTGGATATTTAACAGGCTGCAATTTACCGCGAGTTCTTTTTATGTGTGTACACGTGCGTATATTTCAATGTATTGGGTTTTTTTTCTTTACCACTAGCACGAAATTCATACGTTCATATATTAGTCAAGAACTATATTATTAAATACTTCGACTTTTAAACGAAACATTTTCTTTCCATTTCATATATCCCATAAATTCCATTTTGATTACTTCACAGGAATTAGTGTCTCTCCCTATAGGTGAAGTTACGAACTAAAGTGTCGGTAATATCCTAGTGAAGATGATTAACACAAAAAGTTACCAAAATATCTTACCTATCTTGTGATGATAATAAAAAATACTGTAATTTAATGATATCCAATGAAAGTTTAAGAAAAAAAATGGCGCTTCAAGCGCATGCGCATTGTCGATAATATCTAAACTTTAGGCTGGAAACCAGCACTCTTCTTTTTTTTTTTTTTTAAATTCACATATCAATTAATATAAAATATTAAATAAATACTTAAAGATTATCTTTGAGATAGACTTTACAAAATTAATATTTGATTAGATATTATAAGAGATAAATATTTGAGTTGAATACAAAATAAAAATCGATCAAAGCGACTCTAATGGGAATAAATGGAAGCTTCAACGCATAGTAATTTTATGGTCAATGTTGTCTGCCATGGTTATAAGTGTATTATTAAGTATGTGTGTTGTACTATGTGAAGGTTAATGAATGTTTCACGTCATCATATTAATTTAGTGTTTATCCAATTAATAAGTGAATTTTTGTTAAAATATGTTGTACACGTGACGTCGAGTGGACAGTAAATGTGTGCATATTTTAAGCTGTGAGTTTAACGGTAAACATCAACGTGTAAAATGGCGTGGTTCGGTGACAGTCTTTCTGGATTATCTCAATTAAAAGGCCAAATTACGAACTTTACGAAAGAGGTACTTTCCGAAGGGATCGTAAAAGAAACTGGTACGTAATTAATTTTTAAAAAGATCTGCTATAAATAAGCAAATATGATGTTGAAAATTATTTCGCAAGAAGAAAGTTTAAGGTTATTCACGACTGTCAAAATAAGGGTCTGTTTTACCGATCTTTTTTTTTCCACTAAAATCTAGTTTACCGACTAAACCGCTTGGCGGTAAATTTCAAAATCTCCCTAGACTTACCGACTAGGTAGAAACTACTAATGCAACAAATTTATTAAATAAATAAATAAATTAACATCGTTTCGTTTTAATACGATATTTAATGTTTAAATCGTGGTTTTACAAATAAATTGCGACATTGTATGTAATTATTTAGGTAAATAAATTTTGATTTTTTTATATTTTTCAATTTAGATGATCAAACGTTGCAATTAAAAGAAGCGAACGAACGTTGCATAAAACTGCAAGAGTTATTGGACACGAAGGATGCCGAAGTGAGTATACTATTTTTCTTCTTTTTACATAATAGTCTTTCATAATTGTGTCTACGCATAGAGAGAGAGAGAGAGAGAGACACACACACACACACACATAAATACATAAGCAAGTAATATATTCTTATCGATGGACTGGAAAGTTAAAATTTATCAAAAATAATATTTAAGTTTTTCAATGTTATCGGAGAGGATCTAAAAAACCTACCCTTCTCCTCGTTGGTTTTTCCATGATAAAAAAAAGAAAAAAGAATGAGAGTGAGAGAGAGAGAAAGAGGGTCGATTAGAAATGATTTCAACAGATGTTACTCTCCCCAATATAATCACGAATGAGTGTTAAGCAAATACATTTAACTTATCTGACCATATTATTCTACCACCCCAAGCGCTTTACAAAATCCTTTGGACCCTCCTTCTATTTTTTTTTTTTTTTTATTATATTTCTCATCCCCCTATTCCTTCTTCTTTTTTTTTCCTTTCCATTTTTTAGAATCGAATAAATTATTCCTATTTTGTAACGCGCGCGGTGTATC
>NW_015149062.1:458005-501691 GCF_001465965.1 Polistes dominula | reverse complement strand
ATATTATTTCTCAACTTGTTATTTTTTTTTTTTTTCTTTAAAAAAGGGACGAAGAGAATTTCTAACTTTTTTGTGTGTACCAAAGAAGTTAAATTCTTTAAACCGGTGTCCTCTTTTGCGGGTGCCTTCTACCAAGCCTTATTTTTCATTTCTTTATTTTTGTTCTTTTTAGTCACGTATACGTTTTGAAAGAGAGAGAGAGAGAGAAAGAAAATCTTGCTAGAAATGCGAGATAAGAAGATAAGCGTCGCCTTATACCCTATTTCATATCTTGGACCAACAAAGGATCGGCCCTGTTCTTCATGTCTACTAAATACATATGTTTCCTCGCATAACGAATCCTCTTTACCAAACAAACAACACTAATTTTAAGAGATTTCTCTTTCAATTCTCTTTTCTAACTTTCTTCGTACGTTAACTCAACCTTTAGCACCAATTTTCTACACGATTTCATTGATATTTATGCATATAAATATAGATTAACTTTTATTTCATATTAATATTAATTAATTGAATATTAATTATTATTAAAAGCTTTTTTTTATTCCAATATTTCATGAAAAACGATACGAACCTACGTAGCGCCTTACTCGTTTCCAACATGGCAGCCACATCGTCAGCCATATTGAATTGCTTTAATTCGCGCATAGCTGGCGACAAAATATCCGTAGAGAGACAATACAGAAAATAATTTTGAATTATACAAAATGACATTATTAAAAATAATAATAATTATTATATTTGTTATACTCTTATTTATTTATATTTTATATTAAAAACGTGTTTTTTTTTTTTTTGTATATTTTTGTCAAGAGTAGTTACTTTTACTCGTTCGTTGGTATGAACGAGTTTCGTTTAGCGCCTTGAAAATCGTACTAACTTGAACCAACCTTTACGATCTTTCCTTCACAAGTACTATGTCGATTTTTGTTCCTTTTTCTTTGTTTTTTCTTTTTTTTTTTTTTTGTTTCTTTTTCTTCTTAAGTCGTACGAGTAACGAGACGCTAAAAATGGTTGTTGCACCGACCCTACCACTCGGTGTTTTCGATCTTCGTCAAAGGGAGGAACGCGTAGAGAGTAAAAAATAAACAAAAATTCTTGTGTTAGAGATGGAAAGAGAGAGAGAGAGACCTACGTAAGAAGGGATAAGGAAACGAAACGAACTGAGAATATAAGGAAAGAAAGAAGAAGAAAAGAAAGAAAGAGAAAATTCCATGCGAGGTGACTCACGTGTCGTAGTCGTCGTAGTCGTCGTCGTCGTCGTTTCAAACTCCGCAGGTTTAGTTTAAATGCAAGTCCTTGAGAAGTCGATCGAACTTTTTTAATGCACCTGAAAAAAAAAAGAAGAAGAAAAAAAAATCGTTCCGAGCACGATATCGCTTATCGCTTTTGACCGTTGCAAACTTTTTTTTTCTTCCAACCTTCCTTCATTCCTTACTTACTTAGTTTTTTTTTTCTTTTTTTTCTTTAAAAAAATTCATTTGCACCAGTCGTTAAACAATAATTATATTATTCTATTGAATTTTTATTCGTTCACAATTCGCTACGATAAAATAATTATTTGCCATGGAAATAATTATTTAAAAAAAAAAAAAAAAAAAAACAATGAAAAAATAAAATGACACAGAATACTTTATATATAAAGAACTTTATAAATATATTTATATTTATCCATGTACTGTATATTAATTCAACTATATAAATATAACTACACCCACGTTAAAATGAAACGAGTAATACGAGTAACTTTAATTTGAAGAGGATCTAACCCCCTCTCCTTCTCTTCTTCTATTCTCGCAAAATGTAATCGATCAGAAGCTTAACAACAGCTGCCCGAATAAAAAGAGGAACAGAAAGAGGAAGGGACAGGAAAATGAGGTGGAGGTGGTGGATGATGTGTCGAAGTGGACAAAGAGGAGAATAGAGTATAGGCTTTGGTAGAATTTTTTTGATGATAAAACATACGATAACTAACGATAAACCAAAAGTCAAAGAGAGGATGAAAATATGAGATAGAAAATGGTTAGAGGATTTAAAATGGCGTTAACGGGGGGAGGAGGGGGTTGATAGTGGCTATGACTACCCTTAGGTTTATAACTATCGTCTATATAAATGCATGTGAGTTAAACGTTTTCTGCTTATGACGTTATTGTACTTTGACTCGGATTCAATGTGACAAACAGTTAAAAAAAAAAAAAAAGAAAAAAAGAGATCAAGAACAACGAGAAAATATTGAAATTGAAAATTTAATTAAATCAAACTCCATCGAAGGCTTCTTGAAAAGAAAAGAAAAAATTAACGAAGAGAAAAAGAAGGTCAGTGATAAAAATAATTTTATTTTTCCAAACGTTCTTACGTATATATATATATATATATTTTATTTTGTTATTTTACAATTAAAATTTATGTATCCTAACGACAAACGTATGGATGGTGTTTATGAGATTCTCGTATACGTAATTATGTCTTCTTCATTTTCTTTTTAATGTTTTTTCTTTCTTTCTCACTCACTCTCTCTCTCTCTTGGTTTTTAGTCTTTTGTTTATCCTCGACGTGGTTTGTAACTTCACGCTCGATAAACACTTAAAGTTTTATCGACTACGACCATAATAATAAACAAGAGTAAGTGAGAAAGAGAGAAAAAGATCATTGAATTCGTTTGAAACGACATTGAGATTCGAATATTACCAAGAGAAATTATACAACATTCTAATAAAGAAATAAACATTCGATAATTTCTGATGGTAGTGATGAGTGTGTGTTATCCTTCTCTTACAGTATTTCAAAAAAAAAAGAAAATGAAAGAAAATGAATAGAAATTAACTTCTAAAAAGAAGAAGAAGAAGAAATAGAAGAGCAAAAAAAAGTAAAGGGGAATCTAACGATTAGCATAATAACCTTTTTCACTCTACTCTTACTTTTTCTTTTTTCTTATGGTTTTTTTTTTCTTTTTTCATTGTCATTTTTAGTCGACTCGTTTCCTTCAGCTGCGCCCGCAGCACCCACTCGCATGGGGGCCGATAAAAATGTTCTGTAAATGTTCTGTAGTTAAAACCGACGACGTGTTGTACATTTGTATAATACATATATATGTATATATATATATTCTAACGCACATCCGAACGGAAAAGGTTGCTAGCCTAATTACATTATTCATGATTCTCTCTTTCTATCCGATTGCTTGCTTTTTACTCGCTTTGTTACTCTTTAAACTGCGTTATATTTATAATATAAATTTCCGCCTAAAAAAAAATTATTTTTGATTACTTATATTATTCGTAGAAAAACAAAAATGTCGTCATTTGTAAATTAACAAATGCAAGGGGATTCCTTTTTGTTTTTTTATTTTAAACTAAAGACGATTTGCCAAAACGATTTTTGTACAGTTTTTGTAACAGGTATAGTACTTAATTGCTACCTGTAATAAAATAGGAGATTTATTATGTGTTATATATAATATATATATTGTATATATATTTATATTATATTTTATTTAATAATATATATTATTTAAATGTAAATATGTGATAGATAAATTTGTCGAATAAAGAAGAAGAATAATAATATAATAATAGAAGTAAACGATATCTCGAAATGTATCGAGGTCGAATGAAACCACCACGTCCAATCAATTTACGCGTTACTAATTCGACTTTGTATTATCGAAGGCTCGTAGCAAAGATAGCCTAAGTGTGTGTTTGTTATCGCAAAAAAAATGCTGCTACCTCGGCGACCATTTTCAAATGCACTTTACTTTCTTTCTCCTTTTTCTTTTTATTCCAAACTCTGTTACAAAGAGAACAAAATCCGATTATGAAATATTCCATTTATGTCCCTCCTTGTTTTTTCATTACCTTTGAAGCCATAAAAGCCCCGTTTCCAAAAATTGAATATCATCACGCGTAGCAAAATGATTCTATTATTAGTTAACTTACAAACTTGTAAATCAATTTTTAAATCAAATGGTTAAACAAGATTAGGATAATTTAGAATCTACAATTCTATATATATATATGTGTACTATTTTTTTCCTTTGATTATTTTTTTTGCTCCCCTATGGTTTTTTCAAATAGTATTAGTGATCCAGAATATACGTAAATACCTGTACACTGTAACACCGATAGATTTTTCGTATGCATTAGACGATCCCTCGTCGTCCATCAGCAACAGCAACTCTCTCTCTTCTTCCTCCTACCACCCACCCCCTTTCCGTTGTACACGTGAGTGTATATAAACGAAATTGCCTCTTCGTTTTCCTTTGCGACATGGGGTTTCTACCCGTATATATATATATATACAAATTGATGTATTAGTGATGCGTTTATGCATGCCAGAACCAAACGCGTGTACTATTATATACATGTTACACAACACTACTACGTTAATACATAGACACATACACATACACACGAGTTTTGTCATCGTCCCATCGTCGTCGTACTTAATAGATTCTACTCTGAGGGGTGGTAAGGGGGAAAGAAGGGTCGAAGGGGGTTGAGGTGATGTGTGTTACAAACCATCGACGGATATCGATCTATCTGTCTCTCTCTCTCTCTCTCTCTCTTGTGTCTCTCGTATAAATGTATTTAATTTAACAAAGTGAATTAATAAAGAAGCTACAAATATAATTAAATAGTTATATATATATATTTCATTTATTATAATTTATGAAAGAAAAGAAAACTTCTTATCTATTTTATCGAATTTAAATTAGGATATCGTAAAAATTGTTATCATTGTTTTTCTAATTAATTATTGGTAAAGGACGAAAGAAAATATTTTGTTCTTTAATTTGGTACACAATTGGTATTGTGTAATATCTATCGAGATTATTAGTAAATAATTGTGATAATATTAATGTAAAATTAAATGTTTATTAGAAAATTTAAAAAGAAAAAAAAGAAAAGAAATAAAGAAAAATCCATCGATCATTTCTATCTTCGAAAAATTGAATTCTTGATAAAAATTAATATATAATAATAATAATAATAATATAATATAATTAAAATATAATATAATTATAATATATATATAATTGAAATATAAAAACTGATCGTTGTATTTCCCTGCAAAAAGATATCTCCTACGTACGTATACATACACAAACACATACACATACAATTTATATTCCTGGAATCTATATATAACATAATTCTGTTCTAAGGGAAGAGAATAGGCCATCGAAGGGCATATTATAGTCCATGCTTGTTGCGGCTCGATGCATTAGCTCTGTTGGCAAGCGTATCACCCATTTCTCTCTGTGTATTTCTATGTGTACGTATATGTGGTTTCTTATTGAGAATAAGAGAGAGAGAGGAGTATTGATAGAAGAGGATGATCAAGAGAGAAAGAGAGAGAGAGAGAGGGAGAGTGTGTAGGTCCTGAGATATCGATACCTAGTCCTGCGACGTGTCCTAACACATATATTCACATACACAACCATAATTGTGTTTGCTCTCTGTCGATCATGCTACGTTCCTCCTCCCCCCCCTTTCCCCTTCCTCCCTCTCTCTCTCTGTAAAAGAAATAAAATGCGTAAATATATATAGGTGCATGTGCACCCACACATATGTAAATGTTTCAAGTACACATGTATTATATATATATATATATATATATTTTTTTTTGTGTGTGTGTGTATATATACCTGGTATGATGAGTATACGTGTTTACAAGCTCATTTATATATATATATGTCTTCTTCCTCATACGTTAGGACACACATATACAAAGATATATATATACGTGTAGGTATATTGAAACACCTCGTGTTGGTGGTGGCGAGTAATACTCTAGGTGGTAGGAGGACTCTTCCTAGCTAACGCACAGTCGTTTCTCAACTCTCGTACCGTGAACGTGTTGTCCTCTTGACCATCTTACACGTGACCCATCTTACCACTCCATTTTATTATCCTTTTCTTCTTTTTTCTTTTTTTTTATTCTCCTTTCTTCCTTCTTTCTTATCTTTTCCTATTTCTTTTTCTTTTTTTTATTATTTTTGTTCCTTCCTACTAACCTATATATTCATTAATAATAATAATAGTAATACCTTATATCTTATCTTACCTAGTGTTATTATTTATTTATACGTTTTACGAAAAAGAAAATTAAAAAAAAAAAAAAGGAAATATTCGGGGAATATTTTTTTTCTTTTTTTTTTTATTTATTTCGTGATACCACAACTTACGGGGTTTTTGTATTTATTTATTTATTTATTTTTATTTGAATTTTGCGAAATTCGAGAATAAGTTACGCGAAAGATAGAAAGAGAAAGAGGAAAAATCAATGATCGAGAAATTTGTCTTCCTCGACTAGAAGGTGGAGGTGGAGAAGGAGGAGATGAATTGAAGAGGAGGAACACAATATTGTATTCTCTGTTTTGTGAGTAATCGAGAGATTATATAAAAATGTTTTTTCTTTTCCTTTTCTTTTTTTCTATTTTTCTTCTTTTTTTATATGCTGTCTTCCGCTTGACAATTTTTTCTAATTATTTCAGTCTAATAATAAATTATATTTAATAATTCAAGTTTTTCTTTATATAAATATAATTTAATTAATTAATATATAAACATGAAAGTATTTTACAAACACGTATAATGCGTCGATAGACCACTCTGATTATTTGGACCAAACGTATATATGCGCCCATAGCATTAGGTTTTGTTATTTCTTTTTTTCTTTTTTAATTTGAACGATAAAGATAGTTAAGAACCATGACGAGTCATTAGGTATCGTGACATATATTTCTTTTGAGAATTATTTATGATTGGACAATGCAATCGAATTTGTGAATGATTATTATAATATACTTTTATTAAAATTAATTAGAATAATAAAAAAAAAAAAAAATAAAAATGTGTATTTTTCCATCGTACTTTATCGTTGTCATCGTCGTCATTTCCGTCACAATTTTGTTTTTTTTTTCTTCTTCATCTTCTTTTATAATTACAGTCGCACATGTTACGTTTTTTCTTTTACATTCTTTATATATATATATTTTTTTTTATTATTATTTCTTGATAGTTACGCGATCACGTTACGGCATAATGAACGAATGAATGAATAAATAAATGAATGAATGAATGATAGAAAATGATCGCGTCCGTTTATCGAAGTGGAACGATGAGATTCGTTCATACGAATGATTTTCCAAAGAGTAAACTAAATTATTCTCATCCTCCTCCGCCTCTTCTCCTCCTCCTCCTCCTCCTCCTCCTCCGCACCCTTCTTCTCCACCTTTTCCTCTCCCTCTCTTCTCGAGAAAATATATATGGGTGTGTGTGTGTGTGATATTAGGCGCAACAAGTATCGCATCTATAAAATCCAACAAACATTTTTTTACTTTCTTTAAATTCTAACCAGAAGTATAAACATATTTTTCACGAAAGATTCTATACATTGATAATAATATCAACAGAATAATATCAGATCTATTTTATCTCGGATTATCTCGGAAAATAAATAAAACCAAAAAAAAAAAAAGAAAAATGATTTCACGTGAAATTCAATTACAAATGATATTTACTTAAACATCAATGATCCCACTTAGAGAACGAGAGTTTAATTCATATTGAAAAAAAACAAACCATATGAATTGATAATTAACATTTAATTATTAACAACAAAAATTCATATGCAAAAAAGATCGTATCAACCGGACTATTAAATGCACATGTTTTTAATATTATTTTTTATTTAATTTTCATAAAAAATATTACGCAAAGTATCTTTCCTCTCTTTTTTCGTTTTATTTTTTTTTCTTTTTATTTACGAGGACGATTGTTTTCAAAGCCTCGACTCGTGCTCTCTGCGACGTGTGCATAACAGTATGCATGCAGGAAGAGAGAGAAAGAGAGAGAGAGAGAGAGAGAGAGAAGTTATGCACTCATATTGCAAACGAGCAAGCAAGAGAACAAAATGGTTACGACTGGGATTAACGCGTTCGTTCGTGCTGGTATACACAAATAATCTATAATACTCATAACTCGTCTCTTTCTAACCTAGAAATTATTTATAGTATCTTTTTTTCTCTTTTTTCTTTTTTTTTTATTACTTCTTTAGATCCTCATTTTCCCCCTCCTCTATCTGCAATTATGTATTCTATATACTCGTTTATAAATATTTATTTGTTACACTTTTTTTTTTATCATTCGTTCATTTTTTCATAAAGTTAATGAAAGAAAAGAAAATGGTGGCAGAGTTGCCTTGGAAAGACATGTCCCTCCGCCATTTTGATTTTCTTTTCTATCGTCGCCATTTTTATTTTTTTTTTGGTATTTCCTTTGAGACCGTTTAAGAATGCCACGCGCTTAAACTGTGTTAAGGAAGTGGATTTTATCGGACGACCAACATAAATTTGATATTATATACGAAACCATATATGATGTAATTACAAGTTTTATGCTTCTTTTTCTATGGCTAACATTTTTGAGAATAATTTTGTTGACCTAATCTATTTTAAAAAGAGGAAAGACACGTTATCTATTCACGTTTGTACGATATTACGTTTTACGTTATTAAAGGTAGAATGATATGAAATTGTTTGATTAAAACCATTTGAATTTGTCTTGTTCATAAAAAGAGTAAAGTTATCAAGCTTTAGTTAATTAATATAATTGAAATGAAAAATTTAAATCGTTTTAACCTAATATTAATTATTTCAAAATTAAAATTAAAATAATCTACTGCTAGGTAAGAGCTTGTAAACATTTGTAGAATAAAATAATGAGAAGTTTCTTAAGAAAAAAATAGAAAAAGGAACGCGTGGCTTTAAGTGAGTGAGTGAGTGAGTGAGTGAGAGTCTATCTATCGGTAGATAATATTCGAAGGACACTAGGAACTTATACCTATGATTATTTAACTAACAAACGCGATGCACGATTAGCCATGTTAACGCATACGAATACGATTAAGACGTGCACGCACATACACAAGGCACACGCATGCACGTATACGTGGCGTGCAATTAAACGTAAGTAAAGTAAAGTTAAGTTCCGATTGGTTAATAATATCATTTTCGTTGTAAAAATTGACTTAGTTATGTGTGTGTGTGTGTTATGTTGTGTTGTGTTGTGCTAGACGATAAAAAGAAACCGTCATAGAACTAACCAAGTTTCTTATCTCGAAACAATAACCGTTTTCTACGTCTAACGTTATGTGCCGTTCAATATTTTATCATTTTTCATTTCCCCCTTTCCCCTCCCTTCCCTTCCCTGCCCTACTCTCCTCTCCTATTTCTTATTTTTTTTTCTTGTTTTTTCTTTTTTTTTTTGCAATTGAAGTTTCAGGAAACAACGTCAAATTATTCTCCAACGAATACTTTTTTCCTTGTCTTTTTTTTTTGTTTTTGGTTTCTTTGGAAAAATCTTTTTAAATGAAAAATAAATATAACAAATTAAACAAAAAACTAAATATATTAATATTACCACATTCGCGACCGTTGACGTGAAATTCACGTCATTTTTAATTTGTAAAATTTAATATAAATAAATGTTTATATAATATTTAAATAATTCATAATTGTTGCCGGTACTTAGTATTAAAAAAGGAAAAATTATGTCGGTCGTGAATGTGTTAAAATAAATATTGAAAACAATATCAAAATCGGTATTTGTTTTTTATTTTTCTTTTTTATTTTTTTATTCGGTAAATCAAATATGGCGTTAGGGAAATAATTGTCGTAAATTGTATAACAGTTGAAACGTTTGCCAGCGCATATCAACACATCGTTCAAAGAATATTTATTCAAATATACAGAGGTTAATTAATAAAAAAAACAAACAATCCTTGTACTTTAACCTTTTGAATAAGTTTTCAATTCGTTTTATGTTAATGATTTTGCCAGAGAGAGATAGACACTACACCTCTGTTTATATCGTTTTATCCAATAGAATTATTTATTATATACATTTTGTAATAATCACATATTTTTCATCTATAAATATAATTTATTATTATTATTATTATTATTATTATTATTACTACGCTATTACATAAATTCAAAATATTTCTTCATTTTTCTTTTTTTTCTTTTCTTTTCTTTTCTATTTTTATCATACAATAGAATAATAATTATAGTGTAATAGTTATTTAAAAGCTGATTATTATAATACACGGGTTAATCCTGGAAGTTGGTTGGAAAAAAAGAAAATATAAATGCATGACAATAATGACGATAATGATGATGATAATGATGATGATGACGATTATGACGACTATGATGATTAAGAAGGAAAAGAAGGATATGCATGATTCAGTGTTTCCAGATTTGGAGCGAAGATACTGTAAAAAAGAATCAGATAAAGAAAAAAAAACTAATTGGTATGACATGATGACCATGTCTATCTATAAAAATAAAAAAATAAAATATATATATATATATATACACTACTTGCACGATCTGTAATTCAAGAGATTATGAAAACACACGAAGGTGTTCTATAATATAT
The DNA here is from genome assembly GCF_001465965.1 of Polistes dominula. Next base: position 491,243 of record NW_015149062.1, on the reverse strand, counting down.
CTTTTCGTTTATGTAAGCAAGAATGTAACGTTACTCAAAGATACAACACAAGAAAAAAAAAGATAAAAAGAACAAACTAATGTTTAACTAAATATTTGATCGATTAAGAGTTCATCAATTATTCTAGAAATAAATTTGTAACAAAATTTCTCGGAATTTACAATGAATTCATTGAAACATATTAGTTAAATTGCCTTTAAAAATAAAAACAAAAATCTTTCTATGAAAAATCTTTGAGAAAGCGAAATAATTGAAAGTAATTAATTTTTCTAATAATCTAAGATTTTTTTATATACTTTGTTAAATACTATTAATTAATTATTAATTATTAAAATCGTCTGTTTAAAAACAATTATTTATTAATTAATTAATTAACGCGAATGGAAAGTTGGTACAGTGCACTAAATGGATGCATTCCTGCAATCCACCCCACTCTAAAACACACTTAAGATATATTTAATTGTCTTATTTTCATTTTGAAAATATAAATTTCCGTACAACTATCATTCGTATTTAAATTAGGCTTTACTTAAGTTGGTTAAACCATAATTATACAGTCGTAAGTAAAAGATAAAAGGGAACGTTTTTATCTTTTAACGCTGTCGTGACCGAATTCTGTCGACTTATTTCTTTTTTTTTTTTTTTTAACTTTTCCTCTTCCGAAAGATATTAGGACGATTTAGATAAGAAAAATTTGTGTTCTTTTTTTTCTGGGTGTGTGTGTGTGTGTTTCGTTTTGACAACGCAACAAAATGACGAAAACGACGACGATAAAAAAAAAAAAAAGAAAAAAATAAACAACATCGTACGATCGTAATTATTGATAACCGTAGTTTAATCATTCTAATGACGAATTCTTTTTTTCTGTATTTTCTTTTCTTTTTTTCTCTCAAATGAAAAATATATTTTGAAAGAAAATATCTCACATTCGAATAGATTTTGATTTTAAGATGAACCCAAAATTACGTACGTTTATTGTTTATAATATCATCCGTTTAAAGTATAGTTAAAAAAAAAAAATTCCATGAAGTCTCGAAAGTAGTTAATTGGTTTCTTTCCCTTCAAAAAAAAAAAAAAAAGAAAAGAAAAAAAGATATCTTTTTCACGCGTGGCACACACTGTGGTGTGGTATTGTATGTGTATTTTTGGGTACCCCATTATTTGTACAAGAATTACGAAAGGTAAGGAAAGGAAAGGAAGAAAACTAAAGAAATAAGTGCATACACACACACACACATGTCCTAACACACATGCACGCGTTCTTCACGCTCGTGCTCAAAAGGACACGCTTTTTCCGGTATCCAAACTTTTCAATGGTATAAAAAGGTTTCTCCACTTGAACAACGGGTGTCATCAAAACCCCCGTTGTTTTACGCGTCCTTAACTTGTCATCGTTTTAAAAAAAGAACCCTTCCCCCCATAAGGAAGGAATAATTTGTTCCGTTTAAGAGAATAAAAATGAAACATTATATAAATTTGATTAATTATTTAGAAATAATTTCATTCGAAGAATAAAATCAAATTAGAAGAAAGGAGTTGAAAAGAATAGAATTGAAGTTCATAGAAAAAGAAATAAAAAATAATGAAATTAAATTAAAAGAAAGGGGTTGGAACGAATAGAATTGAAGCTTAGAGAAAAAGAAATAAAGAAAAAAGAATGAAATCAAATAAAATATGAAACAGAGATCAGAATAAAGTCAACGTACGCGATATTTAAAGCGTGAAGCTGAAACTACTTGGGTGTTCCACGTTGTGCAGATGACTCGGTAGAAAGAAGAGAAAGAACAGGGCTCGTGCTTATCTCAAAAGAAAAAAAAAGAAAAAAAAAAAGAAAAAGAAAAGAAAAAAAAAGAAGAAGTTGAACGTTAAGCTTCTGAGTATCCGACATGAGAGACACCGTGTACCTTTTCTATCTTACCTTGGTGCTAATATCCTTGCGGTATCAAGAAGAGGAGTACAAGACGAACCAAGTTACTTACTTATTGTTAGTTATATACTTACTGCTCGTAGAAAAAGAAAAAAAATATAAAAAGAAAAAGAATACTTGTGATATGAACACTAAGAGAACAGCAACAGAAGCAACAGCAGCAACAGTAGTGGAAGAAGAAATCATTATCATCATTAAGTATACTTATTACACTATACTTTGCTTTAACATTGCTGACTAATCATTGATGGCATCTAAAAATATTTTGTTTTATATCAAATCTAACACTACAATATTATATATCTGTTAGTCAAATTTCTTTCTGTTGAAACGTACCCTTATTATTTTTCGTAATTTGTGAAATAATTACAAACGTGTTTAGCTAGCTATAAAAATAAAATAATAAATAATAATTTATATTTTTAAGTGAGGGAACAATTAATTGATATATTATATACTTAATGTATATATTTTAAAATAATAATAATAATTTTTTTTTTAATTCTAAATGTAAAATGTAAAATTATAAACTTCATTAAGAGTTGAATTAACTATTGGAATTTGAACGTCTGAACGAATTCGTTGTTCGTTGACACCAAAAATATACACTCCATTTAATTATATAATCCTCTTATTTAACATACTAGTAATAAATTAATCTTTAAATTGGATTTTTAATCTATTAATGACAGATACACGTTCGTTTACAATTTCAATCATTTTATTCTATATTCTTTCTTAACACCTACTTACATATACTTTACGGTTGATCTACTTCAAAATGAAAAAGAATGAAATCAAACTATCATGCTAAAAAACACATACATAGAATCGTATAAATATTCTAGTTATAATTTATCTATTGTTTAATAAATATTAATATATTCTTTTCAACTGTTGTTTTGATTATCGTCATACGTGAAAAGAAAAGAAAAGAAAAGAAAAAAAAAAGTATAAAATGGTAATAATAAAAGTACAAAACGGTATAGAAAATATATATATGTATATCGGTGAGTAAGTAGTGTTACCATACTCGTTGGTATAATATTTAAATAACAATACCACTTTTTTACAAGTCATTGTGACGTTCTCACCGATTATTATTACCTTCGTTCGAATGCTATCGCGATTCTTATACGTTCTACGCATAAACCGTGTATATTTTCTGTCGTTTAGAAAATTTTCAATTCTCTTTAGATTCTAAATGTAAGAAGAAAAAGAAGAAAAAGTGACGTCAAACGTTTTGTAAATTTCGCAGAATTTCTTTTACAATAAAATAATGAAACGGTTCAAAGATTTTTTAAAAGGATATTTCAAAATTAGGGAATATTTTCTTTTATTTCAGTTTTTCTTTATTATATATATATACTTTTTAATAGGTATTTTAATTAATGTTACGTTTCTATTTTGTTTACAAATTAAATATCAATAATTTCCTGACAAAATAAATTTGTAAACATGTCCACTCTCTTTCTCTAAATAAAAAAAAAAAAAAAAAATAGTGATTAATTATTTAAAGACAAAAATCATTGATCATTGATCACTTTTGTAATATTTATTCTATTCGTTAGCAACTCTTCTTCTTCTTCTTCTTCTTCTTTCACTTTTTTATAATCTTCGAGAAAAGCAATGATACTAATCATTTCTTTATACTTAGAAGAAAAAAGAGAAAGTACAAAAAAGACACACAAATATATATATTTATCCTATTACATATATATATATATATATATATATATATATGTGGATGATCGTTACGTGTGCATGATACCATAAGATATTTGATTACAGTCTCTGTTGACACAGCTCGTGTCTGGATATTCAGCAGTACCATCTGCTAACGTTATTAAACTTCCTTCACTTTCAATTTCAAACATATTTTTTTGTCTTCTTCTTCTTCTTCTTTTTCTTTTTCAACTCTTCTTCATCCTATAAACGTGGTACAATATAAATCATAATCTGCTTATATGATTGGTTAGAAATAGAAACAAGTAATGTGTCCTACATATACGTTGTTTAATTCTTAAAAAAAAATATATATATATATATTTATATATAAAGACAAGACAAACTTTTGAAAATAACATTTCAAAATAAATGTTTCGAAGAAAAAAAGAAAATTATTTCTAAAAAGTATTTAACATAAATCATATATAGTCTAATTAAATGTTCATTATAAAATGTTGTGTGGTTCCTAACAATTTGGTGTACAGATAACCAAATAAATATATACACATATACATATTTATATATTAAAACAGGTCTATTATTCATGACGAAATTAAACTTATTTTTAGTTTAAAAAAAAAAAAAATTACTTTAGCATGAAATAAAAAAGAAAGAAAGAATGAAAGGGTCATCGCCAATACGATAGGACACTTCCTTTCTCACGTTACGTTATCAGTTTTACTTGTAACTCTATATATATATATGTGTATGTGTGTGTATTTGTGTGTATGTATATGTGTACGCCTGTTAACAGAGAAAGACATTTTTTTTTTTATATTTTCCTTTTTATTATTTTTCTTAAGTGCCGATAAGGAAGAATTACGTGTAACAATAGACGAAGAAAGTTAGATATGTTTCACGTACGTGTCTGTACTGTTAAGTTATAAAAAAAAAGAAAAAGAAATTAACACTAGATATACCACCAGAGTAGTAGCCATTTTAATTCAAAATTTTTATTTCATGTAATATTTGATTTCTATAAATAATTAAGCGTTTTGTTATTTCAAAATGTCTGTAAATCCATTTATCTTAATATTATATTAGATTTATAATAAAAATATAATTAATAATAATATATATAATATTATTATATATTAATATATATTATTTATCGTAATAAGAAATTTGAATCGTTATTTGCAATCATATTTTTTTTTTACAGCAGTGAATTTTAATTGTATTATTATAAATGATATATTAAATAATATCAATTAAATGTAAAGGATAGTTGTTAAATGCTCATTTCAAATTCAACAAAAGAAAACAAAGAATAATAAGTTAACTTTTATACTTTTGTGTATCCGTTTATGAGTCAAACACGTCCGCTTGCAAGTCAAACAACGCATTATTCCTTGACCCGACCTAACGAAACCCCTTTTCATATTCATTAAAATCATTTTTTTTTCTTTTTATATGTTTCTTCTTTCTGACCCAATCAATCCGAGAATGAAATTTCACGCTTAAATGCATTTTACTGTATTTTTTGTTGTTGACAATATTTGATATATACACCAAACTAAATAATAATTGTTAATTCTTGTAGATCGAATAATAAGATAACGGGTGTTTTATATTTTTTCTTCTTATTTTGATTTCGAAAACAATTTACCAGCACTCGATATAAAAAGAGAAAAAAAAAGAAAAAAAGAAAAAAATATTTGAAACGATTGACCAATGCAAACACACAACGGTGGGAAGGGAGGGGACATTGAAATTATTTGCATTTTTCTCGGACAAACTAATATTACATACAAAAAATATGCATGTATGCACCCAAGCAAGCACGCATGCATGCATACATTTTGGGTTTAGGTATCTCTCGAAAATCTTTTTTTTTTTTTATATTTATTTATATTTATTTATATTTATTTATATTCTCCTGTGCGGAGATATCCAGTAGGACTTTGTGAGCTTTTTTTTCTTTTTGTTTTTTTTTATCAATTCAATTTGAATTCGATCAAATTTTATCGAATTTCAAAATCAAGTATAATGTGAAATGCATAACTCAAAAGGAAGGAAGGAAGGAAGGAAGAAGAGGAAAAAGAAGAAGAAGAATGATGATACTGTTTTGAGATAGTCATATCTTTAGTTCGTCGTTCAAATTATCTTTCATGCGAGATCTTTTCGATTTATCTTTCGATTTATGTACAAGTTTATGTTTCTATTTTATTTTTAACAATTTTGTTCTTTTTCTTTCAATCGTTTTTTATTTTTATTTGTTTTTTTTTTGGATCACACGAACTTCATTGTGTTTAAAAAAGAAATAAAATAAAAAAAAAAGAAACTTTAATTAATTATATCATATAATTAAAAATTGTATCGCTAATAGAGATATTATAAAAATAAAACTAAAGAAAAATATTTCGCTTATCTCTTACGATAAGCTAATTATTTTCTTTCTTTTTTTTTTTTTTTTTTTAAACTGATAATGTACCATATTTTAAAAAGTTGATTCTACGAAGTCGTGCACTCTCTTTCTCTCTCTCTCTTTTTTTATTTTTTATTCGATGAGATATGTGCAAAGGAGAAAGAGAGAGAGAGAGAGAAAAAGATATATGAGAGAACTCAACTACTCTTGGTGTTCCAGGATAAGATTACGATAAACTGAGATCTCTTATTTTGTCTACGTGAACTTATAGTGTAGTCATGATACGTCTTTTATCAAATATTTATATATTATATGAAATAATAAATTAAAATATATATATATTTAATATTATAAATTTTTAAAACAATATAAAAATAAAACAAGAAAAGAAAGAAGAAAAAATCATAGGTTTAAAAAAAATTATTTGTAAGATTATTATTACATCCATATCCGGTTTAGTTAGCAACACAATAGATGTTGTAAATCTTTAAAAGACGAATATAAAAAATGATCTTTAACCGTTATTTGCATTTCCAAGGAAGATTGAATCTATGACAAACAATATTCTCTTCTTTCTCTCTCTCTCTCTCTCTCTCTCTCTCTCTTTTTTGTTTTTTATTTCTTTTCTTTTTTTTCTTCTTCTTCTTCTTTGCTTATCACGATCGATTCTTCCTACGAGAAGTTATGCGTTCTTTGAAAAGCCTATTACGGATTGACTTTTAGATGAAGAACCTCTTTTAGGTTTGTAAAAGTCCAGTGTCAAAAGGAACGCGAGTTGCATTGTATACGTGGAAAAAGTAACTTATGGTTGCTTATCCTATTATTCTCCTTTTTTTATGGGCCTTTTCTAAACACCCTTTCGTGACTGATGATGATACACACATACATACATACACATATATAAATATATATATATATATATATATATATATNATATATATATATATATATATATATATTATATACTTGGGTAGGCCAAAACTTCCTAGATCTCATTAATTCATTAACAACAACAAAAATATTCATTGAACAAAATATTTCTTCTCATCAAAATAATTGATTGTTCCTAATTCTTTATCAATTTTTTTTTTCATATAAAATATTCATTTTTATACACAAATATTAACATTTTAATGGCCGCTCGCACAACTTGTGTGTGATAGCCGGAACAACAACCATTATTGGCCATTATTTATTTATAATTTTTGATATATTTAAAATTATATATAAAATTAAATTGTTGTTTTTTATTTTATGCTAATTTTTTTCGTGAATTACAATAAAGTTTTCTTTAAATGAATTTTTCAAAAATATTACCGGCCTCTGGGGTGACGTTTGACTACGTAGTACGTTCGGCCATTAAAGTGTTAATACAAATATATTCATCTAATGTATTATTTAAAGAAAGTAACAAACAAAAATCATCAAAGTATATTGAAGTTAATGTGCGACACAAAACCATGATAGGATGGATGAACGTAAAAGTTGCATAACAAGAAACTCGGGTAGAATCTTTACGGAATGACCAAGGATTTTTGTAAGGTCTCTCTGTCTCAACATAAAAATCTTGACATCCTTTCTCATTCGGTTATATACGCGGGCAATTCAAATAGTCGTGAACGTTTTAGTCACGTGATACACATATCCGTTTCTTCTTCTAATAATTTATAAACAATATAATAATACAAACTCATTTAGATATATATATATATATATTTTTTTATTATTTCTTGCATAAGTAATGAATTCTATTTTTATTAGTCTTTTTTCTTCCACATTTTACAATAAACATGTGTATTATTATTGTTGTGTATGTGTAATATACCAATACACATCTAACGTTTTATTGTCTCACGAGTTTTTCTTTCTCTCTTTTGCACTAACAACACATCTACTAACAAGTTCTTATGTAAACGTGCATATAACAATACTAAGTCGCTAATAATACGTCTCAGCCCGCGGCGGATGCATTTTCCTTCTTCTTAACTCGAATCGCTGAAGCATTATAAGAGTCCTTTCAATACTCACGACTATTTTATAATGCAATACATAATCATCCTAATTCTTTTTTTTAAGACACACCATTTTACCATCTCCTTTTATTACAATTGCTTGAGAACACCACGTACACCTGTTGCTAGTTCAAATATTATAGAAAAATAACAAATGAAAAATACTATTACAATTTACTATATGACATCTAAAATAATCTTATATGTTCAATATATTATAATTGATATATTGAACAATAATATTAATAATAATTAATGTATATTATATATCATATCTTGACTACACACTATAGCTATATAATTATAACTATAAATACCAATATATACCTATATAACTATAGTATTATTTATACAGTACAGTATTTATATGGTACTATTATAGTACTAGGTGGAGTTTTCTTATTGGTATTGGTTATTTTCTTCTTTTTTTTTCTTTTTTTAGAACGAGAATCAAGATGAAGAAAGTGAAGTTTTCTTCTGGGATCCACCGTCTGTTAAAAATCGTAATTCGAAATATCAAAATCATGGGAGACAATTGCAAGAACAATTGGCACAAGCCACCATGAGAATACGTGAATTGGAAGCTGAACTTAAACGAACACAAAAGGTTCATCATATACACACGATACACACATACATATATAATAGATCAAAATACATTAATTAATAAATAAAATAAATTGATTTAACTATCTATATTTTATTTTGTCAATGTCTTAGGCTAACAATAATACGAGTATAATGGACGAACTTCCGGATGGTCATCATCAACTGGCAGAATATTTACGTGCAAAACAAGATATGGTCAATAGAATCGTACGAATGGAAGAAAAGGTAATAAATGTTTGAACTTATTCATTTTGATTATAATTATATATGTTGATAAATTTGATTGTTGATAATATTTAGAATCGCGAGGTTGAAAGAAACGTCAAACGAATGCAGGAAGACGAAATAGCACTGGTGAACGATTTCAATATGGTCATATCGAAATTGGATTATCAGGAAAAGGTCAAACTGTTTCGTGATGTATTGAAAAATTTGGAAAATGATAAACAAAAGTCATTGTTAATTGACAAAGAAAAAATGTACGATTATTCAATTGATGAGAAGATACTCGACAAAAGTAGCGAAAATAATCAATCGGAAAATTTGATATTGGATTCTCAGGAATGTTCTATGAGTAATAGGGAAATTGAATTGTCTAGAAAATTACTAGAATTGCAAGATGAAAATAAAAATCTTAATAACAGTTTGGAGGAACTTGATCGACAGCATGCACAATTTATTGAAGAATTATTAACATTGAAGAAAGAAAACGAGAAGAAACATCAGTGTCTACAAAATGCGTACGAACAACTTTATGTTGAACACAATCAAGCTGAAAGTAAAGTCTTGGAATTACAGAATAAACTTAGCATGATGGAAAAAAATAATAAATGTCATTTGGAAAAAGCTGAGAAAAATGTTCAAACGGAGGAGGATGATAATGAAAAAAATGAAACAAAAATAAATGACAAGGAGGAGTATGTTGATAATGGTAATGGTAATGATAATTTGTTGTACGAATTGGAACAAAAAGTAAAAGATATCTTGAAAAATTCGTGCATAGAAATGAATGATACAAACGAGTCGATTTTCGAGACTATTGCAAAACAATACGTCGAGGTAAATTGGAAGAAGGACGTTTTAGAAAGGAAGGTAACTGAGATTACGCGAAATCTAAATGAGAACACAGAAATGAGGGACAATTTGCAACTGGAATGCGAAGACATGCAGGCCCACATAGATTCGTTGCTTTTAGAAATTCAACATTTGAAATCAAATTTGCCATCTATTCCCGAAGCTAGCGAGGAACGTGTTGCATCCTTGGAAACTGAAACTGAATCATTGCAAGAGGAGGTTAACAAATTACGTCAAGAGAATGATAAATTGAAAAAATTACATGTTACCGATTCTATAAGAAATTTCGAAAACGGTTTATCGATCAATTCCAACGAGAATTTATTCGACGAAACAAAAGTTCAAAAAGTCACGATGATGAACGATGGTTATTGTAACATATTTAAAAATGATGAAGATTCTGTCGAAGATTTGAAACGTAGGTTGTTAGAATTCTCGAACGAAACCAGCGAATTACGAACGTCTTTGGAAAAATACAAAGAAACCATAGAGGAACTTAGATTGGGTAAAGAGAACATAGCTCATGAATTGAAAGCTTCAGTTTGTAGTATGGAAGAATTGGAAAGGGAACTTAAAGTTACTTTGAATATTAAGAACGAACTGGAACGTGAAAATAGCAATTTGATTAAGGAGAACGAACAGTATCAGGCAGATTTGATTAAATTGAAAGCAACCGCCGATGATTCGAAAAGAGTAGAAAACGATTTGTTGGAACAACTTCGTGAAGAATTGAAAAAAGTTAATATAGAAAGAAACCATTTGGAATATGATTTATTCAATATGAGAGAAAAATTGGACAATACTTTGCACGAGGCAAATCTTAGGCAAGATTTGATAGCTGAATTGACTCAAGAAAATGAGAAATTTGTCAAAGAAAATGCATCGTTGTTGGATCAATTGGCAGCAACTCAAGTAGAATCCCAAGAAAAGATAGAACTGTTGAATACAGAAAAATCTTTGCTCGAAGAGGAACAATCGGAACTTCGAGCGGAATTAAGCAAATATGAAATGACTAACGATTCGATAAAATCACAATTAGAAATTTCCGAAAAAGAAATAAGGGATCTTAATGCAGAGAATATGCATTACGTAGCTAAACTACGTAATAAATTAGTGGAAATGAAAGAATTGCAAGAAAAATTCAATGAGAAAGCATCTGTCAATGAGTTGTTGCAAAACAAACTTATGGAAACTGAAGTTGAATTGAATAATTTACGTTTGAAAGAAAAGGAAATTACTGAAAAGGAATTAAATTTAATGCAAAGCCGATTGATGGAAACTGAAAGTGAATTAAATGACTTACGTTTAAAGAACAAAGAGGATCAAAACGAGATCGCAATTTTGAAAAAAACCATAACCGATTTGAACGATCAAATTCGTTTGTTCGAAGAGAAATCTAGGCATTTGGAATCTCCAACGAAAGAAAATGACTTTGAGAGGGAAATACAAAAGTTTGTCGATAGTTTGGAAGAGAAGAATCAACAAAATGAAGAATTAAAAGATATAAATAATAAATTAAGGACAGAAATAGCAGAAATAAAAAATCAATTGGAGTCTAATAAAGAAAATGTTTCTATGGCTAAAGAGACCATAGAAAGTTTGTCGAATCTTATCAAAGAGAAGGACAACGAAATAGAATCATTGAAGATGAGCAATCAAGTTAACGCAGTTGATTCGAAAGATTTTCTTAATCTCAAAAATGAAAGGGACGAGCTTGTTAAATTGGTTCAAATAAAACATACCGAGAGTCTTCAGTATCATAGCGAAGTTAAAAGATTATCTGTACTATTGACGGAACAAATGTATCAAGCTCAAGAGTTGCGGAACAATATTTCCATGGAACAAAATAATATAGCTAATTTGTTAAATGACAAAGATCAAGAACTTGCAGAAACTAAAAACGAATTGAAAATGAAAATGGAACGATTAGAAAATAGTCAAAATGTCGATAATGGAGAAATTTGCAAAATCGCGAGTCATTTGAATCAATTACAGGAAATGGACATTCTTAAAGATAAATGTGATGCACTGGAAGCTGCCTTGATTCAAGAACAATCCAACAATAGAATGTTACAAAATCAATATGACGAAAGTCAAAGTAAATTAATGAATTCGGCTAAAGAAATAGACAGACTTAGGACGCATTTAATAGCGATAGAGAATAGTTACACGGAAGAAACTTTGAGGGTTGAGGATATGCGTAAAGAATTGGAAATCAAATTATTGCAAACGGAAGAGAAACTTAAAAATTCGTCTACCGTGTACACCTCCGCGAGTGTAAGGGCAAATCAAGAAATAGAAACGTTGCAACAACAAATGTTGCTTATTGTTCAACAAAGGGACGACATACAAAATAAATTGTCTATGGCGGAGGATAAAGTTTTGTCGCAGACCGCTGCACTTACTAATTTGCAAATAGTTTTGGAACAATTCCAAAGAGGTATAGAAAATGTTTTTCCTTGATGCAACAATTATTTTCGCAACAGCAATATAATATGATATATCTACTAATGCATATATGTGATTATTTTAGAAAAAGAAAGGGATATCAAGAGAGTTACGGAAAAATTGCAATTACAACTTCGAGAGTCCCATGAAAAACAAAACGAATTATTAAATGAAATCTCTTGTCTCAAGGTTTGTCCTTTTTACTCCTTTCTCTGCTAATTGTTTTATAAGAAATTGAAAATGAGATTATTTAATTGAATAAATAAATATAAACACACACGTGTAGGAACAATTAGTGGAAGCTCAGGAATATTTGCAAGCAGCTTCTAGATTAAGCGAACAACTGGATAAGAAAACGGAAAGAATAGATCAATTAAATCGAGAAGGTAACTTTTTCAAACACTTTACACATTTTTCCTATTTTTGTTTGCATCTTGTTCTCTTTACATTTATCGCATAGTTAGTGTTTTTGACATTTTTTTGATAATTTCACACGAATATTTATATTCAATAATTATTATTCGTTCTACCATGTTATTTTTTTCTTTTTTTTTTTTTTAAGTATAAATAATTAAACCTGGCACATACATTATTATATGCTTGTAGGATTTTGAAAAATATATGATGGTCGGTAATAAACTTGGGTATTTTTCCCCACTAAAATATTATTTACAGAACTTCGATATATACTCAAATTTGATAGTACTAGCGACAAGAATCAAAACTACATTACAATCATCGGTTTGACTGTGTATGCTGTGACTAATCTGTGAAAAAAAACAATTTACACACATTATAATATCTGGTAATGTAGTCAAATATCAGCTGGTAATTCTGGGATTAAACTGTAGCCCCAGGATTCTTGCTGGTATCCGGCTACGAACCAGACCCCACCGCCTTTGCACACTAAATCACATCTTGGTTGGCTCATGCGCGCATTGCCCCACTGGTGCTGGTGCTCTCTTCTTTCATTTTATTTTATTTTAATGTCAACACTTTCTTTGCTGAATTTTTTTCTTTGTTTTATTTAAAAAAAAAAAAAAAAAAAAAAACTACTGACATTGTAACGATTATATATAATTTTATTATTTCTTCATAAATATATAAAGATATTGCTCTCTCTAAAAAGAAAAAAAAAAAAAAGAAAAAAATTAATAAATTGTATAAAGATACTTGTATTTTGCAGCTTTGCTAGTCTTCCAAGACCTTAATATTTTACCAATACTCAAATGGCTTGATATATTTGATTATAACACCGTATAATTATTAAAAATTATTTTTAGTACGCATGCTACACGAGCAGAAACAAAATAATGTAGATAAATGAACATTTCTTTTTAATTATTATATACATCAACAACGTATTATTTTATTGAACTAAAATTAATTGAATATTAAAAAAGTATAAGCATTTTATATAATAGATCCATAAATAATCATTGTAAGCCTTGTATTGAATTATTTCAATTATGTATCATTTAAGGTATAGCAAAAATTAAATTAAATATAAATACAATATATAATATTCTGGTGTATATATTATATATAACATCAAAATATATTGTTAAATATCGTAGTATAGAATTGCATAATGCTTCGTAATAGATAGTTTTATTAATACATGTAAAAAAAAAAAAAAAAACATAAACTTGGTAACGTAGAAGTGGGTAATCTCATGCGGTAACCGTGAGTGTGTCAAATGTAAAAGCTCATATTACCTCGTGGGGTTTCCCACCCGTTACCAATATTCAGCAGAAAAAAAAGGAACTAAATTCTAAATTTATAATTCAAATCATAAATTGAAATATTGATATTCTATAAATCTTTAGATTAGAGAATTAATATCATACGCGATATATCTAAAAGTAGTTAATATAATATTTAACATGTTAAATGCCATGCCTGGTGTTTCCACAGACTGAAAACTTTGCCAAAATTTGTATTTGTTTTTCTACGATTAACGGGAATCATCCCAGTTGAAATAAAAAGTTCGACAAAAGAGAAGGCTAGGCGCTTAACATGTTAAAACAACAGCTTCCTTATTATACTTTTAGTAGCATGTATGAAAATATTAGTTTGCATAGAAACAGCATGATAAACGAAGAGAATGCAGCATGTGCAATTAAGATGTGGGTGTGAGTATTACATCAGGTACTGGTGTAATAACAAAACTACCAGTACTTGTGTTATACTTGCGCTCATGTCTGTTCAGAGTACCAATCTGCCAACTTTACAACGTCTCAATGAATGCACATGTATACAAAAATCAAAAATATTTGTTCTTTTTTGTTTTATTCTCTTACAAAAGGACGTTTCTTATTTTATTATCTATTTAATTTGGATTGTTGATATAACAAATAAAATCAATATGAAAAGCATTCGTTTTGTACTAGTACGAGATAATAATTAATATAAAAATGTATAACAGTAAAAAAAAAACAAAAAAAAAAAGAAACATAATTGATTTCGATTATTAATTTTCCAGTTGAAAGATTAATGGAATTGGAAAATACCGCTGAACGAAGAATAGAAGAAGCTACGCAAAGTGGAATAGGAAAAGTTGATAAGTGAGTTAAGATTATTTCTAAATTATATCTTTCTCTCTTTTCAAATGAATATTTATAATGAATTATTTGTCTTCAGGAATCTTATTAAAAATCTCTTGCTTGGATATTTGTCATCGTCAGCATCAGACAAATCATCCGTTCTGAGAGTAATCGCCACTGTATTAGATTTTACAGAAAATGATAGAGACAAAGCTGGTATTAATAATGCAGTTGCAAATAGCAGTTGGTTTTCGCGTTTTAGTGGAACTGGTACTCCAACCAAGGCAAGTATAAAATTCTTCGATTTTTCTATCTAATTATTTCAATATAATTTGTATTTATAATATAATTTAATATTATATTTTTGTAATATTTATTATAGGATCAAGAAGCTTCATTGTCAGCTGCATTTGTAAGATTTTTAGAAACCGAATCGAAACCAAAACCTCAATTACCTGCTTTGCCAATATCATCATCGGTAAGATAAATTAATTTATACATGTATTTATCTTTATCAACGATATAACAAATAATATATTTTTAGTCCTCACCTCGGCCAACACATAGCAGACAACATTCAACTTCGTCTAACCATTCGACATTATTGCTTTCCAATGTTACATTACCAACATTCCCCGACTTTGTTCCAGCCAGAAATACAGGATCCATTCTGAAAGAAGTATTAAAGGACAGCTGATATTAAAATAATCAATGCAGTAATTAATATATATATATACTGCAAACAGCATCCTGCTGTAAAAAAAATAATTCAATGATAAAATACAAGCTAAAAAATATCCTATCTATTATCGAGCCTAACTTTTTATTCGGACATTGATATATTGTAATATAATTGCGCTCTGAAAAGAAAAGAAAAGAAAAGAAAAGGAAAGGAAAAATAAACTGCCTTAGTAAGTTTTGTGCTGCATTTATCGATAGCTTGATCAAATCAATTCTTATAATCTAAGCCAGTGGAAAGAAAAACATAAATAAACGCGATAAACTTTAATTAGTGATGTGAGATTCTTTGAATGAAAAAAGAAAAAAAAAAGCAATAAAAAACGTTAAATATGTTGAAAATATTTTTACAGAGACGCCGAAAAAAAAAACAATTGTTCTTAATTCATATTAAGAACAATTATTCTTAAATTATTTCTATTTAAAAATTATTTCTATATTAAATCATTCTAAGAGCTTGTATAAATGAAAATAAATCTATTAATTTAAAATGTCACTTCTAATGTAATATGATTATTGATTTATTTTATTTAATGTTAAATTTGATTGCTAATTGTACATAATGAGTAAGTTGTTGAAAAATTGCACATATATTAAAGAAAAAAAAAAAGAGAAAAAAAACAAAAGAAAAAAAAAGAAAGAATAATAAAAATATATTTTGTTATCTTACACCATACCTTTTAGTTGTCCCCTTAACAATAAACAATCAAACTTTGTATGTATTTGTTAATATAATAAATTATGTATATTTGATAAGTTAACTGAATGTAAAATTGTAACATATCGCAAGTTCCAGTGTGAAGTATGTACTAAATTTTTGTCAAATGAAAAAACGCGCGCTTTTAAAGACGCGTCATGGATATTCAAAAATATTTCAGCGTTCCTAAAATTCTGTAATTTTATATCAAATTTTGAAGCTTTTAAAATTTCAATTTAAACAATATAAATGATGTATCAATTTTTGTGCTATTTAACATTAATAATAATATGTATGAACAATTTTGCGTAATGTTATTTCAATTATTATTTATATTAATTTTTGGTTCCATTGAAATTTAACAGATGGCAGAAGAGTTTGCAATTCGATATTTCTATTCGCTGATTGGTCGATTTAATTCTGACATCGAACGATGTATCGAAATATATCGAATAACAAATCGATACTGCAATTTTCTTCCCTGCAATGTGCCCAGCTGGCAATTGTCAAATAAGTTTAAGAAATAAATTTAAATAATAAATAGTGTTTAATAATGGAGGGTGACAAACGTACGACAAACACCGATTCTCAATTTATTTCGTTCCATGATTTTTCAACGATGAATCAACAAAGCAACGTTGGTCAAGCACAACTTGACATTGGTGCTTCCACACATCAAAATTTTAATAATTTACCTAATGATTCTACAGGAATTGGTATTCTTGAAGATTTAGAAGGCATACCCAACAGAAATGAAGGTTAACTATTGATGTAACATATTTAATTATTAACTTAATATACTATTTCTAATAAATATAACTTCAATATAATGTTGTATTAAATCAACCGATGAAATGTCATAATCATTTTTGATGTATTATTGTTAACTGTTATTTTATTTTTTCAGTGGATCAAACCCAATACAGTTTCTGGACTTTAGAATACTATCAAAAGTTTTTTAATGTCAATACAAAAGATGTAGTAGAACGTATCAAAAGATCAATGTTTCCACATAGTACAGAAAATTATTTGGTTACGCACATTAGACCTAATCCTGATTTATATGGTCCATTTTGGATATGTGTCACTTTGATATTTTCTGTTGCAATAAGTGGTAATATGGCTAACTATTTACAAACAGCTAGTTCTAGTTATTATCATTGGAGATATGACTTCCATGTAATATCCTATGCTGCTACCTCAATATTCTTGTATGCTTGGTTATTACCACTTGCATTATGGGGAGCATTGAAGTGGACAACTAGTATGAGAAATACGGAAGAAGAATTGATAGAAGTAAATCAATCAATTGTTCATTTGATTTTTTTCTAAGCGAAGCTAAAACATAAATATAAACATTCTTTTTTATTTTTAGTCATACGCATCTCCAGGACTTTTGGAGCTCATATGTCTTTATGGATATTCTTTGGCTATTTACATTCCAGTTGCATTTTTGTGGACGATACAAATCGGTTGGTTACAATGGATGTTAGTAATAGTTGCCACTTTTATGTCGGGTGGTGTTTTACTTCGTTCACTGTATCCAGTTATATCAGGTAATATAAAATACCTTTTATATATTTATTACATATATAAATATTTGTTGTATTTAATTAATAATTAAAAATCAATGTGTGTTATACAGGAAAGCATAGAATAATATACATCAGCGTTATCCTTGGTATGCATCTTCTTCTGGCGACAGGTTTTATGTTATGTTTCTTTCACGTTCCGTCCAAAACCTCGCCGCAACACGCCATGGAAATCTTATCTTCCGCGTTACCACCTACGGGAAATGTGCAGACATTGATGGAAAAGACAGGATCTAATGCGACGGAAAATACAGTGAATGCGGGAAATAAACTTTTAAATATTCCAAAGTCTACCATTGGAGCGCGAGTCACCTAAAAATATCTAATATTTAATAGATTTATGCTAAAGAGGCGGGTATCGTATAAATACGATGAGGAGTGTATGTATGATGTTTGTGTTACTAAGATGCTCTAACTCTAATGCAATTCTGCACGCGAAATATATCATCATGCAACGGGTTCAAATTTAAAGAATTTTGCGAAACGATGATCCGTTTATAAGCATCAGTATAATAAACGTATTCGAATGAATCGTACAAATCGCACATTATATTAAAGAGAATTTACAACAACTAAAAATCATCAAATTTTATGTTCTTAGAAAATGAAAAGATAGATCTTGTTTGTATTATACTTTTAAAAATAAGTTATAAAAATAATGAAGTGTAAAAAATAAGAACAAGAAGCTAATCTCTAGAATTCCTTATACCGTATTAATAATTGTTTTGATACGACAAAGTATTTACCCTTTTTCGTAATAAGTATTATATTTCTATATACATACACACACGTATATATATGTATATATATATTTAATGTTAGAACAAAAAATGAATACGAACTTTAAAGTGTTTGGTTGATTTATTTGGCAATCCTACTGTCGGTAAGATGAAGTAATATCTAGTACCGCAAGAAGGCAGCACAATTTTACTAGTCAGTAACAATGAAGTAATAGCTAGTATCGCTAGATGGCGAGACATATTTCAACAGTCGATAATAAAATTAAGATTTTCCAATATATTTTTGTTAATTGATTAAAAATAAATTCAACGTAAATTAAATTGTTTATATGATAAAAATAAATGTATCTTAAGAGTATTATAATATTTGTTTCTTCCTCAAACAAGATTAATATTTTTATAATGGCAGGTTGATAGTTCTACCCCTGAAAAATGATTACACTTGTAACACCATCATTTTGTGTTGTCTCGGTTGCGGTTATTTAGGCGCAAAAACAAAATTAAAACAAATATATAATTAAAATGATTTGTTTTTGGTTTTAAATATTAATAACAAAAAAAAAGAAGTAAAGAAAAAATTTCTTTTTCTTATAGTTCATGGTGTTTGACAGCAAGTTATCGATAAAATGTTCAACGTTACGGCTAATGCTAACAACGATTTTGGTCCAACTTGGTGATTATTATTAATTATTACTTTTGTTTAATTAAATTTCCTCTTTCTATTTTCATTTGTTCGTTTACTTCTTTATAGTTTCATTACGAGATATTACAGTCAAAGATTGCAAATAGGCAGGAGCGTAATCAGTAATAATAAATTCTACGGACAGTCTAAAAATTGTGTGTGTGTGTGTTTGTTACTTTTTTCTTCATTTAAACGATTAAAAATGTTTCACGCAAAATTACACCAGTTTTTAAATATACGATCGTAATAATCGTAAACGTGTTTCTCTTTCAAAGAATATATGCACATATTTTTATATATATATATATATATATATATATATATATGAATTTTTTTGTTTTATATAAAAGTGTGTGCATACATAATTTTTTACATAAAGGTTATTATTTACATATTACATTGTGCAACTGGGCATGTATTAATAATTATTATTAATGATAATAATTCATTGTAATGCATAATAATTTGTATTTTGTTTTTAACTGCAATTATTATAAATCAAACTCGAGAAAATAAGCACACGTCTCTTTCTCCATTTTTTTTTTCTAATTCGCACGCGGACGTTTTTTTTTTAGAGCATTACACACAGATACAATAATTATAATTATAAATCTTAATAATAATAATAATAATAATAATAATAATAGTAATAATGATGAAATTGTTTGCTGTTACCCTGGTATTTAGTTTAAATTGATTACTTACACGTTTTACAATATACGTATATCGATAATACACGTAAAAGTATTGGCATGTAAATTATTTTCGTGTGTGTGTGTGTGTTATTTTTCTTCTTTTCTTTTTTTTTTAAATCTATATATACATAATATTATTTTATAATATATACAATCGGACTGTTCTAATTAAACTACTAACGTTTGGTTAGTATTTCGTAGTTAATTTATGCGAAAAATGTTATACAATAAAAAAATCAGGTTGATTATTCAGTCGCATGATCGATAGATCGATCGATCGATCGTTTGATCGTATCAGTCGATAATGTAGTTTTCTTTTTATTTCATTGTTTTTGTTTGTTTGTTTTT
This sequence comes from Polistes dominula, assembly GCF_001465965.1. The sequence continues at coordinate 471,039 of NW_015149062.1, read as the reverse complement.
TTTTTTGATTATTTTTATTCGTTCAAGAGCTTTTTTTTTAATTACAAAAAGAATTTAAAAAAATCGAAATAAAAATGGGTATGGGTGGTAAGGGGTTAAGGGGGAAAAAGGAAAGGTGATGGATGATGTGCAGTGTTTTTGTTTCAATCTTTGAAAAAGTGAATTTTTAGGGCCATAAAACAATATTTGACTGAACACACATAATCTAATTACAATTCACGTTTCTTGTTCATTTATCTGGTTCCTTTTTCACATTTTCTATCACTCTCTTTTTCACTTTTTGTTTGTTTGTGTTTGTATTTATTATTATTATTTTAAATTCATTTCTCAATCTCACACAATTGTAATAAATTAAATTACATTATTCATAATATTTTTGTTAACTATCATTTTTATTATTTCACCCATTCTAAGGTATCTCAGAGCATCATAATTATTCCATATCATTTTATGTAATAATAATGATAATAAAGAGAAAATAATTAATAATAATAATAATAATAATAATATTAATAATGATAATAATAGTAATAATAATTTATCTCAAATACACCGTACATAATATTATTAATCATATCGCATGATTAGCGGCCAAAACCACTCGATTATTATCTTAAGCATTAGTCTTTAGTGTTTGATTATTATGCTACAATAATATACAATAAACGTGTGTTTTCAATTTTTTAGTAGTTTTCTTTTCTTTCATTATCCTTACATCATCCAGTATTTTTTTTTCTTTTTAAATATTTTTTCTTTTATATTGAACAATTACGTCACGTTGGTAGTACACTCGCCTCTCTATCGAAGCATCGAAATCTCTCCTCAACCATGACAACCACGACGCCATATTTCTTTATTTCTATTACTTTGATTATACTTTCAAAAAAGAAAAAAAAGAGAGAGAGAGAGAGAGAGAGAGAGAGAGAAAAAAAATGATGAGCATTTTGTATTTAACAAATTTTAATGAATTATTTTGAAAAAGGGTTGAGGGGATTGTGAAGATAAATCGATAGACGACGATTTAATTGAATTACTACAGCACATCGCGTTAATTACAATATAATAATATAATATAATATAATCTAGCTAAATACAATCGGTTTGTGTGTGTTGTATATTAAAATATAAATATCAAATAGACTTCTTCCTTGTCCCTCTCCCCACTAAAAGGATATATGCACCTTTATTTTATATATACATATGTGTATAAGTGTATTTGTGTTCCTTGTACGTACGATGTGCGTACGTGTGGTTACATCATTGCACGCACATGATTTATGTCTATTTATGTGTGTGTGTGTGTGTGTACATGTATTCCATATATTTAATGTAAAAATTCGAAGTCATTATGTGATGTCTCATTAATTTTTTTATTTATTAAAGACAGAGAAAGAGAGAGAAAGAGAGAGAGAGAGAGAACTTTTTTTTCATTTTTCAGTATCCATTTTTTTGTTGTTCTTCTTAAATAATTTTTTATCTCTTTCTATTTCTCTCCTTTTTCTTCCTAATTATTTTATTGACAAAAATCATTTTACAACGATGACAGAAAAGATTTTATTTTATTTTATTTTATTTTAATTTACTTTTAATTTCCCCCCCCCCCTTTTTTTTAATTTACCGAATGAACTATCTCCAAGGTCAAACTAAACCTAAGCTTTGTACTCTGGTCGACCATCGAAATAATTCTGTACGTGCAAGCAATATATTATATATATATATTGCATCGTATATGTACATGTGCATGTATGTACATTCATGTACGTGTACATATATACATACATACATACAAATGTACTTTTAAACCACACATACGAGCACAAGTGTACACGTACAAACGATTGAATGGGAATATATGTATATTATAATACAAATACAAATACAAATACACACACACACACACACAATTTATGCACACAGTTATGTATATGCGTATATGTATACTTCTATATATATTATTAAAAATAATAATAATAATAATATCATATAACAGGTGTCTTGTGAACGAGTGTGTTTATCCCAATTCGATTAAATACAAAAAAAAAAAAAATGAAACAATATTTGAATTAATTAATTCGGTAATCATAAGGGAAACAATTATTCAAAACGAAAGAAATAAAATGGCGACGATAATTCTGCAGCCATTTTATTTTAAATTTAAGGCACGCGCTACTGTTCAAACCAAAAACCAAAAAAATAAAATAAAATAAAATAAACAAACAAAAACAATTACCAATTAACATCGCTAAATATTAATTGCTTCATTTAATATTATTCTCCCTTTTCTTTTTTTTTTGTTAACAACAAAATTAAAAATAATAAAAAAAAAAATCTTTCATTTAACCTAATTGTCCATACTCAAGAGAACAATGTAATATTTAATAATAATAATAATAATAATAATTAATATCGTGTATCGAATTTGTTGATATTTTTACAGTTGTGTCTGTGGGTTTATTTAAAAAATAACGCATACATACTTACACACTTTATACACGCATACATACATACATATAGGATACACACACATGTAAAATACGGAAAATACATAAAGAATATTAGAAACGGGACACCCGTTATATGTAAATATACGTGGGTACGTATTAAATCATTTCCGGTACGTGTAAAAGTGAAAGAGAAGGTATTTAAATCGTATCGGAAATGTGTATTGTTTTTTTTTATTATTTTATTTTTTTTCTATCGCCAAATAGCGTAATACTTTGTGACAGACTTTGCTGGCTTAATAAAAAGCTTTCGTGTTACATTCTAAATATAATATATTATGAATATATCGCATTATTATCATTATTATTATTATTATTATTATTATCCTTTTTAATTATCTTTGATTAATAATAATAATAATATTAATAATAAAAATTGTCTTCTTTTCATTCTCTTTCTTTCTTTCTTTCTTTCTTTCTTTATAAACTCTATTTTGACTTGCATAGTCGCACATTTTGGAGGGAACGACTATTTTTCTATTCGAGGAGAAAAAGTTTTATTTTGTATATAATATGTATGTGTATATTGCGCGGCACTGGTATGTATATTTTAAACAGTTTTAATTAAATGGTTTTGGCAAAACGAATGTAGTATGTGTTTTGTTTATCTTTTCTCCACATTTAATGTACGTAAGTATGTATGCATTTATTTATTTATCCATATATGTATTTACGTACGTGTGATTATAGTATCATCATTAATAATAATTCATATTTAATAAGGCAACAGTTACGAAAATTCACTTGTCGAATAGACTAACTTCGAAGAACAGCGAAGAAGAGCGAAGAACATACGAAGAAGAACGAAATAATACGAGGACGAACGAAGATAGAAGCGCGACTAATTTAAAACGTGCTAAACAATAATTATTCATCCCAATGAAACCTGCTCACTTAAAGGGAGATACAAAACAAAAAAGGAAAATTATATTACATAATCTAATAGATCTATATACGTCATAAGTAGTAGTAATAGTAATAATAATAATAATAATAATGTTAATAAACGAGGAAATATTTAATTTATTTACATGAAGAAAAGAAATATCTATTTTTCAAATCACCAAGATTAAAAAAGAAGTTCATTCCAAATCTACGAATATAAATAAATCATGTGATATTGTTATATATATATAATAATAATGATGATGATCATAATTATGATATAATAATCATAATAATAATAATAGTATTAATAATAATATTAATAATATTAACATTTAAATATAAAGATAGAATTACGTATTGTGCAAAATAATGTTGATCTACTTTTCGTATATAAATATTATAATATATATTAATCAGGAATACCAAATTAATAAATTAGAAATGAAATTTTTATGATTAATATTAATAATTATAATTTATAATTTGAATAATAATTTGAATAATAATAATAATAAATTGAAATTATGATTAAATAAATTTATTATAATTAATAAAATATTATTATATAAATTTAATGTTATTATTGATATATTAAACAAAAAGAACAAACAAATATATATTAATATAATTTCCTAAAGCTATATAAATTTTTATCGATTACTTTTATGAATTGTAATGTTTTCTTTCAATTTTCTTTCTTCATAGTTGTTTTTTTTCTTTCTTTTTTTCTTGTTTATTTAAACAACGACGAGTTACGAGAAACGATCGAAGGGACAATATATATATTTATATATACTCGAAACGTTTAATGATTAGTATGAAATATATAATGACACTAATGACGTTTTAATTATCCCCTTACACATTCTCAGATTTACAATTAATATTATGCAATTAAGTGCGCCATTAATTTTTCTATTAGAAAATTCTTAACATTAAAAACATCGATTATTAACGATAACTATTATACTAATCGGATTAGAAAATTGTTAAATCTATTTAATCTACAAATTGATTTTCCTTTTTTAAAATGTCTCCCTCGATCGTATCTCCCTTCATCATTATTGTTTTTCAATATTCTAACGTTAATTCATTTCTTATATTCATCTATTTATTATTACAAATAGAATAAGTGTCTAGAATGTGTTTTACGTTTTATTATACAATCTTTCTAAATCTATTCTTATAGATTTAAAAAATATTTTCACTTCTCTCTCTTGTTTTTTCTTTTTTCTTTTTTTCTAATCCATTTAGAAAATAATTTATTTGCTTTTACGTTTTTCTTTTTCTTTTTCTTTTTTTTTACGATCTCGATTTATTTTTATGTTTTTTTCTTTTCTTTCGATTCAATACGACGAATATTAAAATCACAAATCATTCAATTTTGTATTCATTTAGAATACATTTCTAATAAATAATAATAATAATAGTAATAAAGAATCTCAATGAAAAAACTCAAAAGAAAACACGTTTGAAAAATTCTTACAATCCACATTTGTTATTTAATTAAATAATATTTGATTATTTTAATTTTTTCTTACTTTTTTTTTTCTTTTTCTTTTTCCTTCTTTATCATATTTCTTTCCTTGAAACATCTACAAGTTAATTGATTAAATTATATATCGAATAAATAGGTCACTCTTGTTTGTTAATTAATTAATTATTATCACTAACGACATTTTAGTCGTGATCTATGCACAACCTATTGTATATATCTATATATTTATATTTATTATAATCCTATTAGAAACATTTTGTATTCATCGTTTTAATTATCGAACGAGTATTGACCGATTATCGATCATTCAAAAGATAAAATAATGAAGAAGAGTATTTTTATTAGTGTTCAAGCATACGTATTATTATTTCAAAAGAAATGCTGATTTTTATCTGGTCCATTAATTTTGTACCCACATTATTCTTTTATTTTTTTTTTGGTTTTTTATTTTTTTTTTTTAATTTTATCATCATCATCATCATCATCATTATCATCATCATCATCGTTTTAAAAAATATCGATATGTCGCTTGTGTAAAATTATTTTATTTTATTTTTTTTTTTGCTTTTTTTCCACCATTTTTCTTTTTTTTTTTTCGTTTTTTCCAATAAATATTTTTAAATATTATTTTCTTATCTTTCCCCCGTTCCCTTCTTCTTCTTCTTCTTCGTTTTCCTTGATCAGAAAAATGTTTAAAATATAAATCAAGATTTAATCAAACGAAACACAATATATTAAATATTTTAAATTAATTATATATATATATATATGTATTATATATACAAATTTTACAATAAAAATCGAATTAATCGGTCAATACCAGATCGCAATCTAACTTAAAAAAAAAAAAAAAAAGAAAAAAAAACTTTACTTGAAATTGAAACATATTATTCCTATGCAAAATGATATTTTAAATTTAAAATATAAAATAGATATTTTTGAATGTCTCTGTACACGATTACACAATAATTACTACTATAAATATTTCAAACATTTATCCACGTATTTTATCCTGTCCTATTTATTATCTCTAATTTATATTTGAATTTTTTTCTTTTTTCTTTTCTTTTCCTTTCCTTCTTTACATAAGATTCTACGCGCCCACACATAATTAATACATGTTTTTTTTTTCCCCTTTTTTTCTTTATGTACGAATGTAAACGCATAACTCTAAAGATATGACTTATTTTTTCTTCTTCTTCTTGTTTTTAGCGAATTATCAATGCCAAGATGACTCAATACAATAATTATATATGCATTTATTAAAATATATATGTGTAAATCAAATTTCGCGGGCAAAATATTTCTCAACACACATATATACGACGTTGTGTACGTTTCAATATGGCGGGAAGTTTAAACTGACTTATACACTTTAAATATAATTCTCTGCCCCCTTCATATATAATTAATGATCATATTAAAACGTACCAATTGTATATATCTAATTACATGAGTTATTAAACAATGAAAAAAGAAACTAAAGAAAAAGAAAAACATGCAAAATACAATGAATAGATTATTGATTAGTTGTTGCATCGAATTGATTAAATAAATAATTATTTTTTCTTGTTTTTTTTTTGTCAAAATATGAATAATCATTTTGTATATAATCATTATATTTATATTATTAATATAATACTGTTATTATTATTATTAATAATCATCATCATCATCATCATTATTCTTATTACCATTAATACAAAAAAAAAAAACAAAAAAACAAAACCATGAAACTGACAAGAAGAGAAAGAAAAAGAAAAAGGGAAAAAAAGGAATAAAGAAGAACATTTCTAACTTCGCTTTCACCAATGTAGAAAGAAACGAACGACACCATTATATTACAACAATTAATCCTGTAATGTAGTGGCTCTCGATATGAAGGCACTCGAGAGACTTACGATGCTAAATTATCGTGGACCCAACAGCTATCGCGCGGCCCTATGCATTATTATCTACTAATAGTGAATAGAATTATTTACGACACGCTACCTGATTAACTATTATTCCATTAGTTTTTATTTTTTTATTTGTTTAGTTTCTCTTTCTTTCTCTCAATCTTTCTCTGTCTCTCTCTCTCTCTCTCATACAAACATATACCCCCACATACATACATAAACACACCACCCCACTGTGTATAATCCTAAATTCCTATATATTTCATATTTTTTTCTTATTTTATAATAATAATAATAATATTTATAATATATTATACACACTACTTTTTTTTTCTTTCTGTTAAATATATAATATGTGCATATGTACATATAGGTTTTGATGTAATGTGTCTGTTGCGTATTTACTTGTTATTTTCCTTGTTTTTTTTTTTTTAATATTAAATAATTTTTTTACATACACGCATTCATACGCACACCACAACACCATGTTCTACTTTATTATAGGTAATATTATATCACACCTTTTTCAATCATGCTTCTTCTTCTTCTTCTTCTTCTTACCCCCCCCCGTCCTCCTGTTTTAAAAGTTCCTTTCTCATTCGTGTTTCATTTATTTCATTCAATAATAATTCATCTTATCTCTCATCATCATCATCATATTATTATTATTCTTCTATTATGTGTATAAAATATCTCTAATTAAACTCTGGACGTAAATCACTCTAATCAACATACCCATATATAATATTAAATTCCCCATAGGCTATTTTATCAAGTTTAGCATACAATTCTATGTATAAATACGTATGCGTTTCTCTTTGCTGAGTGTAATTATTATTATAGTTGTATATATATATATATGTATCATCAAATAATTCATTTGCAAAAAAAAAAAAAGAAAGAAAGAAAAAAAGAAACAATATTCAAGTATCGTTTCATAGTTTTTTTTTTATTTTTTTTTTTTTTTTTTTATTTTTTCGTAAAACCATAAATTATGTTTATAATTCCATATGAAAAAGATTTGCCGACGAAAAGAAAAAATATAATAATAATAATATTCGTCGTGATTTTAAAGAAGATTTTATCAAGAAGAAGAACCACATTAATGTGTAACACATTATTTCATTTTTCATTGAAGAATTTATTATTTCATTTCTTCAAAATAAGAAGTGTAGTCGTTATTAATTAATAAATTATTTACAAATAATAATAAATCTTTTTCAACGATATAGTTTTCTCCTAGAGATACATACATACAAACATACATACATACATACATACATCATACATACATACATACATACATACATATATAGAAATATTTGTTCTTACACCTGATGTGGAAAAGTGTGATAAGGAAGAACGCGATTGATATATGAACGAACGAAAGAAAAAAAAAATTAAATAAAAAATAAAAATCAAAAGATAACTAAAGAAACATGATCGAACAATTAATTACAATAATAAAAATCCCCCTTTTTTTTCTTTATCGATAATAGTTTTCTATGTACAGTTTAATACGCGTTAAATGTTATTTATTACAAAGAAATGAATTTATACAAATGAGATATATATATATATATATCGTCGTGTAATAAATACTGAACGTATTATTTATCGTGTGATGTGTTTTAGCTTCGTTAATTCGCATTTAATTATGCTTAAAAAGCAATTTATTTTTTTATTTTTATTTTTTATTATTATTATTATTATTATTTAGTTTTCTTTTTTCAAACTTCATCGGCGTATGTGCATTTTTACGTATCGTATTTAATTTATCTTTTTTTCTTTTCTTTTCTTTCTTCTTTTTATTTTTTTTTTGATGAAATCTAATACACGTTTGAACAATTATTTGTCCCTAAATACAACCCACGTCGAAATGCAAATATGCAAAATATGTTTTGAAAGATAACACGATTTGTTAGAAAATTATACCCCCTTTTTCCTCATAGAGACCCGAATACTTAAACGTTTAAATTCAGGACATTAAAAAGTAACAAATAAGATGAAGAATTAAAACAAAATAAGTTAATAAATAACAACGAAAGCTGTTCGAAAAAAAAAAGACAGCTCGTCATGTATAATATATATATATACATGCGAAACGTTAAGCACACACAATGATTTTTTTAGTTAGAAAAAGCTTCTAATTCGATCAGTTTCAATGAAATCACTAAATTCTGAAATACACGCTTTGTACAATCTGATTTCTCAAAAAACGACTTGTGTGACTTCTACTAACTAATCCTAAACGATAAGAATCCCTTGAATACTTATTTTAAACGAAAGTAGTCCACAAGAAAAAAAGAAAAAAAAAAGAAAAAAAAGAAAGGACAATAATAAATACCTGCATACAATTATTTTCCCTATAGGAATAAAACCGTATCGCCTAAGCATGACGATTAGGTATACACAACATGTATCTGTGTGTAATATAATATATAATATATATATTTATGATGTGTATGTAGGAATTTCTCGTTAATTTGGTATTACGAAGAAATAAAAAAAAAAAAATAAGTAGTAAGTAGAAGTAAAAGTGAGAAGTAGAAGTATAGAAAAGACGAAGTAGAATAATAATAATAATAATAATAATAATAATAATAATCAAGAAAAAAAAATTCATGTAAATTCGTTAAACTTTGAGTGCCACTTGATTGATTGTGTATATATGTAAGATACTTAAAAAGACTAAAAAAAAACGCATCAAATGTTAACTCCCCACTAAATTGTCTCGTGAAGTAGATTCTACTGAGACATGTTACAATATAATCGATTATTTGATTAGCAATTAAATCATATACATATTTATATATATAGTTATATATAACCATTGCCCTCAGATTCGAGGAAGAATAGTAATAATAATAATAATAATAATCCTCTATCCCTTTCGCTAATAATCTTCAATAAAAACAATTATACAATGTGATATGCTTTTGAAAGCAATGATATCACTGAAGAAATGCAGCAAACTTATTTATAATAAATAAAACCAACACCGTATACACACAATATATTTCATTGTTAAATTATTACATTACGAATGAAATTATTTATGGAAATAAATATTGTCCATTATTAATAATTATATTTATTTTATAAATAATTCTATTCGTATATGTAATAATTAAACAACAACAACATTCTTTTTTTTCATTAATATATTCGTCCGATTTTTTTTTCTTTCTTTCTTTTTGTTTTCTCTCTCTCTCTCTCTCTCTCTCTCTCTCTCTCTCTCTCTCTCTCTCTCTCTCTGTTTATCATACAAATTTCATTGTCTATCGCGGGATTATGTCCGATAATTAAACGAAACAATTTCAATTAAATTCCGATACGCAAAGAAAAATCGATATCAAATCGTCAAAATATTAACGAATTGTATTTCTTTTTTCTTTCCCACTCCCCATTTCTATTATATTTTTTTTTCTTTCTATATTCTTGGAAACTTACGACAAACATAATGGGCACGCAAAGTTTTATATATACATATATTTATATGTGTATATATATATAAACACATTTGCTACAGAGTGTCTTGACACAAAATTACAAATTTTCATGAATTTTATATAATTAACAATAAATATATATATATATATATATATATATATATATATATATATATATAGTAATAGTTTTAGGAAAACGTGTAGAATAATCTAAACGAGACACATTAGCCCTATAAAGTATCTTTTTAACAATTCCTTCTACACGAGTTGTTGTTGTTATTATTATTATTATTATACGAATTGAAAAAGGACAYCATTAGATTTCATTTGTGATTAAAACAACTAAACAATTAACAAAGAATGATAATTAAAAAGTATCAAATTGCAAGATCTAGTTTATCTATTAAACCTATTTTTGTTGTAATGAATGCGTTGTCACTGTCTCAAAACTTAATTGTATTATACCGTATAGAATTAAGAAAATATAAAGAGAACAACGATGATCAAGGACGGATTGACGATTTGATTATTATAAAAGACCGTCTCTTCTAAAATCAAAAACTATTTATCTCAATGTCTCTTTTCAACAATTCCTAATGTAAATCGACTTTTTTAATTACACATTCCGTTGATAAAAATGTAGCAGGTATTTTAAAAGAAGAATCCTTGAAAAAGAGATAGAGAGACAAAGTTTTGTGAGTCTTTCATTAATAAATATTTCAATGCAATGTAAGTCCTTTTTCATTACGCATTAATATTTCCCATTGTATCGAACATTGACAGATGAGAACAAAAATTATATATATATATATATTTAGGAAGAGAGACAGATAAACAGACAGACATATCGTAAGTTTCACAAGAAATAGAAAAAAAAAAAAAATAGGAAAAAAGATAATATAACAACAAATAAGTAAGGAGGGCATAACGAGAGCATTTGAACTGCAACGATCAGAGCACATTAATGCACTTGAAAAATATGAATTTACTCCGTAAACCACAAACCAGATGGTTGATACTGGTGTTTGGCTGGTGAAAGAGGAGCCAATCCATAAACAGCAGTAGGTTGCATATGCGCTGGTAGTGGATGAGCTGCATGGCTTGCTAGTAATGGTCTGGCTGAACTGTGATGAGCTGGTGGTGGCAACGCACGACTAGAATCATACAACGTTAATGGAGACGAGCTGTAAAAAACGGGATAACATACGGTTAGAACATCTCCACAAATTTCTAAAAAAAAGATTACAAGTATATGTTTATAGAAATATATTAAATATAATTCTTTGAATATATAATAAATGTATTTCCCTTAAGATACCGCTGGCCCAGATTACATCTGCGTATCTTCATATTTAGATTATTTATACATAAATATATATGTACATAGAAAAGAAATTATTGTTTTTTTTCTTTTTTTTTTTTATAGTATATAAAAATTCATATTACATTGTTTAAAAGTAAATGATATTTTGGATACGAATGTGCAAATGGGCGATCGACATATTGTTATAACTAATTTATGTACAAGTATGATCAAATAATCATTACATTTTTATAATATATATATATATTTATTTATTTATTCAACATTAATATTTTATGGTAGAATGAAAATATAAAATTCCTCGAAATAAACGCATACTTGTACATAGATAAATATGAAAGATATGCAATGTGCAAACATGCAAGTTTCTAATCAAGATACTCTACAAAAACACTAAACTATACAATGTAAAATACTCTTGATGCTATGTATATAAAGAGAAAATAAAAAAAAAAATAAAAACGAATAAAAATGAATAAACCATTTATTAAAAAAAAGAAGAAGTAGAAGAATAAAAACGAGGTTTATTCTTTTATATAAAAAACCGATATATCGTTTAACGATAACTCGTGCAAATTGGGGGATCGAATAAATGAAAATCTTGTATAAAAAAAATATAAAAAAAACATTTTTTTCAAGAGGAATATCTAATTACATTAAATAGGACACATTACGCATCATGTAATTATGCACGAACTATATAAAATATATAATAATAATAATAATGATAATAATATCATTGTAATGATAAATAACATCAACAAACATACCTTAACGGAACAGATACATTTAACATTAAATAAATACTAAACACTATAAACGTAAAATAATAAATGGTACACACGTGCATGCATCAACTAGGTGTCTAGGTACCCACCCGGGTGTGAATCCCTGAAAGGTGGGCACTTGTTGCTGCTGGATAGCAGCAGGAGCCTGAGAAGGCGCAGCAGTAACATAAACAGGGGGTGGCACGGCATGTGCTCTTGAACGCACATGAGCGTACTCCTGGTAGAGAGGTTGTCCCAGATGCTGGGCACCCCCTATCACAGGTCCGCCCGTGGGGCTTCTGCCTCCACCACCACCCCCAGGGCTCAGATGGACTGGATGCCCATGGTGGCTGTGGGTATGACCCGGATGGGCTGCCGAGCCTACCACCTGGCTCTGCCTACAAAACCCAGAACAAAATCCATCCCTTCATTATGCAATTCACATGCTCCGCTTTTCTCTTTTCTAGCGATTTTTTTTTTTTTTTTTTAAATTTTCCGTCATTTATTCTAACTGAAATATCTATTTATTTATCAATATTAACACAGAAAATCTTGATGATGTTGTTGATATGAACGATGCATAGAAAATAATAAGAAGAAAAAGACAATCAAATCTTTGATAAAGATTTCTAAACGCAAATGATAAATAATCAAATCAAATGAAAATTAAACAAATTATAAAGTCGAAGAAAATTGAGAGGGCGGG
>NW_015149062.1:418852-457985 GCF_001465965.1 Polistes dominula | reverse complement strand
AAGAAAAAGAAATTCATGCCTTTTACTCAATCAATGTATCATCTAACGTATACCTTTTGCAAAAACCATGCAAGTTTACTTTCTTTTTCTTTTTTATTTTCTCTTTTCGTGTTTGTTTCTTTTATACTTAATTATTCTAATCGTGTTTGGAAATTGTTCTCCATAGGAGAATTAAGATACCATGCTTCAACACACACTTTTACAATGGAAATTGGCATGCCACTGACAATAATAATCTTTACTCGAAAATATCACAAACAAAATGCCTAAACTGTTGTTCTAAAAATGACATGCTCTTCTTCAAAATGAATTCTATTTTCTAATACGACTCATGCTAGAAAAAATAAAATCATGACGTAGAAGGACGACTCACCTATATTGATGTACAGGGTTTGCTACTGCCCATTTTTGATGATCTCTCGAATGAGCTGCTGGTGGTTGAACATAGTCGTGCTTATATTCAGCTCGTTTTCCTGACCAAGATACTCGTTTATCTGTACCGGTCGTATAAACGATGTGTTGCTCTTGTAGATGAGGATGAGCGCTACTTGTAGTCACATACTGCAATAAGTAGTCATTCACGTCATAGGCGTCATCCTAGAAAGACATTACACAAAATAAAAATTACTAACTGAAAGGAAAGTGAAAACATGAAAGAAAATATCATACCTAATTGTATTATTAATTATTAAATTAAATTGTTAAAGTTAAAGTATATATGCAATGTATTTTAAAGAAAAATTATAATTTAATCATTAAATACTTTATTTTAATGTACTCGTGTAGAGAATGGCATTGTCTGTTGAAACCTGTCATACAGAGAAACAGCTACGCGCAAAATTCAGCAGTGCCATAGAAGTTAATATTCAATTTTGAAAGAAATAAAATATTGTTGTGTCGATGACAACAAAACTAGAAATGAAATATCAAACTAAATACTTTAACGATAAGAATAATGTAAGAATACAGAAGGTTGAATAAAATGAAAATAAAAAATGTTATTTTACCTGATAGGTCGGTGGCTCTTTGCAAGCTGGCGCATGACAAGGATGTGGAGCGACGTACTCAACACCAGGTTCAGATTTAGTTGTAACGCTCACCATATTGCATTCGGATTGTACCTTAGCCAATAATCGTTTCTTTTGGGACTGAGAGGAATAGCCAGAACTACTGCTGCATAAAGAATTGTATTATTAGTATAACGAACAGAATACTTGGTACAAAATGTAAAACATGTATTTCAAAAATCACCTACCTGCTAATGTGATGCTGTTGTTGAGGCTCGTGTTTGATGTGTTGAGTTGTAGTTTGTTGATGTTGCGGATGTTGAGGTACTTGTTGATACAAATGTGCATGGGCTCTGCCTGGACTACCTTCGCCATCGCTATCACCGACCGTAACACAGCTGATAACGTTTTTCCTTTGAGCCCTTTGAGATGAGCTTTGCGATGTTGTATGAAAACTCGTATGGGCTTGCGTATTCGAATGAGCCTGCTGCATCGTTGGTACAACCCTTGGTGTAGATTGTGTACTGTAATTATATAAGGATTTTTCAAATTTCCAAAAATTACAATAAACGATATAATTGCGATATTATTAATAACAAACGTATCATGACGTATTAACCCCTTAAGTTGCACGCTCGAGTTAACTCGAGCAAGTGTTGTATTACGTTGAGGCAAAATTGTTCCTTAAAGGGTTAAACGACTATTCCACGATTGCAAACTTTTTTAATGACAATACTTTAATTAAATGATCTACTACTTATGTTAGCATTCTACTAAAAGCATACATACATAGAAAACTTATAGTTACCTCTAAATTAATAACCGCAAAGATCAAAGCTTATGTATAAATATTATGTCTATGTACGATGAGTGTCAATTGTTTGAAGAATGACATCTAGTTTACAAAAAAAAAATAAAAAAATAATAATAATTGTTATTATGTTATTATAATGATTGTTAGAAAAATTGAATACTTAAAGAGAGTAAAGTAAAAAGGCCAATAATAATGACATTAGATGTTTTATAGTTTATCTCTTATGCAATAGTTTAATGATTCGATGTACCTTCTGATGACCTCCTCACGGACAGGACGTCCATCGCCAGACAGGCGAGTTGCCAAATTTTGACAGGCTCCGCATTGACGATCTCCACAGCTGTCAATGATATCATGCATGACACTACTACAAATTAGCATATACAAGCATATATATAATATATAATCGACAAAAAGAAGGTATTAATTTGCAGGATTACTAATAAGTTTATTGCTAATTAATTATTGATAATATACGATGAACTTATTTCAATTTTTCTTTCCAAACTAAATAATGCAACTGAGAGCTTACAAAAAAAAAAAAAAAATAGGGAAAAAAAAAGATCAAGATAAAAATATGCAAAAACATATCACAAAGATCTATATCTTATAATCATAACAGTAATTATCACAAATGAGCAATCTACTACTCTTTATTAAAAGCAATAAACATAATAGCTTACTATTCTACTTTTACACTTTCTATAAAATGTAAGAGCAAAGAAATCTATATATGATTGAAGAAAAATTATCTACAAACTTACCATTTTTCTGGTGATTCATCCTCACTGTCGCTGATGGTAATAACAGAAACAGCAGGTGAGGGGGTATCATATATGGTGATTGTTGGTTGCCGGACGGATGCAACTTGTTGATGTTCTACGTTGTGACTACTACTGTGTTTGCTGCTACTATGATGATGGGATTGAATTGGTTGTAGCTGCCAATGTCCATTCGAAGGTGAATGTCGTCTCATACTGCTCGGTGGTGTACTCTCTTTCACTCTCTTTTTAACTGGACTCAATTGTTGAGTTTCTTTTTTATGTTCATGCCTGTGCTGACTTTGTTGAGGTACAGTCACATGATGTTGATGATGTTTCGTGACACTACGTTTGCCCCAACTTTGTGGAGGATGTTCAACGAGAGCACTAGCGTTATAAACTTCCGTGACAGGAAATACTGGCCGCTGATCCTTCCCCAAAACAAGGGTAATCAATTAAAACATTGCGTTCGACAAGGTGCATTCGAATAATTCGTAAGAAAAGAAAATAATCATTTGTTTAACGACAAAATCCAAATACCTTACCTGTAATATGGCAGAACTATCTACGATGAGTGGTCTTCCCCAATCTCCAGCGTCGCTTAACAAAGGTTGTTGAATCGCTGCGTGTTGAGGTGGTAATTGTTGCCAAGATGGTACAATTGCAGCCATTTGCCGACTTCCACCAGGCCATGATGTTTGTACGGCATTCTACAAATGTATAATAATATGTATACACACTAATATATATATATTATATGATACGTTATCTTGAAGTAAAGAAATATTTATTAAGATCTTACAGTGAGCAACATTTGTCGTCCGGTTTCCACCATAGATACAGGAACAGCCGCATATTGTTGTTGTGCAGCTACCGCAGCTGCTGCAACAGCCTGCTGCGATATGATCGAGGGTTGGATTTGAAGTGGACCTTGTTGAGCCTGTGGTGGCTATAACCATTAGTTTATATTCAAATACAATAAAGCGTTTAATTATTTAAAAAAGTATCCCAGATGTATGACATTATCAACAAACAAAAAAAAAGAAAAAAAAGAAGAGAGAGAGAGAGAGAAAAAACTAAACAACGACAAAATAATATATTAAAAGATAGATATTTCAATTACCTGAGCAACAACAACGTGTTTAGCTGGACTTGGCATCGTTTGATAGCCAGGAGGTGGACATAATATACCAGGTACTAATTGATGTGAAAAATCGTGAACCGCATTTCGGCCACTATTTGAACCATTAGAAGAACTGCTGTATTGTGTTGCCCGACGACTGCTATTACTATAGATTTGATACTGTAATTTTGGAAATGATAAATCGTATATTACATTTGGCCAAGGACTGCTGATGCTTTCGTACTGTAATAATTTCAAATAATAATTAATATGTTAAATTGGTCCAATAAATGAAAGAACAAAACATAATAAAAATGATTGTTAAAATTGATAATAGTACAAACCAGATTGTCATAGCCCGTTGGAGCAGTGCGATGTTCTCTAACTAAACGTTGCACTTGATTGGTCAGTTGATTGTTGAATGTAAGAGTAACTGCACTACCATTGGTCGTCGGTACAAAATTAGCTACTAAGGATGTGGGCTGGGGTGCTTGGGGAGCAGATGGTGCTGTATGGTGAGCAGGACTCGCTGTAAAATCGCCAGCTCTTCTGCAAACCTCCATCATTTGGACGGAAGCCTTGACACTGTTATAATGAGCATAATCGACCAAATGTGCCAGGGTTACGAAAGCGTGATTCAATGCCTCTCCGGGTGTTATTCGGCGCTCCTATATATATATACATACATACAAAATTGACATTATATTAAAAAAAACTATTATTAAAAATGAAAATGAAATAATTATTATTCGATAAATGTATTTCTTTATATATAAGAAATATATTGATCTATTAGATATTACCACCTGATCCATGGTGAGCATCCTCTTCAAGAGGTCAATGAACTCTTTCCTATCTGCTTTTTCTGGTAAAAGTTGACCACCATCTAAATCAGTTGGTACGTTAACTTGGCCAATATCATCGAGACAATTAAAAATATATTTTCTAGCTTCTTTTGATTTAATTCCAGTTTCCGCCTCGTGTTCCTCAGGTGTTTTTAAACGCCAAAATGGATGGGTACCTAAAATACAATATTTCAATGATTAGATATAACGTTAATAATATATAATCCTCTTATATAAAACAAACAAAGTCATTAATCAATTGGTATTAAATTAATATTATCATACTAACTGTCCATGTCTCGATAAAAAAATTTCGTCGTTTTACTAGCACTATTTAACATATGTTCCGTCGGTAGGCCCTGAGTTTGACTGATGTATCGAATTTGATCGTATTCCGAGCTACCCGGATACAAGGGCCATCCCAAAAACAATTCTGCTACGACACATCCGAGCGACCACATGTCTATAGCTTCACAATATGGAAGTCCAAGAATAATTTCTGGTGCACGATAGTATCGCGATTGTAAATAAGTATTGCAGACTGCCTTTGATACGTGAGATGCAGAACCAAAATCTATGACTTTAACTCGATATGGTTGACGCCCGGGATCCACTAACATGATGTTTTCTGGTTTAAGATCCGCATGTATAAGGCCCAATTGCTAAAAAAGAATAATCAATATGATCATTACAGTATAATAATATGAAATGTAATTATAAATAAATAATTTTCTTGTTTATAAACATACCTTGAGCTTTAATAATGCAGTTAAAACTTGTTGGAGTATCGGCCTGATAAATTTAAGAGGTAGCGGTGAGAATTTATTTTGCTTGAGAAAGTCATAAAGATTTTGTTCCAACATTTCAAACACCAAACAGGTGTGTGATTTATGCTGAAAGCATTCATAAGCGCGCACAAAGTTGAACTCATCCGCGTTTTCCTGACTTAGTCGTGACAGGATGGAGACCTAAATGAGAACGAGAAAGACAGTATATAAATTTAATCATTATAACCTAAACAATATTATAACGCATAAATAATGAAAAGAAATAATAACAATGCATACCTCAATCTGCCCTTGGCGCGCATACGAGGGATGGTTTTTAAGAATTTTGATGGCTACTATTTCATTCGTTCCCTTTTTCCAACATTTTACAACCTAAAAGAAAAGTTAATGAGTAAAGCTTGAGGGCCTCAAAAACAAACACCTAATGACAAAGGTATTTTACATTGTTGTTAGAAGAAAAAAGTAGATAAATTTTACCTGGCCGAACGTGCCCCTTCCTAAAAATTCAAGAACTTC
The DNA here is from genome assembly GCF_001465965.1 of Polistes dominula. Next base: position 452,131 of record NW_015149062.1, on the reverse strand, counting down.
ATACTGATTGGCCATAGAGTATAAAACTTCGTGTTGGACCAAATGATAATCTCCATCCCCCTGAGGATTACTTCCACCCCCGCCACCGCCACCACCAGCCCCGTTGGCCGCATTTGTAACTTGTTTGCTATGTGCTGTCATCCCTGCTTGCTTATGTTGCTGTTGTTGTTGCTGTTGTTGCTGCTGTTGTTGTTGTTGCTGTTGTTGTTGCTGTTGTTGTTGTTGCTGCAGCTGTTGTTGTTGCTGGGTATAATGCTGGGACACTATAGTACTACCGACTGTGTTCGTCGTACTGGCGGAATGGACTGCCAGAGTGTCACCATTACCCTCCCTCGACCAAGTTTTTCTCTGTAGGAGGAGGAATACACCTTATACAAAAATTTGTTAAAGTTAACAAATCGTTTTTTAATTATCCCTCATATATCTTTTTTTTTTTAGTTATCAACCTTCTATGGATATAATGACACAACGATGATTATGATCGTGTTAATGACCATAATAAGTAACGATGATAAAAATGACATTAGCGATAAACTCATGGATTTCAAAATAGGAAAGAAGTTCTTGGCTGTGATTTCTATTGAATCATTTTTTCAAATCTCTTGCTTGCCTAGTTGTCAACTATATTAGCCCTAGATTTATTTAGTTTAGTTTGATAAAAAAATCATCAATGATATATTGTAAGAGTCATACAGAATTGTAGATTATTGATCTAACATGACTAAATGTTTGAACTAGATAAAAATCATGGAATCCAATATGAGAATCGAAGTAAGAAATGAAAACAACATGTAGAGAAGAAAGATACCGAGCCAGTGGGGGTGGGAGAGTAGGGGTGAATTGTTGCAAGTGGGCGTTTCGACGAACGTGAAAGGCAGAAAAGCTGAGAGAGCATCGTGAAATATGAAATGGGGAAGCCTTGAAAGGAATCGATAGCTAACTACGCCACGCGGAAATGTTTTCTACGTCCTCGAGAGAATCAACTCTATTCTTGATCGCCATTGGGCTTCGGGCAACGATCTAAAATCTACATTATCGTTTTCTCAACCACCCCCTTACCCTCCCACAACAAATTTCTCCTACCTATACCTTTCTAACTCATCAACCCTAATAATTGACATGACATGACATGATATGATAATCATATAATATTGACATTAAAAATAAATACGTCAAATAATTGCAATAAAAATCTAATAATACAAGAAATATTGCAATATTTCAAATATATTAACAAATATTATTATTTTATATGATTATTATAATCATATAATACTAATATTAAAAAAATGAATATGTCAAATTAAAGAAAAACTTTGAGATTTTATCTTATCTACAAATTCGTAATATAATACGTTATACCTAATTTATAAATAAGTAATAAGAGTTTACTGTAATCTCAGAAAAGGGTCGAGGACACAAGTAAAAAAATAAAGGAAAGATATTGCAAAAGAATGAAATTTTCTAAATAAAAAGAGAAAGATGGAATAGAAAACCGTTGGTTTCGTTCATTGTACTCACAAGAGTTCAGGTACTTCATGGAACATAGAATGAAATGCTCCGATGAACGAGAATGAAAGAACGCCTACGTTATTTTTCTATACAGAGTGTTACAAACTATTTAACTATCGCAAGAAATAATATCGTTGTTTAAACAAGATTTTTCAAAAAATACATTTTATAACAATAAATTATAAATCCTATATAGGAAATATTGGATGATATCCCTGATCCTTTCATTATAAAATATTCCAATTACTTTCATAACAATCATAACAATTGTTATTGTCAATAATGCGTTGATTACAAGATTAACATTAATGTATTATAATCAACTCTTTTTAAATATAATATACAAAAATATATCTTATCAGAAAATAACTCAGCCATTCGATCATGGAGTTTGAAACCTTCGTATTCTCGATTAAAAGACTATTCCAAGGATAACGTGATCTATACAGAGTGGTACCAAGTACGTTAGAGAAAGGCCATCATTAAACAATGATTAAACTAGTTATACACACACACACACGTATACACATATAGTTTAGATACATCTAGTTTTTATAGTGTAATGTGAACTTTGTCTATTTATTATTCTTATGAAATTTATTTAAATGGAAGTAATAGAACAATCAATGAGATGATACACTGATTTGTTTGGAAAAATTAAAGAACGTCGAGTTAACAACATTCTAGAGATCAGTATTAGAACAATTCTAATAAAATTATAACATTGGTTGATTATTATATATATATATTACTAGTATTACAATTATTAAATGTATACTATTATATACCTGGTATTAGTTGTAAATATATACTCTATTAGTATATATATATTAGTAAAAATTTTTGACAATTTCATTAGCATTCGATATACAGATAAGAAAAATGAAAGTATAATGTTCACAAATGTATTTTTAATTAATGAAAAAACTATTTATAGAAAATTCTATCATATAATGTTATCCTTTTTATCTCAAGAATTTCCTAATGACATTTTAATGATTTTTCCAAAATCCTTCAACAATTGTCACTATTTGATAAATTTCTAAAGCAGCTGTAAAATTTTTCTATCCGAGTCACGTTAACTACGCTTTCTAATTTGATTGTTCTCGTTGAACGAGGAACGACCGATGAAAAGGTGAATACTTGAAAAACAAGAAAATCCCAAACAGAATCGTCGTCGTACATGTCGAAGGATGATCAAGAAACAATTGTCTCTTTTTTGAAATTTATTATTATTTATATTAAAGAGAGAATGGGAGTGAAAGGAAGATAAACATTTGTTCCATAAACATCCTATAAGTCAGAAAGATGGCAGTGGCCATGATGGCAGATGATCCATTTAAAGATTGATTAGTGACAGGAAAATAATTGTTCGCAACGTGAATAAACTACACAACAACAGGGTGATAAGTCAACAACATAAGTTTCCACATTTGCCAATAGATATGAAAGTAATAAGGAACGTTTAGTTGAGTATGACAAATGTGAAATTAGATCAACCTTCTGGTAGCAGCATTAATAAGTGTGAATGTAAGTGTGTAAGTGTATGACAGTAATAAGGATTGAAGTTAGACCAACCTTCTGGCCGCAGCGTTGATAAGTGTCTAGGAGCTTGATCGTCGAGGCTCGTACCAGGGTCTGCTGGTTCGGGCTACTTTTTTGCAGCGCATTATTGTTGTGCAGCGAGCTAAATGCGGTATTAGTACTGTTCACGGAATACCGCTGTGGTTGTGGCAGTACGGTATTGTCCAATTGATAATCGCCAGTCGATTGGACCAACCCGTGCTGGATCACCGGCTGGCTCACGTTGTACTCCAATTTGCGTTTTTTGCTATGATGGTGAACGGTGTTGTTACTGCTGCTGCTGCTGCTGCTGCTGCTGCCGTTGACGCTACTCGGCTGCTGTGTTTGGATGTACATGTCACACATTCGCTGTAACATCAAGAAAAATATCATTAATATCATCAGTTATTTCGATTAATTCTTTGCACATTTCTTTTTCTCTTATCCTATTTTTCCATACCTCCGCATCCTCCACAACTTCTAGCCTCTTAAGGTATTGTTTTAATCTGAATATCATGGGACTTAATTTTCTATGAGCATAAGTATGAAAATACGGTGGATCGAGTTCTCTCGATTGACTATGACCCATTGCGATTAGTTTAATGTCAAAACAAATTCACAATGAAAGAAATATTAATTTCTCAACTTTATTACTCTTTCCCGTACAAACAAAATGGAAGCCACAACGAAAGAAATATTAATTGTGTTCATGTAATTTCGTTTTCTCAACTACTATTTCCCGTATATAATATGGAATTCACACGAATTTCATGACAAATTAATCACTTTCTAAATACTCTTCATCATCGTTAACTTCTAATTACTTTTCTCATAAGAAAGAAAAACTTCAGAAAGAATGAACGCCGTAATGGACGCGTACACCTCAATATCCGAATTCGAACAACCCTATTAATACGTAGGAAGATGTAACTTAAATGAAACATTGGGTCGACGTATCCAGTGGACAGTTTTGAAAACTGACCAATGGGATTTCAGCATCTTTGTTGTGAATTCAAGATTGAGTAAATAACGAAAAACAAATATTAAAAAATGTTGTTATAAGTCCAGCAAAATATAAAATGTAAAACTAAATGAACTATTTCATGTATTTTATTTTTTTTTATCTATTTCTTTTTATTTATTTCTTTTAATTTATTTCTTTTTATTTTTATATGTTTTATACTATATTTCATAACCATAGAATCCGGAAGTGACGTTAGTAACATCAAAAAATAGGTTAATGTTTTTAAAAAGGAAAGGAATCTTCGAGTTTGCTCAAATTCTTGACGAATTTCTTAATTTTTTCGAATAATTCGAATTTCTATCAAATGGGAAAAGTAAAATCGGTAATTGATTAAAAAAAAAAAAGAAAAAAAGGAAACGCTGTTAGCGCCGAATGTGGTATACTATCTTAGGTGTCTGGATTCGAGATTTATGGAAATAACCCTATACGTTAGCAAAGTACCCCATACCAAATACCCTATTTGCACAATACGCGTCGAGAGATCGCACATTTTTCGTGTTAGTTATATGTCTAGTAATATTATTAATTCAAGAATTTCTCAATTATCATTGAGTTCATTTTCGTCTGCAGTATTATTCGATTCATCCGACAACGGATCATCAAACAACGATAACTGGCAAGGTAACAAGAAAGTCTACTTTTATTTCGAAGTAATACAATTTTCCGTAGTGCTAATACACGTGCAGCATCGAAATTGCACTTTATTTTTAAGTAATTTTGTTGTTGATATTAACGATTTTTAATCAAAAGAAACAAAACAATAAAATTACATGTTCAGTATGGGATATTTGACTTAGTGCTATAATAGCATATATTCGTCATATGTAAAATACGTGGTATTTTATGGAAAACCACTATTGTTGCACGTTGTAGCAAAAGGCTAAAAATGAGACATCTCATCACCCCTACTGAAATTGAATTAAACTAACCTAAAAAAATGCAATGTGTTAACAACTTTCTCTTTTTTTTTTTTTTTTTTAAATCACGCGTTTAACAATAAAAAGAACTCTTCAAACGAATAAACGAAGAATGAAAACAGTTTTCAAATATAAATTTGAAAATGTGTTCGATTGTATCAAATTGTTCTAGAAAATTTTTGTTACTAATGTTGTTACACCTGCTGTAATTTAAGATTCACAAATATTGAATTTAAAATTTAATTTGCAAAATATAAGATATTATTTAATAATATCTTATTAAAATAGGACAACGTGTTAATTTGAATTAATTTGAATTAATTATAAAAAGTATCTTAGATAAATATGGAACGTTCGTAAATGAGACAGCGTAAGACATTTCTTTCTATTCGATGACTATATTTCGATAGGTCGGCCATTTTGTTAGTTTCATAAATTGAAACTTCAATATCTCTATTTATTATTTATACTTTATTATATATTTTCAATATATTACGAGTATTATACACTTTATGAGCATTATATTATTTTAAATGACCGCCATTCTTATAAAGGTAGCAACTCTTAAAATCACCATTAGGCGGTTTTCGAGAAGAAAAAACCAGAGTTATCGTTTTCTATCGTTTTCAATCGATCTATGAGATTTTGATTGATTTTATCTAAGTGTAGTAACAGCGAATATATTCGTATATAAATATATATAATAATTAACAATATATATTATGGCAATATGATATATGTATATATATGATCACCAAGCCGCCCTGGTGGCAGAAATAAGTATTGCTTTTTTGTTACTTTTTTTTTATGGGACACAATTTATAATAAATTTTCTATAGAGTTCGTTCTTCTTATTTTCTAACTCCGTGATTAGAACGAATGGAAATCAATTCTAAGGGAGAAATAGTTGTTGTTGTTGTTGTTGTCGTTGTGGCTTGGATGAAACGTAACTGTAACTAGCTTGATACCGTAAATCGTTATTACAGTAAGAAACGAGTACTATTTCTGACAGACGGCATTATAATTAGAGCATGTCGTACCCAATAGAACACCTATGAGGTTTACTGAAAAGAGTAGTTGTCAATTTTGATCATAATTTGAGATGTATTATTGAATTGTGATCAAAAGTAAAAGTCGCTTGGAAAAAAATAAAGCCTCAACAGTGCAAACATTTAGTAGATAGAATATGTAAAATCTTTGAGAACATTTGATCAATTGTTTGAGTTACTGTATATGCAATATTAAATATATGTAAAAAAAATATAATATATATATATGCAATATTGAAAGTTGTTGCAATGGTATTTAAAAATCGTGTAAACATAAGTAAAACACTTTTGACGCGACTAAAATAATGAAAATAATGTTACTTATTTGATGACAACTATAACAACGTCGACGACGAAGACAACAAGGACAAAGACTGACATATAAACATTATTAAAATACACGTAGTAATAATAAAAGATCAATTTTCACCTGGGATAAAATGATCACTTGTGTTTCTGATAATATTTCTATAAACTTAGAGTTTTAGTTTGACTTCTTCTTTTAATTAAATCACAATTACTGCACGAAATAGTTCAAATTAATTCAATTAGCAATCACTAAGTATTAATGTGTGTGTGTGTGTGTGTCTTGTTTCCAGTCGTTGCATAATTTTGTGAACAAGTTATAACACGTTTCATAAAGTAACACTTTTGTTTTGTAATTTAATCTCGAAATATATCGAAATACGTATGTACAATTTGTAACTGGTAGGAAGAAATATTTTGATCAATTACAAATAATTTTCTATCGAAACTAATTTCGAGAGATCGCATATTCTTTTTTTTTTTTAAGAAATTATCATACTATCTATTATACTATGTATTAATACGTTTTATGTAGAACGTAAGCTTAAGTTTCAATAAAACACTTACTAATGCTTGTTCTTTTTTTTGCATTGTCACTAATTTTTTTTAGCAGGAATGATGTTTTTGGTTGTATTTTGTAAAGCCTTGACAAGTGTTTAGTCATAAATTAATGAATTGTTAAGAAAACCTAATAATTTGATGAAATGTACTATTTTGACAATGTAAGTTTCGTGCTTTACAAAGAGTAGCATCAAATTCAGTTGATTTTACATAACTCTAATAACATTTGACGCTTCCTTTAAAATTTATCCTGAAGCTATTGTGGCGCCCCCCAAATTGAGTGCATTTCGATGGACACTTTTCATATACTTTTTCATAGTAACTGGAAACCGAAAAAGTTAGAAGATGCGAAACTGCAGGAGTTATTGGACGAAGACCTAACCCAAAACTCAAAAACAATGTGGCCCAAGAAACGATTAGCGGCCGATTTTTTTTTTTCATTTTCTTGAAAATTACGTAGTTTTTTTCCAAAACAAAACCGGTAATAATTTTCCGGTACACATATGTATATGTTTGTAATTGCTGATTTTGCGTTCCCCCAATTATTTTAGATTAAACAAAAGAATTTGGCCCATAGAAGGTTAACACGTTGAGCTCCACGCGAATTCTTAGGGAAATTCGCATCAGGCCACAGGCGTAACTTCGTATTGAAAAAATAGTTGAGTGTCAGTCACCCGTGATGGACGTAGCCTAAACGGAAAGTCTAGTGTCAGCCACCGATGGCTGACGTGGCACTTCTTGTCGTGTTAAAATAAAAATGACACAAAGATAGGTAAAAAGAAAGAAGGAAAGAAAGAAAGAAATCTGAATCATTATGAAATAAAATTGAATGGAAATGGAACGAGAAAAAATGCATGTTTTTGCAAAGGTAAAAGAGAAAAGAGAGAAAGAGAGAGAATTGTCGATGAGTCACGAGTTCGAGTGCACGCGAAAGGAATAACGAAAGTCGTTTTTATATTTCTATCTTTCTCTTTCTCTCTCTTTAGTTTTGTTACTGCCGTTAGTGGCTTCGATGTGTGTGTCTGTGTGTGTGTGTTGGTGGGTTATAGCTATACTTGAGAATATAGATGGGGGATATAATGTATTGTTCGATGAGTCAGTTACCGATCAATGAGTAAATCAGGAAAAGCCAAGTGTGTTAGGACCCACGTGCAAAACTTTTGCTTACCTTTCTAAAGAATAAATAAAATAAAAGAAAAAAATTAAGTTAAAAGAAAAAATCCAAAGATCTCATATATTGACCATAAGATAATAAACCTTAGGAGGGTTCAAAAGGTCAAAGATGACCCCATGAAAATCAATTTCTTCTTTTTATTTTTGAAACTTCAAATTCGTTCAACTTACCCAATAATTTACATTGGTATAATAATTTAATTTTATTATAGTATAATAGTTTTAGTTTATTATATTTTTTCTAATTTTATTATAATAATTTATATTTGTTATACTCAATTTAGAATATAATAAAAAATAACTTTGTTTTTTTTTTTTATGCACATGTATTTGATTAATTCCATTCATCTATGCATCAAAGCCTTTATTTGTTGTCCAAAGGATGATATTATTATTATTATTATTATATTTGTGAACAACCCGGCATTATAATATTCGTAAATGCGATGTAAATCGATTGCATCAGAAAATTTATCCATGAACTCTACTCGTAAAGTTACCGAAGGTTTATAACTTTGGTCTTTTATGAATCATGGGTATACATAGCAAATGCAATTTACTTCTGTAATATCTAATAAAACAAGTTTCGTAGAGGAAACTATCATTAAAATGAAATAACAATTTTGTTGAATTAAAAAAAAAAACAAAACAAAAACAAAAAAAATAATTGCTAAGAGAATACAAGCTAATTTTTTAATTACAACGAAATTAGTGTAGTAATTTACATACAACAGAGGGATGTGATTTATTTTTTTAACAACTACAATGAATAACAATAAATAAAAAAAAAAAAAATAATAATAAATAAATAGAACAGAAAGATACGAAATAAATTATCCACCTACGACCTTACATTTTAGTGGTCCTAATAAAAAAAAAGTAAAAGATACAATTGAAATTATCTAATCTCATAAATTAAACGAATATTTCTTGAAAGTAACAATAGTACCACCAAAAGCAGCACAAGCAGCACAAGTAGTATTATATACCCCTACATACACACATATAAATATATAGATATATATAAATATATGCAGTAGCAAAATACTAACATACACATATATAAAAATGATATCTCGATCATAAATGTCGGACTATTAAGAACCCGTCGCTCGTATTTATAACTCACAATCTCTCGGCACACAAAAGTTCGCCGACGAATTGGATGATCGCATTTGTAGGCTTCATTCCTGTCTTCTTATATATACAAGAAACTTAGGATAGGGGGTGGGAGGGGGTTGCTTTGAAGATGAGGGACACGACGACGACGACGACGACATATAAAACTGCATTACAATCGAACGAACTATTACTACTACATTCCTATATATATGTATACAAATGCATTGGTAATTGCACTTCGTATTGGAGTTCATCAAGTTCGGTATATAATAATAGTATATTATTATACTATTATACTATATAATACTATTAGAATAACTATATAATAGTATTTGATAAATATATACATATATATTTATCATATGCAATTATGCATTGATAATTGCACTTTGTATTGGAGTTCATCAAGTTTGGTACGACGCGTCCTTCCGATAATTTCTAAGAAAACAAGGAAGAAAAAAAAATAGAAAGAAAAAAAAGAAGAAGGGTGTGTAAGAAGAGAAGGGTAAAACGAGGGGTTGAGAACGATCGAGTACGAACGAAGGGAAACTAAAGAAAAAGAAAAAGAAAAAGAAAAGAAGAAGAAGAAAAAGGATTACCGTTACATAGATGAATTCTTGGGGAAAATGTGTTATTAATTGGAACTTAATGAGTTCGTCGATAACTGCTAATAACTATGACGATGATGATGACGACGACTACGATGATGATGATAACGATAATGATTCTCAATGACATAGGGTATATATATCAATCTGAAAATCAATATATGCGACTACATATTGTATGCATACGTGTATGCATGTATACGTATGTATATCATCGCGTTCATCATTTGCACTCTCTCGTTATTGTTTTTTTAATTATATACATATATATATATATTGTATAATATAAATATTATATAAAACAAAATATATAAATTAAATATAAATTATAATATTAATATTATATAATATAAAATACATAAAAATATATTTTATATAATTTATAAAGATTCAATTAATAATGTATGCAATAAAGAAAAGAAAAAAAAGAAAACAAGAAATTAATTTTCTAATATACAATATTCATTAAAAATGTATTTAATATTTGACGATATATTTTTATCTACATATTTGTTTTTTTTTTTTTAATTTATTTTATGAACATGATTAGAATAGAATCTTTAGATATTATTAGTATTACAATCTGGAACTGTTGAAATATTTTATTTTTTTGTTTCTTTTTTTTTGGTATTAAATTTCTGACTATTTTTTAAATTATTTTGCAAAACGAAAGAATGCATTGATTTGATTTTTTTTTTTACAATACAACGAACAAATCTTATTGTATGACGACTCGACTAAAGTGTACAATACAAAGACAATCGTAACGCTATTAAAGTAGGTAAGGTATATTATACATGTATAGATAAATAGATACATTTACATGTGTGTGTATATGTAAGTGTATACATCAGTGATTCGTATAGTTTCGTAGATTCGCATTTGCGCGATCGACAGAAATAGCTTGTCGCGTTTCTAACCGAGCGCAAGTAACCTCCTCCTTCTTTTCCTCCTTCTCCTCCTTCTCCACCTCCACTTCCTCTAACCCCCCCCCCCAAATATAACTGGACGTTCTTGGATTTGTGCTCACGAAAACAGAACTGTTTATAGTCTTCGTAGTTTCTCTATTTCTAATTTTCTATTCGACGTTTTTTCAATCGAACGAATATACGAAAATAAAAATAGAAAATAAAAAAAAAATAGAAAAGAAATCGCGAAATATTACAAATAATTATTTCAAGCGAATTATTTTACATTTACGTGTTTATATATAAAAAAAAAAAAAAAAAAAAAAAAATCTAACAAAGACGAAATTAGTTGTTCAAAGTTCCAAATTGCAAATAAAAATCAAATTAAAATGAGAGAAGATGCTTCGATGTTTTTTTTTTTAGATATAATAATTTAATTTTGTTGACTATATTCTATCATAGACGTAATAGAACATTTGATTATATCCTCGGAGTATTAGGTTTTTTTTTTTTTATGTCACGGCGTAGTCTCTCGTATCGGCAACGGCACGTGGAAAGTTTTCGCTCGTTTGTGTTCCTCATTGATTTTCGACGAAGAAACACAACAACATCATCATCCCTCCCACGCACGATGTCTACGACATTTTTTTTACATTATAGAAAATATGATCCAAAGGACAAAAAATATTAATACACTCGCGACCGACATATTTTTCCCGTTTCTTCTACTAAGTACCGGCAAAAATAATGACATTTTGAACAAAACAATAATTTTTACATATATTCTATATATATATATATATATATATATATATATATATGGTTAGTAAAATACTGCAAAATGAATATGTTACTTGAAAGTTACACGGGTCCATAGAAGGTTAATTAATTTAAGAAGAAAATATTCATTCCTTACCCCCACCTTATCCCCCAATCAATCAACTGTGTCAGATCTACGAAATCATGCCCAGTATTTTTTTCTTTCATTTTTTTTTTATTTTTTTTTTTTTAGATGATCAATTAATGGATCATTGACGACGAAAGATTATTTCTTTTTTTTATCTTAATTTGTTTAAAGTAGAAAGTCTTGTATATATTTTTATAAATTGAAAAAAAAAAAAAAAAAATGAGGAATTCGAACAATTTTGTTGAATTCATCGTCGTCTACGTTCGTTCGTTCGTTCTTTCGTACGTTCGTTTTCTATTTTTTGGTTTAGAAAATAAAACAATTTGTTTGAAATAATATTAGAAAAAAAATAGGTTTTCTCTATCTTTTTTTTTGTCAATAAAAAATCAATAGTATCTTAATGTTGATCTTACGATCGTATTAACCTTCTTATTGGCTTCTCTCACTATAAAAGCAAGCAGTGGTTGGTTTCCTTTCGCCTCGTTGCAATTACTTTCGAATATAAAGGACGATTTCTCTCTCTGTCCGTCTTTCTTTGACTTTATTGCAACTTGTTTCTCTCTCTCTCTCTTTTTGTTCCAGTTTCTTAGAAAAAAATAAATAAATAAAATGTCGACCCCCTAGTAGAATAACAAATTCCCAAATTTATGATTTTTCTTTTTTCTAAGAAACTGGAACAAAAAAAGAGAGAGAGAGAGAGAGAAACGAGTTGCAATAATGTTGCAATTTATGTCAGTTTTTTCGTGAATTTAATAAAGTTTTTTTTAAATTAATTTTTGAAAAATATTATCAGGTCCCTGGCGACGTTTGACTGCGTAGACGTGCAGCCATTAAAGTGTTAATGAAATCGCGTTTGTAGAATGAAGTAAAGAAAAAAAAAAAAAAAAAAAGAAGAAAAGCATTGATTATTGAATAAATTAAATACGAAATATTGTAAACACTAATTGTAAAATTTGAATTTATTTTGCAATCTAACAAGACTAATTATTATTCCTCGTCATAGATACGACACGATAAGTACTTCTTCACCTGCTGGATAAACAAGATAAATGTTAATCTTCAAAGCCGTAGACGAATTTAAATTTATCTCTCTGACACTTTTTGTAAATTAAGAGTAAGAGAGAGAGAGAAAAGAACGAAAATAATAATTAATTCTCTTTTATCATAATCATTTTCTCCCGTACTCGTAAATAATAAAAACAAAATATTTTACTTTCCTCGTTTTGACAAAGTCGCATATGGTCTCTAACAAAAAAAGAAAAAAAAAAAAAAGAAAAAAAGAATATAAAATATTCTAATTAAAATTTATTGGTCTCTAATGTAATTTAATTAATTCGCACGTGCGTTTTATAGTCGATATTTTTTATATATTGAAATTGTTAACATAATTTTATCAAACTTATAATATATACGGCCCTCTATTCCTTTTAATATTTTTCTTTTTTTTTTTTTTTGACAAACTAGCATGACTAAAATATATATATATTATTTTTTTTTATATTATATTATTTTATATATATTACGCTAATAAAATTATATAAAGGATAGAAGAGAAACGAAATATACGAGAGCAAGGATCTTACGTGAAATTTATATCCCCATAACAACGATCAACGGAATAACATTATAGTTTAGTAGTAGACCATCGAATAATGTGATTGCTATGTTGACTACGTAAGTAGTTGCTTACTTGATAAACTTCTATTTCGTCATAGATTTCCTAATCTATATTATTCTATCGTTCTTTAAATTTCAATTTTAATCGTCTTATTTTGACAATTACATTTTAATATATTATCATTCAAATATATAAATTACAAATATAATTCTATATTTTATAGCCTTGTGGAATAAGAAATTTACACGTGAAGGGAAATATAAATGAGAAAAAAAAAAAGCCTTGAAAATGATGTTTCTATAATGATTTTTATATGCTTATCTATACTCAATGTCAAATGAATAATTTCAGAAACAAACTACATTGAATTATTAATGTTTTCGTATGTTTTTGAATAATGAAACGTTTCTCAACAAAAAGTATAACAAAATACAAATGGTATGTATCAGAAAGATCATAACAGGTTGTTGTTTACCTATTTTGAAATGTCGCAATGAATAATTTCTACGATGAAAAATATTCATTGAAACTAACCGGTGATAGTTTAGATTTGATTTCGTTCAATGATCATTTTCAATTTAGGATTCATTTCACGCGTGTAACATTTACGAAATCTTATAAACTGACAACTAGAATATATCTAACTTTGGCACATATTTAACTTTACAACAAATTAAATATTTCTAATGATAAATAAAAATATATAATAAACCATAAAATTCGTAAACATTCTTCTAACAAAAATACAGTGGTTCTTAACCGATATTCCGTGAAATTTTATGAAAGTTCCACTATTATACCTAATTAGTAAATTTTTCTATTTTTTTTTTTACTAATATAATATTTTTAAATTAATATTTTCTTTTTTTATCATTATCTATTATCATTACAATATCTATAATTAAATGTTAAAAAAATATGTTGTATTATATCATGTTATGTATAATGTATAATCTATAACTTCCAATATTAATATAAGTTAAATGGTTTACGCAGATTTTTTTGTTGATTTAATGATCTTAATCATCTTAATGATTTTGATGTTTCGCTTTTGATTTTCCTTCTAATCAAAAATATTCCGTGACTTCGCGAAGGTTAAGAAAACCATTGTTCTAACATCTACAAAAACAACCAATTAAAATCTACACAAAAAAAAAAAAAAAACAGAGCAAATCTTGAAATTCGTTATCTTCAAAACAGAAATTTATTCACACTAACCTGTTATCTCTGAATAGATACTTGAGTTCCTCAAGAAAATTCTTTCACATCCGTCTCTAACGCTATCCTCGTCTACGAAAAGTAGCATTCGTTCGTCCAATAAAATCGTAACGATGCATATCGTATTTTCCAATCACGAGATCATGATTCTTCGAAGTTGAGGAACAACAAGTTAAATCTTCGAAGTTGAATACAAATAACGACAAAGGGTTGAACTGTCCACGACGAATTCATCGATGATGATGATGATGATGATGATTACGATGAATATAATGATGATAATGATGATAACGATGACAATGATGACCACCAAGTTGACGATGACGATGATAACAATGTTGTTGTTGTTGTTGTTGTTGTTGTAGTTGTTAGGTTAAAAACATGCTGGCGATTATTCGTTTGTTGTTTTTTTTAAATCTTCGGTAAATTCTCTGATCTTTTCCGTATAAAACAAAGAGTTCACATGTAAAATGGACAATGACGAAAATAATGATGACGATGACGACATGTACAGGGTCAGTCACGTTTAGAAAACTTTTTTGCGTTTCTCTCTTCCCATTCCAAGACCGCGATGACCATAAAGAAGAAAATGAAAACTAATACTGAATATATTTTTCTCGTGACAAGCATCTCTTACCCACTCTTTTTCTCTTTCTTTCTCTATCTCTCTATCTCTATATCTTCGGCTCTTCCTTTGAAATCCTAAGAAAAAAAAAAAACCTAAACTGGAGACATGGAATCTGTGTATCCTCTTCGAAAAGATAGAAAAGATAGAAAAGAAGGATGGAAGAGAAAGAAAGGTAAAAATGAGATCAGTGAAATGGAGAGTACAAAGAAAGAACAAAAAAAAAAAGGCTCAATTTAATAGAAATCCTTGGAAAAGGAATATTTTTGAGAACTGATTTATTTTTATTTGATGGTTTACCTAACCGTGACTTCCATCAATGTAGTAAAACATGTGCGCACCCATAATGCGGTCCCAAAGGGTATTTAAATAAAAAATTTTTTAATAGCCGAACAGCAGGAGACCTAGGAGACCGAGGAGACCGAGGAGACCGAGGAGACCGAGGAGACCGAGGAGACCGAGAAGTCCGTCGGGAAGACCATCAAAATTCGGCAGGGCAGTCAGTGTTAAAGGAATATAATGATTGTGCATAATTAATTATTTTGCATTATATGCATATTATATATTATATTTGAATTATTCGAAAAGAAAGTAAGTGATAGAACGAACAAAATAAAAGGAAGATAAATGCCGTGATAAAATTACCCCTTTCATTTTTTTTCTTCTTATTCTACGAAAATATCTTTGGAAAGTTTTTCGCGTCTGGGAAATCTTAAAAACACACAGCACAAATATATTTTTCAACAAGTTTCCTAACTTTTCTCTTTCTTTTTCTCTCTCTCTCTCTCTCTCTCTTTCTTTTTTTTCTTTTTTTTTTGACATATTATATATAAATAATTTAATGGTAGAACACGACGCGTAAAATGTTCAAGTCCCACATATATCTCATAATATATATACACACACAAATAACCCAAAAAGACAGGTACAATATCATACGTAGTTTCGATCTCATCGAAAGTACGACGATGGATATTTCCGGCTGCCAGAGACAGTGTTTGAGCACTCTGCACGAGTTTCGTTCCTCTCCATCTATCATATATATATATCGACGAATTCTATGATCCCCAGGTTCTGCCTAACTTCATCTCTTTCCACCTAAGTCGTTCCACCCCTCCCTCCCACTGTACACCTAACTATAACTCATTTATTTATTATCATTCTATTTCTTAGAAATTCAACATGTTTCTTTCAATTCAACATTAAATATACATATTAATCATTGTTTATTTAATAAGTCTAATCTACATTATTTATTTTCTTGATTTCTCATAGAAAAATAAAACAAATGCAATGTGTTTATGAAGTAGTTACTTTTTTACAATTTCTATCTAATTGTAAGATATATTAGTAATGAAATTTGTTAGTATCTATAATCTTCTATCTACAATTCTATCTTTTTCTCTTTCTTTTTTCCTTCACCCATACGTCATTCGTTCATTCGTTGGATCTGTCAGTGTGTTGTCTACGTAGATACTTTTTGCCATGTAATCGAGAGAGATTATACTGTGCGCTGGGATTCGATCGGCAGAACGGAGCCTGGCACGAGTAAAAGTGTGTGGCCACGACGACGACGACGACAACGACGACGACGACGACAACGACGACGACGACGACGACGACGACGACGTCGATGACGACGACGATGCAAACGTAACATGCGACACACACACCAAAATGTTGCCTGGAATGACAATGTGTCTAAGAGAGAGAGAGAGAGAGAGAGAGAGAGAAAGAGATAGACTACGAAGACGACGTATAATACTGTATTATTACATCTTAAGAAACCGTTCATTCGTTGGTTCGTTCGTTGCAAAGTCGAGGCACGAGGTAGTCACGTACGTCATCGAGAAAAAGAAAGATAAAAAGATAGAAAGAAAGAAAGAAAAAGAGAGAAAGAGAGAGAGAGAGAAGGAATACTTTTGCAACTTGTTTACGTTTTACTAATACACATACATATACAGAGAAAGAGAGAGACATATTACCGGCATATATGAAAAAGAAAGAGAAAGAGATATATTAAAGATAGAGAAAAAGATTGTCGTGAATTTTTTCACGCAAGAATACTGCTCCTTTTTTTTTATTTCTTTTTCTCCCGGAATGGCATTTAAAGAAACCGCGACAGAGAGAGAGAGAGATAGGTTAGAATCTCTTTCTATGTTCTCTATCACAAAAAATGAAGATAGATAGATAAATAGGAGAAAGATTAAAAAACGAGAGGACAGGGTGGAATGATTACAACCGGGAAGTGATAAAACTATAGAGAAAAGGTTAGAAAATAAATATATACAGATAGAAAAATAGATAAAATCAAAAACAAGAGAAAAAAAAGAGAATTTAATAAAAAGGGAATCAACATGAGACTTACCTATCTCTGCTTTTTGGCCAGGGTCTCTCGTTCAGGGACGGGCCCGAGGATCTTGCAGCCGCATGTTCCGTTTATTCCCGGCTTCTCGTTTTTTTCGTTCCGGTTTCTCTTTGGATACTCGTTAGCGACACACAGCCATCTTGCGTACCGCCTGGTGGTGGCCTGGCTTCGTTGCCTTCAGTACGAGAAACAGAGAGAGTACAACGGGTGGATGTGGCTGTCTGCCTGCCTGCCTGCGGTGGGAGAGGAGGAAGAAGAGATAGGCACTGTATATATCAGGGTATATTAGTGTGCTGCTGGTGAGGAATATTCTCTATCTCTTTTTGACCAAAAGGTAATGTAGAGACGCTGAACACAAGTATAATGCGCCTGCCCGGCTGCTCCTATACGTGTACACCAAGAGAGAGAGAGAGAGAGAGAGAGACAGACAGACAGATATGGTCGACGCGCACACACACATATATATATGCACAACACCAACGAAAAGTGCGTGTCCAAGTACTTTCTGATGCACGCTTAGCCGCCACACGCATATAATAGCAGCAGCACACGGTACACAACACCACTAGCCTTCTTCTTCTTCTTCTTTTGCTACTGCTGTTGCTGATGTGTTACTGCTTTTGTTACACAGATGTATTATTATTGGTGCTTAACTGCTTTTTTTCTTAATTTTTCTCTTTTCGCCAGCGCGACTTAATGCCACGTACGATAAACAACGCACACCGACATATTTTTGAACTATTATATTGGTAGTATTATACTTGCATCAACTATTATTATTATTTCTACTATTAATCAAATTGTTAGTGCTGTTAGAACTACCAACGTTATGTTTAATGCACAGTTCCTTTTAATTTTTATTCTTCTTATTCTCTGTGTCACCGACCACTATCAAAACGTTTTTTCTCCTTTTTTTCTTCCTCCTCGTCCCTGTTGTTAGTCTGTCTCTCTCTCTCGTCTTCGTTTTCGTCTTCGTTTTCTTCTTCTTCTTCTTCTTCTTCCTCCTCCTCCTCGACCGCCACCGTCGTATCCACCTCTTCTCTCGTCCTCACACTTTTCTCCACTTTCTCACACAACACTTAACCGTTCTTCTCACGTTCATAATATTATATTCCTAACCTCTCTTTTTCAGAATAAGTTTTGTAATAGAGAAAAAGACGCGAGTCGACGATTTCTCCTTCTTAATACACGTACGCGTACATTATTATACACACGCAGTCGCACACGCTATCGTCTTTGCTAATTTATTAACATTTATTCGAATAGTACAAACCGATATCCAAAACGATTCTATTCTTATAATTAATGATTCGACATAAACCATACATTGATTACTTTATGCTTTTCTTTTCACTTTTGTAAACTGCATACGTTTCACTTATTCACTTGATTTCATTTGATTATTATCGATATATCGTTTTTAATTGTTGCTTTACACCTTTTTTACAAATTATTAATTCTTATCCTTCTCTTTTTTATCTTCTTCTTTCCTTTTTCCCTTCGTTTTCTTACCACTCGCGAACGCGACGTTGACCGGGAAGTCGCTCGGTGTAGACTGGCACTAGCCGAGAATTGCGCGACATTCGGCAATTTTCGTTAGCTTTCGCCGTTAATCGGGTCCGCGAATCTTCTGCTGCGTGCACACCACTCATCAATTTATCAGGTACGTATCTATCGCGAATTTCTCTGATATTCGTACTTTTTTTTTTTATTTTCTTTTGTTTACGTCTTTTCATTTTTTGTTTTATTCCTGAAAAAACCAAATTAGTTATGCAAAAGACATGGACAACTTTCGGATTTGAGACATCCCGCAAAGCTTTATTTTATTCTTTGTAAAAAGTTTACTTGAATGATTGATCTATAGGCGTAAATAAATCATTCACGCTTGGAAAAGTTTTTAAAATTGAATCACTTTATTGTGCGATTGCTTTCGAAAATTTCTTCAAAATTTAGTAAATGAGATTTTCTTTGTGTTATTTAAAAAGAAAGTTGCGTTGAAATCAATGGACTATCGGTTTGTTCGTTCGGTTATCGTTCGGTTATCGGTCGATATGCGTCACCGATCGACGACAAGGTAATTTCACTTTGACTTCGTTGGCTTTCCCTCGAGAGATCAAACGCTTGCTGCCTTTAAAGTGAAGTCACTCCTTGGATTTGCCCCTGAAAATAATACAGTAGAACGTCCATGAAATATAGAGTGGTTATAAACGCACGCGGATGGACCAAACCAATGACAAACAAAATATATTCGTGCATCTTCGTATACATTCGCTTTCCTGGCGCCATTTATTTGGGAGTGTTCAAGAAAGGGGGAAAAGAGAAAGATAGAAGATTTGAATACCTCTCTATATATCTATGTATATATTTTTCATTGAAGAGAGAAAGAGAGATGATAATGTATTAATAACTTGGGTATAGTGTTTTTCTGTAAATCATAAAAATAGCATTAAACCAAGTGAAGTAAATAAGTCCACTTACTCAACTTTTTTATTTTCAATCTCTCTTTCTTTCTCTCTTTCCATTTCTTTTCCTTGTGCAAGTAGTTAACGTAAACAATATCTTTCGAACTAAAAAAAGAAAAGAGATATTTGAAAAACAGAGAAAGAGTCGAGCCTAAAAAAACCAGGGATACACGATCGGTCATCTAGATCATTGTAATCGGAAAGCTTTGCATCTATTTATTTCTTTCTTTCTTTTTCTTATTCATTCTTTCTCTTTCTGTCTCTCTTGTCTCGAAGCCAAGTGAAACCGGATCTTCGTTTGTAGCACTCGTGTCGTCTAAAAAGGGATACGAAAGCTCGCTTTTTCGCAATTTCCAGGTCGTATGGGTTGCTCTCGCTGTGATTGAGAGCAAAAAAAAAGAACAAAGGGAGAGAAAAAGAAAGAGAAAAACAGAATGATGAATAAACATTTAAATTCGAGTGCATTCGGATTGCAACCAATATATTTTATTGTATTTTTCGAAAAGTCAAAGAGAAAGGAAGAGATTGAAGGATACAGTGCAGCTTGCAAAAATGATACTCGAGGGGCACTGCGTATACTACTTACGAACCTGGTTATAACTGTAACGTCACTGGTCCAGTCAAAGGGGGCGGCAATTTTCGCGCTGATGTTATAAATTCGAATTGAAATATTTTATTTGATGATTCGTAACGTTATCAACGAATTGTTTGACATATTTTCATGTGCATACTTTTATTTACTTTTTACGTATGTACGAATAACTAATATATTTAGATACTGATAGATAATAGATTTAGATTTGGAAAAATTAAAAAACCAGCAACCATTTAAAAAACGTGTTCGATAATGACAAAGTAGACAGAATTTCCACGATGCTTTAACTATTTTCTTTCCGCTCTCTTTCTCGTTCTTTTTTATTTTATCTTTTGTCAATCCTAAATAAAAATTTATAGTAGGTACAGGATGTAACGTTACCAAGGGACTAAAGGGACTAAGAGAGGGGTCCTGATGGTTTGTTAAGGGTATATTTTCGACTAAGAAATTATGTTCTTTCTCACCCTTATGGCGTAAAGCCCTTTTCACTGATGACAATAAAAGACTGGCCAAGAGCTTTACTTTCGCTTTATATGAATGAAACGGTTGGGAAAAAATTGTCAATGGAAAATATTCTTCAAATCAATTTGAAATCGAACAATTTCGTTTTTCCATTTTTTTTTTTGCAAGATTGATCGAGGCTAACATTTTTCGGTTTTCTTTTTTTTTTCTTTTTTACAAGGAAGCCAGGTGAATGTAACTTAGCCGCGTTACAGATGCACACACACATAGAAAGGTATACATGCATAAAACGAATTTGTATAGTGACGAAATTGCATTGGCTCGTCGGTAATATTCGGGCTGTTCGTAAAACTTGGACGGGCCGACTTGTGGACACGATGCAACACGATTATTAATAGAAACCGTTCCACACCCTTTTGCTTGGCACGTTAGCGTCCTCGATATATGTATTCGGAAAAATCTGTTTGCTTGTTTTTGCTTGCGACGCCATCTTGCCCTCGAAACTCCGCTTTTATTTTATTTTTCATTATTTTGTTATTTTTGCTTAACGGGCAGACAATTTTTCATGAGAGACTCGAGAACCGTCGCATGCAAAAAAAATAAAAAATAAAAAAAAAAAATAAACGAAGCGATACAAAATTTACGATTGCATTTTAAACGAGAAAAATTTGTGCATTCATTTTTACAATGGACATATTTAGTTTCCATCAAACAAACTCCTCTTAGAATTTGTTTATATTTCATTTTTTCCATCTCACATGAAATTTGAAGTATCACGTAGCCATAATGATTAGTGTAATGCGTAAATATGTTAGAATGTTATTAGAAATGATTACCAAAGTTCTACTGCGGTTTTTAGACCCACAAAGTCACTCGGGCACATCCGTTAGACTTTCGATCTCGCCTTCGAACAATTCTAAAGCCTCGCTGCTTGGTAATTATATAGCAGCATTTAAAAATACAGATAAAAAGAAAGATAAAGAAAGAAAGAAAGAAAGAAAGAAAGAGAGAGAGAGAGAGGGAGAGAGAGAGAGAGAGGGAGAAAACGACAGGTATAGAATTTTCAAAGTGTCAGTGGGTCGGATTTGTCCATCGGGTGTACTGTGAGAAAACGAGAATACATATCACCCTTTTAATATCAAAGTACTGGGATTAGTTGTGCTTGGGCTGAAGCAGCTGTCGTATCTTGAGCTTTCTACTCAATGACAGTACCTATACCTGAACAATAAAAGGTTTTAACCTTATCTCCTTCCCTTCATCTTTCTATCAACTTTCATAAATTTTGTTTTCTCTATATATATATATATATATGAACAAATCATTATAAAAATGAATTGAGAATAAATCTGATAACCAAATTTAAAGATCCCGTAAAGAAAATAAATCCGTATTGAAAATAAATCGTAAGGTGGATCTAGGAAACGTAAGCAATTTCTTGACAGATGCCTAACAAATATAACAAATATATATATATTGGAGTTTAAATGATTTTAAAGCGGATAAAATATCGTTCGTTCGACATTGAATTATTCGTAATGGTCGAAGGTTTAAACATTTAAACGATACGTGTTTAGAAATCTAATTGAAAAAAAGATAGATAAAGATGAAAATATAGAGCGTATAAATTAAATAAAATTAATTTTCCAATTTCTCGATTGAATTTTTTTTTAATAAATGTTGTGTGAGTACTATAAGGGTCAGAGGAAACCCTATAAAAATTTTTCTTCTTTTTTTTTTTTCTAGTTTTATTTTTATTACTATATTCTTCCTTTCGTTGTTTAATTTTTTCTCGTCTCTCCGTTATTCTCAATCCATCTTTTCTACGGGTCCAACCCCTCTTTTCTTGTGTTTTTTATTTATATTTTTTATTTTTTTCTTTTTTCTTTCCTTCCGGCGATACGAAACGAGTTTTCAGCGATTCAATGCTTCTCGCTCTCTTGCAAATGTGAAAGTACATTACTTGTGTGCGAACTCTGAAAGTCGTTCCGCTCGAAGGTTGGTTTTACCTCCTTTCTCGCGGCCCTGGACCCTCTCCTCCTCCCTCTCTTCCACCCTCTCCTCCCCATCTTCTTCTCTTACTCAACGAGAACGAAAATTGTCGAATTTACCAAATAATTTTCTTTTCTATATTAATCTAACGTATTTTCATATTCAATATATTTTGTGTGTTGTAATCTATTTTTAAACATTTTCTTTTTCTCTTTATCTTTTAGATATTAGGAAAAATATTTCTTTACAGAAGTTAACCACTACTTTGTACGTT
Source organism: Polistes dominula (assembly GCF_001465965.1). The sequence goes on along the minus strand of NW_015149062.1, from coordinate 428,870 downwards.
TATTTTTTTTTTTATCTGCATACTCAGCAGTTTCTTTCCGTTGTAATGCAACAACCGGAAAAAGAGCTACCACGATTTTGGAAACGTTCTCGTTTATTCGTTAATGCGTTCAAATTAATTATTTATGTATATATATATAATACTAATATTTATTATATTATATAATTTATAACTAATTTAATCATATTAATTAAATTATATATATTAACCCCTTAATTTGCACGCTCGAGTTAACTCGAGCGGCGTTGTATTACGTTGAGCCAAAATTGTTCCTTAGGGGGTTAATAAAATATTAAATTTAATTAATTACATATATTAATATTATATATTACATATATATATATATATATAGTATAGTATAGTATAGTATCGTATAGTATCGTATATAGTATAGTATATAGTATACCTACTATATACAATATAGTATAGTATATAGAAAGAAAACCATGTTTTTTATTCAAAATATCCAAAACCAACATATCAAAGATTCAAACTCAATTAAAAACTCATTATATATAATAATATAATAATATAAATAAAATAAAAAAATTAATACGAGTAATAAATAATTCATACAATTTTGTTATGCAATATTTAATGTATTTGTAATATAAAATAGAAATCGTATACGTAAGCAAGCTAATCCATTCTATTCTATTGTTGTTAAAATCAATAATACGTGAGATCTATATACATAACACTCTCTCTCTCTCTCTCTCTCTCTCTCTTTCTCTTTCTCTTTCTAGTCTACGAATCGATTAAATTAACGAAAGATTCACTAGTTCGTGACTCATCGAGCTATATAATATCGCGAAATTACGAGCCATGCAAGCCAATGCCAAAAAACGAATGTACGAACTAAAGAGAGAGAGAGAGAGAGAGAGAATAGGGGGTTGAAGTGGAAAGGAGGGTAGTTGGAAAAAGAGGAGGGATGGAGTGTTTGGATGGTGCATGGTCCAGGAACGATAAGAGTCTTCCTTCGTTTGGCAACGATGCGTTAAAATAACGTTACGCTGCGTTTAACGCAAATATATCTATATAAATATAACATATACACATATATACACATATTCCCATTCATACGTATGTGTTGTTAAATTTTCAAATTATCCTCATCGATGTATTTCATCGACTGAAAGTTTAAATAACAAAAAAATCTACGATCCGAAAAAAAAAATCGTATAAACATTTATTAATAATTTATCATTTCACATTTGTGATTATTTTAAATAAATAATATATAGGGAAAGAAAAATAATAATAATTAGTATAAAAAGTAATAATTATTTATAATAGAACTCTTGGTAAAAGACGATAGAAGAAAAATCCAAAGCAAGAACAACACCGATCGCGGAAACGGTGACCCCGGTTCGGTTGACGGCTCGACCGCAATCTCAAAGTCACAATACGAGTGTGTTCGTGTGTGTGTTTTTACGTCTATCTCTACGTGCGTCTTCATTGTTTATTTATTTTATAATCAGGTATAATAAAAAAAACAACGACAAGTAAAAAAAAAAAGTCTAGGAGACGGAGGAAGAAAAAACCACGACCAAGACCACGACCACGACCGATCGAGAACTTCCGTTTTAATTAAATCATTTTATATTCCTTTTTTTTATTCTTTTTTTTTTTAATTATTTTTCTTATTACATTTTCTTTTCTATTTTTATGTTCACAACGAATAATAATTCCTACGAATACCATGCAAATTATTATATATATATATATATATATATAAATAGTAATAAAAGTAATTTAATTAATTAGAATTTTATTTTATTAATTAAAAATAATAATATATATATTATTATTAATATATATATATATTATACATTATATAATATAATAAAGTATAATATATATATATATTAATAATAAAATAATGAAATATTTATATTTTTGAACAAATAACACACAACGCTTAGATAAATCGTCTACAGTATTCCCTAGATGCACGGGTAAGGCCTATGTAACGTAAGTGTATGTGCGTAAATGTGTATACGAATAAGCGTGTGTATGTGTGTGTGTATCGAGTCATCGATTATCGATTCGGATGTAAATAGCCAGATGATGATAAATTTATTGAGACGCTAAAGACTGTATGTCTTCTTTGTTCTTTCATATTTTATTCATATACGCTTTTTTCCTGATCTTTTTCTTATTCGTCTTCCGCGTTTCTTCCCACCCACCAAATCACCCACCCACCCACTTCCAACTCCTATGACTTTTTTATTTCGATAATTTTCCAAATATTTTTTTCTTCCTTTTTCTTTTTCTTTTTTTTTTTCAAATAAGCGTCAGACTCACGCGACAGACGTGCGCACATATGCGTACATAACACACACACACATGGATGAGAATTTTTGCATAGGGGCAATACGTTCGTGTACGATGAACGTAAAAAGCCTCGTTTCGATACTAAAAATAAATTTATCTCGAGAGTCGAATTATCACTTCTATCTGAACTGCGGAGAATTCGCACTCGCGTAGGTTCATCCTAATGTCTGTGTGTTTGTCTCTGTCCGTTCCCCAATCTGTGAGCCGATGATAACACGAACGAAAAGAGTTACGATACCTGACGCCTTTTAATTCCGAGAAATCGGAACAGAGAATAAATCAATTCTCTCTAAAGAGAGAAAGGAGATAGAAAAACGACGTTTTCCCTTTGACTGAAAATTGAACGGTAAAATAGGGGTTGATTTTTCTTTGAACAGATCAAACAAATTATTTCATTATTACAATAATAATTTTTTTTTTATTTCACAACAAATATAATTAAAAGAGTCAATAGTTCATTTAAACTTTTATTGATAATTTTACTTCTTCTTTTTTATTCTTTTGTATTTTGTCAGGTATTAGTGTATGAGAGTATGTTTTAATTTGATTATGGAAATATATATATATATATATAAAAAAAAAAAAAATACAATATAGAATTGTACGATGTTTGCCTTTTCGTGAGTTATACGAGTATGTAAGCGAGTTAACAACCAAACGAACTCGAGAAGAACGAATATCAAGATTTTTCGTTCTTAATTCAATGATTAAAAGTCTCGGCTTTCTCTTCAGAAAGACACTTTCAATATGAAATAACCGTGTCAAAGCTAATGGAGTTTGTATTGAGACAGAGAACTAAGTTCTACTTGTTTGTTCCATATTTTTGTACACATTTTTTTAAATGTTATTCTATTTTTCTGTATTTGTTTGTTTTTTTTTTTTCTTATATCACCAGGCTCAGTAAACGGTATGAAATATATTTTGATGTATCCTTGTTTCATTTCAGTTGATATATCTGCATGACAAAATTTAAAAACTTCATCTTCAATTTTATCATTTACCAACCGAGTAACTTAATTGATAATAAAAAGATCTATTTCATCGGTCAAGAAACTCGATCAATAATATAGAAAGTTATTGTTTTCACAGGTACGTAAGTAAGGAAAGAAATTGTTATCGACGATCAAGTGTATCGGTCGGTAAACTAAATTCCTGTTTTAAAAATATGAATTAACTTGATCAATATAGATAAATAAAAATTGATTTATAAAACAGTTTATAGTTGAAGTGTACCATTATCTTCAATAACAATTACATCCTTTATTGCAACGATAAATCATTCGATAATAAAAACAATAAATTGTTTCCTCCACCCTCCCAAATAAAAACCCCAAAATTAAAAATTCATTGTAATACGTTATCCAAGTTATTTATTAATATTTATTATATATATATATACGATTCGAGTAAATTTTATTATTTTATATTAGTTGTAAATAAAATGACGACAAGATCTCTTCTGCTTAAGTATTAAAACAAAAATGGTGAATATAGTTTTATAAAAGAAATTTATCTTTCCTTTTGTTTTAATTATCCTATAATTAATTAATTATTAATTAATTTATTATAGCATATAATTTCTTATTTATTATATTAATATTAATATTATGTAATTATTTATTTTGTATTTATTAATTTATAATTAATTAATAATTAATCTATAATAATATTTATTTGGAAATATTTCTTTTGTTATTTAGCAATAATTACGACAGCTATATTAATCAAGGTTGTTAATCACTAGATGATGCCATATACTATATGATATTATTTACGGATTAACTTGATCTTATTATTCTTATCTAGAAGATTACACACATTGTATCGAGAATATTCTCTTCTTTTCTCTTCTCTTCTCTTCTCTTCTCTTCTCTTGTCGTATCGTTGTGTTATCGTTCTGGTATGTAAAAGTTATTACATCTGGAAAAAAAATATCATTTCTGCAGATAGTAAAGTACAAACTAACGTGATCTTTCTCGAAATAAACTTCTCTAATATGATAGGAGTAATAATATCACAATGTGCAATCAAATAATCTGTAATAATAATAATAATAATAATATAAAGGAAAACTTCTTTTTTTTCTTTTTTTTTTTACGGGGTTTTCCCCCTTAGTCGCCTTTTACGACAAACTGGGATTACTGCGGCTTATTTTTATCCCCCCAAGACCGCAGGGGGGTAGGGTTTAATGATAATAACAATAATAATATAATTGAATGCAAAAAAACATTTAAATACGTTTCGTGCTTAACCCTTTTTACCTGACTTGTCATTCAAGCCATTTAATTTTGCTTGAACAAAATCAACCATTACATTTAATTATTAATTATTGTAAATATGGCAATTAAACAAACTTATGTGCTTTGTTCTATACTGCATTTTGTATAATGCATCAATATTTTAATAGAAATATTTTTCTACAGAATTCAATTTGTTCTAAACATATATTTTCAATAAATATGTCCTAAGTGTACCACCGGTGGTACACGTGGCACGGAACGTGTTAAAAAAGACCCATTTTTTTTATTTATTTTTAAATATTAGAACTACGAAGGTCTCTTCTAATTTTTTTTTGTGTTTTTTGTTTTTGTTTTTTAGCAAGTCAACCGCTGTAAGAAAAGAAATCCTTCAAAGGTATACTTCCTTTTACGTTGGACATCCGGTTAATTTGAAATTTTGTTCTTACCAAAATGGGCACGTGTGCCGATCACATCAAAGGGCTTCCCTTCTTCCTCGTCCTATATTTTTTTTCCCTTTTCATTTTTTGTCGTCTTTGGAAAATAATGAAATAAAACAAATCAAATATTATTCGCAAAATGACAAAAAAATAAAAAAAGAAAACAAACAAACATTGAATGATCAAAGCTTTTTAAAACAATGTCGTACAAATTTTCGTGAGAAGTAGTAACAATAAAAAAAAAAAAAAATTAATAAATAAAATAAACAATAAGAGTAATATAAAAAATATTAGAGTGGAGATTCATTGACAATGAATTTTTACAATGAAATGAATAAAATATATCAACGTTAAGTTAGAATAAATTTACACCAAAATTTGTCAAATGCATTTCAAATTGAACATCTGATATATTAAATTGATTGAACAGATCTTTTATATGTCCGATGAAAATGATTCAAATATCACAATGAATCCGATTATTGTTCGATATCGATCGACAATGATTCTTCTTTCGGTTTAATCATGTTCAATTTAATTAGATTAGATTTTGATTAAAAAAAAAATTGAGAAAAGTACAACGATAGATATATTGATAAATTATTTATTATAGTATTCTACGAAATGTATCGTATTCTCAGAAGAATGCGGATGTTCATCGATAAGAAAAAAAAAAAATACAACTCGTGTCGATATGATGAAAAAAAAAAATAAAAAAAAAAAAAAAACCAGTCGAGTTGACAAGGGTGAATTGAAGTAGAAGAAAAAGAAGAGGGGTAAGAAGAGGGGGTGTAACGAAAGGAAAGGTAAGGTAAGGTAAGGTAAGGAAGGTTTTCTTTATGTAACCATGGCCCATTACTTCCATGCTGGGGGCACGCGAACCATATGCTCCACGTGGCCTGTTACCATCCACCAGGTTCTTCTTCTTCTTCTTTTTATTTTTATTTTTTGTTGATTTTTTTTCTTCTTCTTTTTCTTCTTCTTGGACACCCGATCGAGACCTATCGAATTAACGAAATTTAAACTTTGCACGCGCGACCGACTCTCGTTTCACCTCGCTTCACGACCACTTTATTGGCTTTCATGGGAAAAACTCATTTTAAACTTCCTTGCCTTCGATATTTACCCTAAACGTTTTTCTTTTTTTCTGTTTTCTTTTCTTACGTGCAGTTATGCATGTAATTTAACAAAAAAGAAATTTAATTTGTCAATATTTATAAAGGAAATAAATGATAATAAATGTAAATTACTTTGAAAATATTATAATAATTAATACTATGACGTGCGGTGGTTGCACGTTGGTGTCATGCGAAAACTATCATGCAAGCGTGATACAATCACAAAGTACAAAGTACAAAGTACAAAGTACAAAGTATTTCATAACTATATATAATATAATATATAAATATAAGCGCGACCCAAAAAAATGAAATTAGACGTGCGGACGGCATAGTGTTAGATATAATAATAATATCAAAATTACGTATTATTTTGGAAATAAATCATTTCTAATTTTTTTATTACAACCCCCCTTTTCCCTAAGCATCGCCTGAACTTAGGATTTTTCAGTCAGGATATTCCATTTTTCTTAGAAATTATTCCATACGAATGAATGTAAATGATCTGATTTGTTTTTGATTTTTTCCTTTTGTTTGTTTGTTTTTCTATTTCTTTTTCTACACGACTGTAAAGATAAGAAAAGCGAGCCAAAAGAAGGTAAGCAAAAGATGCAAGTGTAACACCTGGAGTAGGAACCGGTTTCAGTTAATTCCGGATGTTCGATGGTACTTCGGTGTTCTTAGCTCTATTACGTTTTAATTTTTTTCTTTTTTCTTTTTTCTTTAAATATTACTAAATATATGTGTATATGCATTATTTATATTATACTGACTATTTTGAAATATATATCCAATTGTTTAAAAACAAAAACAAAAACAAAATAAGACAATTTTTATTCAAATTTTTTTCCATAATAAAATCCCGGAAATTAGTTAATAAATAATATCATTATAAATTTACCCCTATATATTATTACTTTCCCATAGAAATACTATTTTATTTAGGTGGGAATAATAGTAAACCTTATTTACTCTCACATATATTATAGACTGTATCAGTGCTTAAGGTTTTAGACATTAATTAGCTCATTTCCTGTTTTTTATTTGTTTCATACAAGTCAGGAAATTGTTCGACACTATTAGTTTCCATTTCTAACGTTAAATGTACAAACAGGAAATGTTCTATATACTATTCTTTATATTATTTTACATTAACGTACTTTATCTAATAATTTTCTTTTTCCACTCTCTCACCTATTTTATATTTAACAATAATAATACAAATATACAAATTGCGTGCAACACTGGTGTCTAGTTTTTATTACATGGGGATTTATTTCATTCGTTAATTTCATTTCTATTCGTACGATTTATCTTTTCAATTACTCAAAGTGAAATGATGAGATCATTCGTTCTTTTAGAAATGATTAAATGTTAAAAGAAAAGAAAAAAAAACCCAATAAATATAGGAAAGAAAGTTTACGATAAGCTAGTGACATCCGTGATGATGATGATGATGATGATGATGATGATGATGATGGTGATGACGATGATTTTTAATCAATTCAACGTAATCTTATAAATTGTTTGAACGAATAACATGAAAATACATGTTCAATTTAGCTTTAAAAACCACCAATGAAAAGTTAGAAAATACTTGACACTTCTTATCGATAAATACTTTTTTATTTTCTTCCATTTTTTTTTCTTTTTCTTTTTAACTACTCGACGAAAGATTATTAACAAAAAAAAATAGGGGCTACGAGTTGATTGTGTTTGTTTTGAATCATGCACAATAAATCGTGAAATGCAATGATGACAAAATTTATATATTTCCTTTTTCTTTTTAACTGCTATGTCTTTATCATTTAGTTTCAAAGCCAAGATTACAACGACAAAGAGAGAAAGAGAGAGAGAGAGAGAGAGAGAGAGAGAGGAAGATATCACAGAAACGAGAAACTCATTCGTTCGTTCGATTCTATTATCGTGTTACACTATCATATCCATTACGTTGTCTATTTGCAATGTTATTTTTTCATATTTGATCAAAGATAATTATCGATTTTCATCCTTCAGCTTTTAATGCACCAAACACGCTTCTGTGAGAAGACCTAATCAAAGAGAAAGAGAGAGAGAGAGAGAGAGAGAGAGAGAGAGAAAGTGAAATCACCTTCATTACAATTAAAATCCAATGATATTTTCTATTTTATTTTTTTATTTTAATTTTCGTCTTTTCTTTCTCTCTCTCTCTCTCTCTCTCTCTCTCTCTCTCCTATTATTTTTCTCTATATTTTTATTCTATTAACACTATACCGTCCGCAAGTCTAATCTGCATTTTTTCATGTATTTATTATTCCGGTATTTATATATATTATTATATATTATATAATATATATTATATATAGTCAGAGTAAATAATATATCTATTATATTATATTATATTATATTATATTATATTCTAATTAATTATTAGGATTTATTTTGATTCTTATTTGTATATATTTTTTTATTTCACGAATTAAAATTTTGTTGTATAAATTGAGAAAACAATTCATAGAGAATGCGAATTGGTCAGTTGCATTGAACAATGATTCAAATTTAATTGTTCTCTTACATTAATTGTGGCAACCTGATAGAATATTTCCTATAAAGTTAATAACAATCACAAGAAGGAAGGAAAGAGAGAAAGAGTGAAGAGAGTGTTATTTCGTAATTATTCGATAGTATCAAATAATTCTCGTCAATCGATACTCGTCATCGCGATTATCGATGCATCCATATCGGTGACAATAAACAGAGACCACGATAATCACACATCGATAGCATACTGAACATGAGTCAGTATAACTTTGTTGTTTTTTTTTTCTTTCTTCTTTTTTGTCGAAATTTAACTTTAATATAAATACACGCAAACGGATATGTAATATCAAATGTACACAGATTAACAATTTAACTGGTAATTTTTCTATGATTTCGTATGATTTGATAAATAAAAAAATAAAAAAAAATAAAAATAAAATCAAATGATTTTTAATGAAACCTAAAAAAAACACAACAAAACAAAGTAATTATTATTTATATTAAGTTTGTATTTTTTTCTTGTTTTTTTTTTTTTTTCATTAAATGTGTCCGTCAAATCTTCAATCGATTAAGTGTGAAAATTTATTAATAAAATTGATTGAAAATAGGTATGTACTTAGATATAAATGTGTAAAAGCATTTGAAAATTATTGGATTGTTTTCGCGAAGAACAGTCAGGTATAAAAACGGCTACATATAACCGTAGATATCCTATCTCTTTATACGGATAAAAATATAATGATAAAGTACGAGAACACGGTTGGTTGGCGAGGGGTTAGTAGTAGACATTCATTAGCTCACCATCGTCTATATTAACCACCGAGAAAGGCTTGACAAAATTAATCGCATCTTCGTGCTCTTACCTACAACAACAAATCTTTTTTACTTTTTAATATTTTACATTTTTCCTTTTTTTTTCTTTTCTGTCCGAAATTATTATTCAACATCCAACATATACAGTGAAGATCAATTTGTGTGCACGGATTAAATATTAATTAAAAAAAAGAAATATTATATACGGAAATTTGGTGAATTTTACGATAAGAAGAATATATATATATATATACATAAGAAGAAAAATATTACAAATATGAAGCTGAGATTTTTATACGCGATCCTAATTGCGATCGTAATAGTAAGAGGTGAGAATTATTCTTCATTGGTGAAACAAACGTAAATGCATACAAAATCATTTAGTAATATTGTGATCTTCGCGAACAAATGAAGGAATGTATTTTATTTTAAAAAAACATCAATTGATTGAATTGTTATTAATAGGGGAGGAAGGGAATCAAACCAATACGACAACAGAAACACCGACAACAAAAACAACGACAACAGAAACACCGACAACAAAAACAACGAC